>CALNHX010002024.1:0-195863 GCA_940337035.1 Agriotes lineatus
AACCGTCTAAAGTATCACTTTATCCACTAGTGGAATAATGAAATTACTTTATTCCACTAGTGGGATAAAACCATGTCACTTACTACTGCATTGTTGGTAGCACTGTCAAGCTATGCCAAATTCGAAATTTGTAGGTTAAGTTTTGCGTCAGTCTGTGTCAAATAATAAACAAAACTTAACCTATTAACCTCTCGAATTTGACATAGACTGGCAATACACTTCAGTACTGCCAAACGTATAACATTTGATCTTTCGGTACTTTCCAAATTGTCACTATGTCTTTTCATGACTGTCAATACAAAACGTATGTTTTTCTAGATATTTATTGAGTTGTTGGATAAAACGTTTTGCATTCGCGTTTTAGTTGCGTTTTATCCACTTAATAAAATTAAACATTCTTGCGTGGATAAAACACCATCTAAAACACTTATACAATAAATAACTATTATCGAAGGGTATAACAACAGATTTATGCAAGTAGTGCACATCTAATTAATTACAAAGCACACACTTGGATAAATGACCCAACAGCTTTCACCATTATGTACTGATGTAGTTAAACGCATTTACAAATATTAACAAGCATGGAAAAAATATATAGCTACGAAAGTACAACTACTATACCTGCATTTTTGAGCCCGTGCGTGCACGTCATCAATCCGCATTTTAGTAAGGTTGTCGGTACCAACATTTGAAAAATATAAAACTACTTTTTTTTTCAATAAAACAATGATGAAAATTGCTTTTGCTAATAATATAGCTTAATATATTGCTAAGCCGTACATTTTTTTGTTTTAATATTTCATAATTTCCATGAACAATAGCAAAAATTATAATACGTCGGGGTACTTTGTGTTTTCAAGTTCTGCTCAGGGAGTTAATACGTACACATGTCACTCTTTAAAACGACTTATCGAGAGATCCAAAAAAAAAACTGTTCCTCAGCGGGCTATGGAAATTCAACGTATGAATAATATGTTGGTGACACTGTACGTCAATGTCAAATTCGAGGTTATCAGGTTAGGTTTTCCGTCAGTTATGACACAAATCCTAACCTGCTAACTTCGAATTTGACATTGACGTACAGTGTCACCAACATATTATTCATACGTTGAATTTCCACAGCCCGCTGGAGAACAGTTTTTTTTTATCTCTTGATATTTGTTATAGTAGTTTTGACAGATATTGACAGTGACATATAGTTTAGTTTTGCATTTTAAAAATCCGTTGTTTTCATAACGAACAAGTTATACTGTCGTTTTTTCACTGCTACAAATTACTTTGCGGAAGAGTTTAGCTGCTGGAAACGGGTGGTAAACTCTAAGCTAAAATGTCGACAGCCTTGCCCAGAAAGTCAAAAGAGCTTGTTGCCGCTTTAATAAGATATTTTGAACGAGAAAGAGACAACGGTGGTCCACTTATACCGCTAACTGCTGTGAGAGAAGTAAGTAATTTACACCTGTAATATACTTACTTACTTAATCCTAGGACCTTTCTACCCTTGCGGGTGTATGGTCAGGGAGTGGGTAGGGTTTTATTATGTCTTCGGTGTCTTTCTCCATTTCCGTTCCCATTCTTGCCTATTTTGTACTCTATGCCTCCCTTAAAGGCTGCATTCCTAACTTCTTTCCTCCACGAATTTCTCGGTCTTCCTTTCCTTTTCTTTTATGTGTGCGTGCTTCAAATATTCTTCTCACCGTCTTATCTTCTACCATCCTCATTACATGCCCTAACCATCTTAACTGCCCTTCTACTATCGTATCATAATTCGTAATATAATGACCAACTACATTAATCGAAACTTTCTAATGTTTTGGTGTTACAGAGAGTTGCCAATGCTTTAAATTTAAGCATACGAACAGTCTCTTCGATTTCGCAGACCTGCAAATCTGGCGAACTTCTGCGTAGCCCTAAAAAAACAAAAAACCGAGACAAGCCTGTAAGTGATGTCGACGATTTCGATCAGGTTGCAATTCGTAATGCTGTATACACCATGGTTCAAAATAGTAAGTTGGTGTTACTCTAATGATAAAAATGTAAAAAGTATTTGAATTTTGGGTTGTTACAAAGTTTGCTGTTTTTAGAGCAATACATTACCCAAAAAACACTTTCACAAGTTTTAAGAGAAAAAGATATCTTTCATGGTTCAATTAGTTCGTTGAGAAAAATTCTTCACAACATTGGTTTTCGTTATAAGAAAGATGACCCTCGCAGAGGATTAATGGAATTACCCAATATTGCATTATCTAGAGTTCGTTTTCTGCGAGAGTATGTGAAAAATTTGCAATCTGAAAGCGGGCGCCTATGTGTATTTTTAGATGAAACTTGGGTGTTTGAAAATGGAACAATTTGCAAATCATGGCAAGATGACGATGTAAGAAGCGTACGAAAAATTAAACCAGAAGGACGCAGGTAAATGAGTTACTAATTGTAGTAAACAACTATGTAATTCATGCTTGAATTGTTATAGATATATAGTACTTCATGCAGGAAGCAGTGAAGGTTTTATTCCTGAGGCATCATTAATTTTTGCTTCAAAAACCAAAGATGCTGACTACCATGGTGAAATGAACAAAGAAAATTTTCTAAAGTGGTTTAGCGAGCGATTATTGCCAAAATTGGAAGAACCGTCTATTATTATTATGGATAATGCGAGTTACCACAGTAGTTTAATGGAAAAATTGCCAAACTCTTCCTGGAAAAAGGCAGAAATACAAAATTGGCTGCAAAAAAGAAATTTAGAATTTCCAGACAATGCTTTAAAACTCAGTTTACTGGAAATTGTTGCACGGTTAGTTTTGCTTATTATTTATGAATTAGTTAGAAATATTATTTTACATTTTATAGCACTACATTTTTTCATAGTAGTAATTCTTGATATATTTGTAGCAATAAGCCTGAAAAAATTTATGCTATTGATCAAATGGCCCTTGAGCATGGACATATGGTTTTGAGACTCCCTCCATACCACTGCCAATTTAACCCAATAGAAAACATTTGGGGAATTTGTAAACAATATTACAACAAACACATTGGGGAAGAAGGTTATGGCAGGGAAAAATGTCTACAGATGTGGCAGAAAGCACTGGCAACAGTTACACCTGATATGTGGAAAGCTACTGTGGAAAAAACAAATAAAACTATTGTCGATTGGTGGCATAGAGAGGTTGGTTTCGATCGAGAGGATCAAACACCTGTAATAATCGACCTCGAGGATGATTCAGACGATAGTGACGTTGAATTTGAATCGGAATAAACCAACCGCTAAAACAGCAATGTTTTCCCCTTGATATCGAAAAGCTTCTTTTAAATTAAATTCACTAATAACATGTAAATCCATGTTTAGCCTGAAGAAGTGTCTAGATATTAAAGAATGAAACGTTGCAAATATCTGTCCTATTCCAGTAATTGTTTAATACTATACTAATGTTGTATTTTTAACTCATTGTTTTTCTTAACTACTTGCGTTTATTGTTTTCCACTCTCTAAACTTGTGTCTGTATTAAGTTAAACTTATGGTCTTCTTTACTGGATTTGTGTTGTCTATAAAATTTAATGCTTTAGTTAGAACTACAGACATAAAGAGATAGAGTGACAAGGTCAACATGACACACACACACTCAGCTCACACAATGGTTGTTGTGCAAGCGCAAAATGCGCGCTCCAACTTTGTATCTCGAATCCGGGGCAAGTTGAGCATTGTACCGCCAGATGCAAGCACATAAAGCACCAGCCTCGACACCGCAAGGTAAAGCGAGGTTATCGATTATACATACATATATACATAGTTATTTTAAAATGATAATTAAATGATTTATTTGATTTAGTTGTTAAAATACTGCGCAATTCCAATTATTATTCTTTGTGAAAATATGTAAATTATTTTACTATTATAGTCAATTTGTTCTTTATTTTATGTGGTACTCAATACAATGTTTTTATTAAAATAAATCGAGCAAAATTGTATTTTTAATTGATTTTAAGTTGAGCACGAAAAAATACATAAATACCTGCACAAGTGCACAGTATTATAAGTAGCCTCAACAGGTAGATAACATATACAGTAAGGACAGCAAGTAAGCAAAGTATCAGTTACAGGAAAATGCGTCTAATCCGTATACCTGAAGTGCGCCAATTCATTTCACACAAGCTACACATCATTCAAGTTTTTAAAGTGCTGATTTTCTAAGGTAGTTTGGTCACTTAATTTTACATTAATTGATAGTTGTCAACATTTACAATAAAATTTTATGTAAATTAATATGATGTTAGTTTTTAGTTTTCCTGTTGTGGTTTTTTCTTTCATCTTTAAAATTTGAATTTAATATATTCATTCAATTCTAACTGTTAGAGTTGTATTTTATCTACCTTCACTTCACGTTAAAATGCAATTTTATCGTCTAGGCGACAAAAATTACATATTCACATTGTTGGTAGCACTGTCAATCTATGTGAAATTAGAAATTTGCAGGTTAAATGTTACGTCAGTCGCGTCAAACAACATACTTTTAGTGACTGTATATGGCTCATATAAACGTACTAGGATATGATGTCATCAATATGGTATGACGTGCACGCACGGGCTCAAAAATTCAGGTATAACTACAATCAACACCATTTCAGTAGAAAGAAACAATGAAAGCAGGTAAGGAAAATAAATTGTTATTAAAAGAAGTGTTAAATAACCCTACACCAATTGGTAGAAGGGTGTTACCATAATATATATATATAGAAGTGTTAAATTTTAAAGAGAATTATTGTTGCACACTCGTATTTTACAAAACTATAATAATAATAGTAATAAATGATATAATTGTGTTGCACAGTATGATCGAAAACTTTCAACGTCTAGAGGGCTGTGTAATTATTTTGTCAAAAAATTTTGTTGGCAGTCGTGGTAGTAAAAGTCACATTGGGAATTTTATATCTGTCAGTTTAAGGTTATGTCAGGATTGTCATTTCAACAAATACAAACATTCTTGTTGAATACATAAAAATGTTAGTAACAAAAACAACTACAGATTTGTTGCATTTTCCATACACAGAACCACCTAGTGCTCGGCATTAAACACCCTGTAAAAGTTAAGTCTATCTGTCAAAATTGTATAGGTTATATTATTAAGTAGCTTTCCTCATCACTCCCAACAAAAAATTTATTTTAAAAAAATCCACAGCCCGCGAGACGTTGAAAGTTTTCGATCATACGTAGGGTTGCCAACACTGTCATTTTGACCCGAAAACTTCGGGTTTAGCAATCATTCTTCGGGTTTTCAATAAAATTCTTCGGATTAACTAAAGGTTCATACATACATGGATTGCGAAAAATTTTACTCTCATTTAAAAGCTCCAGAGCAGAAGTCATTGGTAAGAAAGTGGCAAAGAGGAAACTATAATTTTAGAAAATATCTTAATTTGTTTTCTGAAAAATTTAGTTTTGTAGTAGTTGACTTAACTTCTAAAATGAATTTTGAACATTTTTTTATGGAATGTAAAAAATGGTTTGGTTCTTTAATTTCCATGATTTACAATGAATTATGCTAGATGTAACGGGCCAAGCTGGATCCCTTACCGATAATGTTTATTTTCATGCTTAAATGTAGAAGCCAAGTTGTATTTCGTATGTACTTTATGTAAGCAAATTGTGAATTTTGGTTTTCGCGAGTGCAGCAAGAAACGCACTGTACGTGGGATGCTGGGATTTTCAACTCATGCAAATGTAACAAATAAAGCCAGCAGTCGCACGCAACCTCTTCTGAGATAAAAGTATAGTACGTAAATTCGCCTAAGGAAATATAAGATAATTTGAAGCGGCTCTAAAAGGACCTGGCAGCCAACTTTTGCTGCAAACAGTGTTAAAGTGCAGCGAGCCAGCGTTTACAAATTCCGCAAACGCATTTTCCGAGTGTACATGTAAGTACACCCATTGTGCTATATTTAAAGGCTTATTTGAAGGGTCAATTTTAAGAAGCGCCAAGTCAACTGTCTTTACTAGGCCTGCACGCGATCAGTGGTTCCTAACATAATGTCACTGTTCCATTACGTTACAGTGAATTTGGAAAACGTCGTTATTTATATAACATTGCGAAATGGTTTGTTGACTTGCCCGTACACATCAAAGTACAAACACTCTCTTTATCTGCCTTTAGGTGCCAGCTCAGCAAAACACTGCATTCAACACAAATTTAAAATGTTCTCTTATTTTTTTAATGTGTAGCGGTTTTCAGGCAATAGTGAAAGCAAAGCCTGACTATATTTTTATTATTGTTTGTTTTTCTTTTGTTTTTGCAACGTAGGGTTAGGTGGAAGAGCAGCACACTGCTTTTGCTTTGAGCTGAATCTCGCCCTCCACATATTTCTTTTTAACTTATGTAACTTGTAAATCATTATTATATGTGCAAATAAAGACCATATTATTATGTCCGCTAGGAGCAGATAATGTAATCAAGGCGTGCCGTTTCCAAGGGTATGCAGCAGTCAGTTCCAGGTAAAATGTGTGCAAAGCGTGGTAAGGTTGCGTTTAACTGCAAATGTTTGCAAACGCGCATTTTTTGGTGATGTTTTACGTTGTTCATGTATGTTTACAACACACCTACGAGTAGTCTCAATCTATATTGCACGTAGGTGAAAACTTAATTCTGTTTTCTTCTATTTCTTTTGTATTTTTATACGCGTTTTTTGTTTTTATATGTGTTTTGAAATCAATAGATGATGTAAAGAATTCGGCTTTTTTGTGGATTGTTTAAAGTCCGACTAACACTAGAAGGAAGAACCAGATTTCAATCTTGGCAGATAGTGATCTTGCATAAGCGACTAACTGAGATATTAAGAGAGTTTCGTAATTACTGAGCTAGCTAAGCTTTAAATAATAAAGCGTACGAGACGTCTTGTTCAAATTTAATGTATCCACGGACGGGTAAAAAATACTGCATTTCATATGCTACTTAAAAACTATAAAACAATTTTATTTCATTTTGGAACCATAATTTTGTTTATTGACCCTCGACAGAGGGCGTAAAATGGCTTTTATAGCCCTAGGTCTTATAAAGTTGCTAAGCAGTATAACAAGTATACCAACAATGTAGTATTGCAACACCAATAATGTGCATAGAAACCATAGCACACCAGAAATGTACAGCGTCAGCACAACGACGACGCAGTAGTCTGTAGCCAAAATACTGAATCCTTGAATTTTGTCTATTTTGAGGACTAAAATGAAATAAAAAGTTGTATGTACCACGTGCCTAATCACGATTATAGCTCGGTAATTTAAAGCTCTCCGCTTCGCGTCGAGCTTTAAACATTCCCTCGTGCTCTAATCTATTGATTACGCCCTTAATACATAAATAACTATTAAGAATGATATCTTTATAATGTAAAAAACTAGTTCACCTTGAACTTTTTTATCAATTTTATCCCACTTTTTTCTCCCCCAAAAATTATTTTCTTCGGGTCAGCATCGACCTAATGTTGGTAACCCTAATCATACGGTATATTGTGGAGGACAGTGGAGATTTAAGGCGGAGTCAATCTGTGGTATTTGGACCTGAGAAGACGAGAACGGTTCTGCAAAATGAGGGGAAGATACACTCTTTGGAAGAGAGAGGAAATGATTACTACTGGATAGATGAACGTGGGTAACGTATTTAAGCTAAAGTAGTCTTTAAGTTAAATCCATGCCATGCGCACTCTATTGGCAAAACCGGCGCTGTAGCACGCTTTTTGCATTAACCGCTAGAGGTCGCCGCAATACACCTATTTTTGTCTAATAAAAAAGGATAAAACATTTAACACGAATTGAAACGACCGTGGTTATGGCCCGGGAAACCCCGACCAACACAAAGACGTATTTATTTGTTCTTTGACAAAGGCATTTATTTATCAAAGAACAAAGGCGGGTGTGCACTTTGGGGCTTTGGGGTGCGTAGTGCGAAAAGTTGTTTAGCCCCTGAAGGTACTGAAATGGAAAAGCGCAAATGTTGTGTACCGGGCTGTGAAGATAAAATCTCCACACGCCACAATTTTCCTTTAAACAACGAAGAAGTCTTTAAAGTGTGGGTTGCCCGAATTGGAAATCCAAAATTTACGAATAAATCCAATTTGGAGATTTATAACTCGTTCAAAGTGTGTGATCGACATTTTTTGGACGTTTGCAAAAGTGGACCAAGAAAGGGTTTGATGAGATGTTCCTTACCAACCCTGAATTTACCAGGTAGCTACTATTACCTTTTTTTGATATTATCATAAATTAAAACTGTATTTAGTAATTAATGTATCAAAGATATCACTAACAATTCGAATAATTCATAATAATTTAAGAAACAATTTTACTTAAAACTAACTTCAACAATGAATCATTTGAAATAAGTAAACGATATGCTTATTATTTAGTAATAACATTTTTTTGTGAATTACAGCGTGGACTGAAGAAGCTACAAACGAAAATTCGTTTTATCGCATTGCTGTAGAGAAACCTGCTATATACGAAACCCCTGAAAAAATGAGAGAAATGAGTAAGTAGTACTTACTACAGCATGAAATTATTAGCATGCCTTAAGGTAAATTCAATTAGTATATAGAGTTCGGAAAATCCCGGACATGTCCAGAAATTGATAGCTAAATTTCGTGACCGGGCAGAATCACAATATTAACTTAAAATTAAAATGTCCGGAATTTGTGTCCAAATAAAAATTTATGCATTAAAGAATTTATTCAAGTTGAAATTAATCCGCACGATAGTAATGCATTTTACCATATTTTATTCCTCCCAAATCAACACTCGTCCTACCCTGGTAATATCATGAGAAGCGGTAACTTGAGATCAATTGCGATTCAATCATTTATCAGTTAACTATAATCGCTAAGAGCTGTTTTAGTACAAGAAAGAGTTACATTATTAGATTTTTAACTATGCCAAAACGGAAATGCAAATTTACAGATCAACTTATAAATAAATTAATTTGTTTTATTAGTGGAAGGGTTGAAAACGAACCCGTATGTACGAAATGTGACGTTTCTGTAGCGCATAAAGGTAAGGTTTATCAAAATTATTCGGTACGTTCCGTTTCACTTGTGGTTTTTTTGGTTATTATGCGGTGCAGACTTAGAACCACATGTTAGTAGTAACAAACACAAAAAAGGATTTCCATGTCATCAAGTATAAATAAAATTAGTTCGTTTTTCGTAACAAAAAAAGTTCCAAGGAGGACGAGTTAGTCAGTGCTGCTTTTTCTCATTAAAAGTTAGAGAATTACTTACTCAAAACAGCAACTAGACGGAAAATCCGATAAATGAACTCGATTTAAATAAGAATCAATTGCAGTGTATGCAAGATGCTTAGATTATTTAAAGAAATGATCACAAGAAAAGGAATTTTCTTGTGTTTGAATTATGCCTACTTTTCATTTCCAGAATAAATTTAAAAATCGAAAGCATCCACCTTATTTCCCATGAAAATTACTCCCCTCCCCGGGAAGTTACGGTCCGGATTTAGTCCATCGGTCATATGGTCACCTTAATTAGTATACATTTTAGTTGAAATATAATTTATGAAAGAAATGATAAAAATTAAACATTTAATACTATTGAGGTACAAAATCAATCAATGCACGCATTGTTCCAACCTTAGAGTATAGAGTGGTCCAATAAAGTATAGCTGTAGTAATTCATTTTCAATTACAGTCGCAAAAATAACTGAACAAGCAGGTCCATCATCAAAAAGAAAATTAACCTATGAAGATTCGAGCCCAGAATTAGAATTCAACGTTCCACCAACAAAACGTCTGACAACATATGCACAAATGAAAAATATAAAAAGGACCATTGTTGCATTAGGTATGTAATGTTTATGATGGAATCAATTTTAATTACTAAAACCATATTTTTTGTAGATATTCCAGGCCCATCTACAGAACCTTCTATAGAAGTAGCTGAAAGAACTACTGACAGTGATAAAGCAGTCAAACTGCCATATGCCTTAACAGTAGTTGGGAATATTGGTAGAAAATCAGCAGGTATTTTTTCTATAATTTCATATTACTATATATTTTTCGAGGCTTAATTGCTAACACAATTTTATTATTATAATTTTTTTATATAGTTGTAAATGGCTGCTTTCATTTATTTACAGCTAAACCTAAGCAAACTCCCATTTTACGAGCAATTGGTGTTACACGTGCATCCGATTTAACACCTACAGCTAAGTATTTATATGGCAAAGTATGTAAGTACAAAAAATCAGCTGCAAAATATGCAGAACAACGCTCTACTGCAATTAGGAATTTAAAATTAGCAAAAGCATTTTCTAGACACAAGATGTATGACTTATTAATAAAAGATGTAAATAGTGAAACGTATAATTTTATAATGTCGCAACTAAATACTCAAAAATATAAACCCCGGGGCAGAAGATTTACAATGCAAGATAAAATTTTTGCTTTATCTCTCTATAAGCAAAGTGCTAAGGGATACAAATTATTATAAAAAATTTTTAGTTTACCAAGCCGTAAAACTAATGAAATTATTAAGTAAATTGCCTTTTTTGTGTGGTATTAATAAACATATTTTTGACCACCTCGCTAGGACTGTAGTACATATGAAACCTAACGATAAGTACTGTGCTCTTCTGTTTGATGAAATATCACTAGAACCAGGTTTACAATACAATCGTACCTGGGATATTGTTGAAGGTTTTGAAGATTATGGTGGTCAGGACAGATCAGCTTCGTTTGCCGATCATGCATTGGTTTTCATGTTGAGAGGTATATATAGGAAATGGAAACAACCTGTTTGTTTTGTTTTCTCAAAAGGGGCTACAGATCATGTCAGATTAAAAAATTTAATAATTAATGTTGTTAAAAGCATACGTTCTACTAGTTTGAATGTAGTTGCAACTATATGTGATCAGGGAAGTCCTAATGTAAGTGCAATTAACAATTTGCGTAAAGAAACCGCAAGGTTTTGTATAGATCAAGGAATAGAAAATACATATCACGGATATTTAGTTGATGGTGAAGAAATTATTCATTTATACGATTTTCCTCATTTGCTAAAGGGTGTTAGAAATGGATTGCTAGACAAAACATTACATTATAAAATGCAAAATGTAGAAAAAGTGGCATCCTGGGATCATATAGTGCAACTTTATTATTCTGATCATGAAACGTATGAATTTAGATTATGCCCTAAATTAACTGATCAGCATGTTTTGCCTAATAAAATTAAAAAAATGAAAGTCTCCTGTGCCTCACAAGTTTTTAGCCAGCGAACTGCAGCTGCATTAAAAATAAAAGCTGCATTAGCAGCTGTTTCTCCAGAAAGTTGCTCTGTTAGTCCTGAAGCTGATCAAACGGCAGAGCTTATCCTATTTATGGATAAATTATTTGATAGTGTGAATGGACACAATATTCGTCCACAACATGGCAAAGAATTACGGTGTGCAATTAGTGCAACATCTCCACATATTCCTTTTTGGAATGAAGCTCGGCCAATTCTTTCTTCCATGTATTTAACTACTCCAAAATCTACAAAACAAATTGTAATACCGACTTTCAAAAATTGGGTTTATTCACTTCATGGATTACAATATCTTTGGGTACGGTTACAAGATTATGGTTTTAAATACCTTTTGCCGAGACGTTTAAATCAAGATCCCCTTGAAAACTTCTTTGGAGGTATTCGTAGTCATGGAGTGCGAAACACCAATCCCACTTGTAGTTCATTTGTTTCGTCATTTAAGTCCCTTTTAATAAATAATTTCCTCTCGCCACAGTCTGCTGGTACAAATTGTGAAGCTGATGATGGTACAGTAGGAGCTCTTGATAATTTAACAGCTTTTATAACTCAAACCGATGAAGTTGTATATGTGCTTCCAGAGATTAAACGACCTGTATACCCATCAATTGTTTGTCACGAGCAGTCTTCTTATCTTGGGGAATGTACTATGACATACATAGCTGGCTATGTGGCAAGGAAGTTATTTAGAAAAACAAAATCTTGTACCATCTGTAAACAGCTACTCATTTCTACAGATTCTATAGCATATGACGAAGTAGTTGTAGGTAGATCTTATGCTCCCGGATTGCTGACTTTGCCTAGCACTAATTTTATGAGACATTTTAAAATTATTATTGATGATATTACAAAAGAGATTCCATATGTTATTATGGCTTATGGAGTAAAATCAAAATTAATAGCGATTGCTAGAACAGCAACAGACTTATCGAATCTTTTTTGTGATATTCATAAGGTCTGCGCTGAACAAACCCTAAGTTTAATTGTAAATTTAGTTTTGTTTAGCTATATAAAAGTTATTAATAATATTTTAATTGGAAAAGATAGTCGTACCGATTATAATGATCCCTTAAAAGTACTAGCAATGAAGAATCGCAAAAGAAAATTAAGATAGATCTTTTATATGGTATTCTGTTATCTTTAAACACATTTTAGATTTCTGTTATTTATTAGTATATCGTTAAATTACTTTATAATGGTACACAAAAGTAGTTTTGTTCAATAATGTTATGTAAAATTGTTTATATTAACTTACCTATCCAATTCCTTGTATATACCTTTTTGTTTTATAAAACATTCTTAGAATTTTATTTCATTTATATATTACATATTAAAGTACAAAATGTAATCATTATTATAGTTATGTTAGTATGTTGTTAATTGTCATTATATAAGTTACATCGCTATTTAAAATAAACAAATGTATTGTTAATTATATGACATTACACCAAGAAGTATAATTGTGATACAACTCTTATAGGGTTGTATGATCAGTTGTAAAATGTACAGTTTTGGTTATAGTATCTATAAAGTAATGAAAATTTTATACGTAAGATTGTTATTTTGAAATGTGCAACTTTTGCGAAGCTAATAATTGTATATAAAGTTTATTACATTATTTAATATAATTATATACCTATTATTTATATTACAATCTTTTTCTGACACTTCACATACAAAACATTTATCCTCTAAACCAAGATTGTTAAAAATACCATTAACGGTGTAGTTAATGATCTTATGAGTTGCACTTCTAATAGTAAAGTACGTTAGTATAAACATAGGGACTTGTAGGACACACATATGATTTTAAACTTGGCATCTTGATTTTTAAAAATATTACAGCTACATATGAGAGTAGAAGTGGCTATGATTATTTTAAAAATCAAGGTGTATGATGGTCGTACATAATGCTTATGTTTGTATTAGCCCGCAACAACATTTTTCTGCAACCGTCTTAAAAGATATTACTTTTAATACCAAAATCTGTCATTGAAGTTGACGTTTCTCTTACTGATACTAAAAGTAGGTACGTACCTATATGCTGCTAGGCAACACTTAGTTCCTAGGATTAAAGTACTTCTTTTACTTCCTATGAACTAAAAGTATATTGCATTTCTATGGATGGAGATGTCCTAATGCTTTTTAAATGCCAAACGTCAAAAGCAGTTAATTATTTAAAATTGTGATTATTTTATACGTCCCTTGGTTCTAGAAAAAATAGTATGTATTATTCGGATTAAAGGAAGCTTTGTTTGACACACACTTTTTGCGTTCGCTCGGCTGTGCCTTGCAAATGCAAACATAATTGCTTGTCAAACAAAGTGACACTTTTAATCCTAATGAAACATACTATTTTAAATTTAAATTTAAAAATTGGCGGTAAATAATAAATTGAATTACGCGCCAATAGTATAGTTGCAAACCATGATTTATAGAGAATTATTTTAGTTTTTCAGTAAAATGTTTTGCTTAAACGCTAGATGGCGCTCGCGTAAATCTTAGATTTTGAACGAGAATGTGGGCAATCTATCTCTTTCTTTATCTATGGTTAAATCATCGGTCTGCTTATATTTGGCTAACGTCTCTTTGTGGTAATCTTTTTACCTTCTATATCGCTGATGCCCACCTAGATTCCTTCTAGTAGATGGGTAAGTTATAATCAATTGTGTAACACAAAGGTAATAATAGCGAAATTTTGTTTGAGTCTTGACGAAATGTGGGTGTTTCTTATCTTTACATACCATAATTAGGTTTTGATTTTCACAAACCTAACATATGACGTAGATGATACTGAAACCTTGCCCAAATGCAATTATTTGTAGGAAAATGAAATTAGAAAGTTACCTTGTTATTTTTTATTCATAAACACTGCAATAATTATAGCATTGAGAAAGGTAGAATTTTTTCGGGTTCTGTAATCAGAAAACTGCTTCTTTAAGAGCCACACATGAGGAAAAAGAGGTATAATAATCAAAGCCATGAAAATCGCATGTATCATATACCGGGTGTCCGTTCTCAAAGTCGAACATAGGCGTTTAACATTGTATTGAACGTTTTTGCCGATTCCTGCTCGCCAATTCAACTTACAGCGAAGGTAATGGTATCAATGGAAAGATAAAATTATTACGCATCAAATGATATCAATAATAACATTCAAGATGCAATTTTTATTTTAAAATACTAATTTAAAACTTGGGATTTTTTAAATATGCCCTGCCTTGCCTTTCAAATTCGATAGCATTTGTCAAAAAATGAGCAATTAGTTGGCGTAAATCAGGTATGTTCTGTCAACGTCTGTTAAAATTATCTACAGAAAAATGAATTATTTCAATGAAGAACGAGTGAATGCACTAATGTTAATTGCCTATGTTCGACTTTGAGAATGGACACCCGGTATAATAAATTTTTTTTTAATAACTTGTATTGATGTAAAGTGTAACGGCCGTTTAAATTTATAACGAAAACAAAATCGTAAATCTTTTTGTTATCAACATTAGTGACTATTTATGATCAGGAACGGCTGAAATGTTATCAGGTCTCACTGAGGTTTATCGTAATATTGTATTTTCATTGTCAAACGTTTGTCTTTGATGTTTCACTAACCAAAGCATGACTATTTTTATCTTCGTATTACCAAAGAGCATATAATACCTATAATTATATTACACAACTAGTTATAGCTTAATCGTCTTTGTGAAGGAATCCATGCCAGAAGGAGACACTAGCAAAATATGAGAACATGGAGAGAAACAACAAAAATTATTTTATTCAAAAAATTATTTTGCCTTTGTCATCAAGTTTTTTCACAGGGGAAATCACGAACTAAAAATCCAACTCTTGTTAATGGGATCTGGTTTTGGCAAGAAGAGAATTACTTAGTGCCATTTTTAACGTTTTTCCAATATCTCTTTATCGAAAGTTTGTAGCCGGTTCTGGCTATTTTAATTTATTTTAGAAGATTAAAATATTTGCTACAATTGCCAGGCGGATACTGGCTCCAGACAGTTCAAAATGCCAAGATATCATTAACACATTCAAGTTTAGTAACCCAGAGAAAGTACACAGAATATATTTATAAGCGTATAATTCATTTAGCTAGTAATACTTAAAATCAAATTGTATTCATAAAGACAAAATAAAATGTAACAATGTTTATAATCGAACTAAAACAGGTATTCTTCGGTCTACGTCCCGGTCAGCGGTTTTTAGGTAGTAGTAGTGACTTTCGGACCAGCCTCAGTATAAAGTAGTCCTTACGTCCAGTACGCTCATTTGACCTAATAACAGAGATATGAGAAATTTAGCGGTGACCGCCAATATGGCGGTAGTGTAATAACTGAGTTTTGATTTTATATATTTTAAGCGGGCAGAATTACATTTAATAAAGTTCATACCTGGTGCTGTTTACGTCATCGGGTCTCGCAGGTGTGCAGAACGTGCAGGATCTTCGAACGGTCGGGTCGGAGTTATCTTGTTTACATTTTGCCGCTACCTGCAGGAAACCTTGGAAGTCCAGGTAAGCGATTTTATAATTGAGTTAATGCCGGGCCTCGCAGGTGGCGGGCGCCGTGAAATGGCCCGAAGATTAAACGTGAGAAATTACTAACGTCGACTAGTTGTGATGCGGCTTCCCGCTACAGACAAATATAGGGTAGACTTTGTAGTGCAAGCTTTAAGCTGCACTCGTGTTATGTCGTACAAGTTGCAATTAGTGGTTTTAATGCAGTTTGTTTCGGTGTTTCGTCTTGTGGAAATTAGCTGCAGGGATACTGCGACGTCCTTCGGATGGAATGGGACTTAGAGAATTATTTTAACTAGTCGGATAGCACAACAGCACCCTCCTGACGAGTGGAGCTAGCGGGTTGTTTGGCAGGTGTCCAGTGGGATAGCACCCTCCTGACGAATGGAACTAGCGGGTTTTTCGGCGGGTGTCTCGTTGGATAGCACAATAGCACCCTCCTGACGAGTAAAGCTAGGTAAAAATTCTCTGGTAGAAGCCCCCTTGAAGAGCTCTTAATCACCCTCCTGAGCGGAACTAGGTGAGGAAGGAGGACTAGGAAAATTCTGTCTTACAACGGCTTCGATTTCTCTTTATATAGCCCGAGCTGGCGTAATCAGTGGCTCAACCCGGTTCCTTGGAGTAAGGGATTCTTCCTTTGGATGGGCGGGGGTGAACCTGCGATTATCCGCGGTGACGTCACTTATCGCTGTTCGTGCAGCCCAAAGATGCAGCGCTCCGATTCCTAACGTGCTTTACGCCATGGGAGAAGGCGCGAATTAATTTTTAATTCTAAAATCGCGTTCGCGCTGGGCGAAACGTTATAAGTTGTAGTAGGTAATTGCCATGATGATGGCGAAGTTAGAATCCCAACTAACTTCAAACGTAACTTTCATGTTGACCACCAACGTCATCCAAATACTTTCGCCATCTCCTTCTTCCTCTGGATCTTGCTGATCTTTGCTATTGTAAGTGTATTGCTACTTGGTGGTCTTGGAATAACTGGTCGTTAATGAAACACATACTGTCGAAGTAGTGCCAGGAAGAAAGACATGTCGTCAGATGCTATATCTCGTTTTGATAAGTTAACGATATTGTTAGGCCATTTTATTTTTCTTTAATTCCTATAGCTACGTAACCATTTCGAACAGTTTTGGTACAGAGTTAGCAAGTCTGCCTGTATATCGGGTCCGTTTCCGTCATATTTTATCATATAAGACTCCAGCTCTTTGTATCAAACAAAAATTCAAACACGCACGTGGCTTTTGGTTTTATTTAAAGGCTTATCGTACCGCACTAATCTCTATGCCGCTGTTTTGTGCAGCTGTTTGCCTCATCGCGCGTAAGAACGCTTGTTTTCAGCTTATTCAAAAACACAGTCAATGAGAACAAGCAGGATAATTTCAACTTCTGTCGCATTCTATCGATAATGTGTTGTCGAGTCTGGTGCGGGCTGTGTTGTGATTGGGTACATCTGGCACGCGCGAGACCAGCAGACCAGGCCGAAAACGTGGCTTGTGGTTTTTTAAGTCAGACGTTGCTTGGCCAGCTGTGCGAGTGGGTATTTTGTTTCGTTGGTGAGGTCCGTATCGATGGCGTGGGACGCTCTTTAAGGAATAGGCCTGTTAGGCTTATTTTTATTCGGGATCCAGTCTTTCGAGTGTGCCACATAACCGCATCGTAGATCTCTGTGATCGCCAAGGAGGCGTTACACACTTTCCCGAGTAATAAAGGGGATTCTTGAACGTCACCGAGTTCCACCCACACCACGTTAAACGACAGCTGTAGCGATACTCGCCGTTTGCCTGCCACAACTACCGCCTACGCACTGAGGCCACACCGTAAAATCAAGGTATTTTGTGCTCCCCTATTTGTACACTAATCGTTCATGTGACGCCGCCAGTTGGCTAGTTTGTGTAATTGGCTAATAGCATTCGTTCAAAGCATTGTGAGTTGATTGCCGCATTTCACTTTTGTGTAACCAATTAAATATATTTACTAATAACATTTAATCGAAGCACTATGCGTTCATTGTTGCATTTCAGTTTGTGTAACTAATTAAATCTGTCTGCTAATAACATTTAGTCTAAACAAGGTGCGTTCATTGCTGCACTTCACTTTTGTGTACCGAATTAAATATATTTGCTAGCAGCATTTTCTCAAAGCACCGGGCGCTCATTCTTGAATTTACCTGTACATATGTAAGTGCTGATGTTAGATAAGACGTTCCCAGCTGGGCTTTAGTTATTCTTTTTAGGGTAAGCCCTTTATACCACTGTGAGTGTATTATTGTATGCGCCGACCACTTTGGCCCTATTGTAACTTTCGGCCATGTTTTGGCCTAATAGATTTGTTTACTACATTTGACTTATGATTATCCCTGTTATGTGTGCATGCTTATTTACAGGGTGATTCCGTCTCTATGTCAAAATCGATGTAAGGTGAGACCTGGGAGCGGTTCATAAGTGTTGCAGGTAGGTCGACGTACTTGTCGCTTCACTGTTGTCTCCAGAGTCAATACTTGAATATTCTACCCCGTTAGGCTTAAAAGGTTCGGTTAAGCACGGGTTATCCACTATTGAATCTTGTGCCGCCCATTTATTTTGTAACATCTTATGCATACTGTCACGCTTGCCCTGTGGTGTAACGTTTCTAGGACCACGCCCATCTCCCTGAGCGTATTCAAACCGTGGCCTTTAGCCTGTTTTGTCCGATTTCCAGGGTAAGTGTGGACGTTTCCCGGACATGTTTAAGTATTTGGCACTCACTCACTCGTGAGTATCGGTAAAACAGTTTGATACTGTAACAATATGTCTAAAAGGACACTCAATAAATGTCTTATTTAGCATTTAACCCAAAGAACTAATCTATATACTTATTTCTTAGATTTTTATATTATAAAATTAATGGTCCATATATGTATGTACCTCATACCAACTTCTGAGTTATGTTCAGAATTCATTGCCATTTTAAAGACAACGTAAATTATTTTCTGCAATAATTGTTTACAAACATTTGCATAATTTAATAGACTGTTCCACTCTTCTATTGCATTTCAAACTTAATGTTCCTATTATCCCAGTAGATACAGATCTATATACTTACCTCAGTGCTTGCGGGACTAATTTTTATGTGAATTGCCTATTTATAAGCTAAGTACTATATCTAATAATTTCAGCCATTTGGATATATTTGCAATGAGTCTAGCTTCATATAAAAACGTTTAACATTGGAAGATATTTGATAGTGGATGAGCATCTGGTGGGTGTTGCGAGGATGATGCCTGGTCGTCCATCATCAGCATGTATTGTGGGCTGTTGATGGGCAGCTTGGACTGCTTCTGTCGTAGCTCTGTACTAACAATATTTTTACAATAAGCTTTAGTATACAACCGCATTTGTTAATATTTTTATAAATTAACTGTTTTTTTTATTATCACTAGATATTATAATTACATCGTTATTTTTTTTTATTTTCCTGTATGTATATAAGGTGTATTCAAATGAAGTGGCATAACTGAATTGATTCATGCTTTTAAATATATTTTTTCTTCTTGCCCTATAAGTGGTTGTAATCATCAAGGGTACAACTTTATATGGTTTGCCCACATTGGCGTAACTAGGATTTTTGGCTGGGGAGGGCCAGGCCCCCTAACCAACCATCGTCAATACCTATGTATACCTATGAAGACAGGAATTTATGTACATGCATAACCTTTTCGCATAAATTTATTTGCTTATTCTTTGATGTTATACGAGGGCAGTCCCGTAAATTTCTGCAGTTTAATAAAACAAAGTTCAGTAACCAAAATTTGTTTTTATTATTTTCTCAAAGTATTTCCCCTTAAACTCAACATTTACGCATTCGGTAAAACCAATTTTCAAAACATAAATTCCACAATTTTTGAGTCACTTGAGAAACAAGGTTTTTGAAGCTTTCTACAGCATCTTCGGGAGTTACAAATCGCACACCAAGCATTTTATCGCTTAATGGAGGAACTAGAAAATAATCGGAAGGTGCTAGGTCGGAACTGAATGGAGGATAAGTTAGCAATTTTAACTAGAAAGTCTCTAAAAATTATTTTATTTGATGTGCGATATGACTAGACGCATTTTCATGGTGCAGAACGATCTCACCCCTTGGGCACCATAAGCCGAGATTTTTGAAGAACGTCTGGCAGGCATATAGTTGTGTACCATCCTGCAGTAACCCTTCGTTTATTTTTAAGCATAACAGTTGTGATAGGTCCTGATTTTGAAAAGAAACAAGCAATTATTTTCTTACGAACTCTTCAAGATCGCTTCAGTTTAACTGGATTAGGATTTGTTGGAAACATCTATTGTGCTGACTGCCGCTTAGAATCGGGTTCAAATGCATATATCCAGCTTTCGTCACCAGTTATTATGTAAACTGCTTTAGATCTACCTTCATCATATTTCTTATACTGTTCCACATGCTGTTGTTGTGTTTCTGTGTGTCTGTTAAACTGTGTGGTATCCACCCAAGACAGATTTTTCTTACACCCAAATGAGTCTGTAAAATCTTGTGTATTGCAGTCATGCCAATGCCCAAGATGCTTTTAATAATTCTGTAAGTGACTCGATTGTCCTACTGAAGCATTGTTCGCACAGCGTCTACGTTCGTATCAGTAACTGCTGAAATTTGTTTTCGCAAAAATCGTAGCTGACTGAAACTCGTTCAAATTTAAATTCATTAAACCAGAAATATGCGCCTGGCCACCAAAATCAGCACGAAGTAATTTCTTTCAGAGAAAGGGAACTTTTAAAGTCATAGTAAATCATGACTCGAAAATTTTCTCCCCTTATGGTAATTTTTGATGCACAACACTTATTTCAAAACTAACTGTATAGTAAATAAATTTGAACTGTTAAACTAGAAAACAACAAACATTTGTTTATGGCAAGTTACATTTCCATGGTACACTTGATCTATTAGTTTGCAGAAATTATGGGTGCTACCTACTCTCGTAATACTACGTGTCTAAGGAGCATATCAATAAATTATTTTTCGGTTCATAAAGAACTTAAAAATGTATAGATTACTTCTAGCAACTCAATGAGGTTGACGATAAAAAATATTATTCCAGGAGAAACATCACTTGGTTTCCATTTGCACGTTTTTGAGCCACAATTTTGATTTTTTTCTCCGTCTCCTCGAAGCAAATACTTTCTGGAGAACATCAGTATCCTTTTAATTGTTATTGTGATATCTGTTAATTCTATCTTGAGCTAGCAACTGTGGAAATTCAAGCACCACAAAATGTTCTTTGCGGTACATAAAACACTATTAAAAATAAAATTCTGGATCGTACTCTTTAAAGCTATAAACTCAACTCTTTAGGCAAGGCAAACATCTAAATAGCAAGTCACCTTAAGTCTGAACTGGACGATCCTATAATAGGCAGCTAGCTGTATGTGCCCAGCGAGTAGTTACCGATGCACTCAAGTTTTCAACTCATTTACTTACCCGCATATGAAATAATTGCAATTTTAGTTTTCTGTGCACATAAATTGATCCTTTATTTGTTTAAACTTAAGAGAAACTAACAAAAATGGTGTAAATTTAACTAAAAAAAATATTCAGACGAAAGCAGTGTTTTCAAAGTAATTATTAGCTAACTAATAACGTTTTCTCTTGTATATTATTATTCAGTAGAGTCATCCGTCCAACATATGGTATTTATACTATAATGTTTTTAAGCCAAAAAAGGCAATAAAACCAGAAAATGTAAGAATGTGTGAGAGTCGATAACCAACCCCTTAGTTTAAATAGGTTAATAAAAAAAGAAGATTTTTAAATTTATTTAACTTTGTAACGCCACTGTTAAACAATGAACTGTGACGCCACTGCTTTTGTTGATATGTAGAAAACTGTTTTACCGATACAGTGTAACGTAACAACATGTAATGGACGCTTCGTTGAAATAGTGATTAAACATGAAATTAAAAATGATTTAGTTATTCTTTTAACAATCCGTTCAACCTCCGTTATACCGCCCACGTTGGGCGCCATTGTATCATTTTTAATTTCATGTTTAATCACTACTTCAACGAAGCATCCATTACATGTTGTTACGTTACACTGTATCGGTAAAACAGTTTTCTACATATCAACAAAAACAGTGGCGTCACAGTGGCAGATCCTGTTATAATGACGCAAGAACAATTAAATGCTTTATTGCTAGGCATGCGAAACATATTCGTCAACGAAGGGACCCCCGCTCCCGCCGCAACATCATTTTTAGCTGCTTCAAATTTCTCAAAATGCCAGTCCCGTTTTGCCGGCAAGCAACACGAAGATTGCGATGCATTTATTGACGCCATATGCGTATACAAAGAATGTCTGCAGATTTCAGACGCGAATGCAATTAAAGGACTCCCTTTGCTTTTAGTTGGGTTAGCTGCAACTTGGTTTCAAGGTGTCAAATCCAGCATTACGTCATGGGACGACGCATTAAAAGCCCTCAGGCATGCTTTCGGTTTTAACAAGTTGCCGCATCAAATTTTCAAAGAATTGTTTTCTAAAGAGCAAGCTAAAGAACCAACTGACGTATTTGTGGCTTCCGCGCGTGCATTATTAGCGCGTCTTCCTCCCACGCCGGCTCTTCACGAAACGCACCAGTTAGACATGATTTATAGCTTACTTAATCAGCGAATTCGGCAACGATTGCCACGGGATGACATAAAAACGTTTACGGATTTAATAGACAAAGCAAGGTCGATCGAAGATGGTTTTACAGGAATATCTGTCCCGCCAAATAACAATGATACGTCATCTTTGCATAAACAGTCCAAATTGAGACCCAAATGTACTTTCTGTAAGAATTTTGGTCATATTCAAGCAGAATGCCGCAAATATGCTTCGACTAGGTCGCAAAACTTATCAACTAACGCAGGGTCGCCTCAAAATTCACGATCCAATGTGGAGTTGCCCCAAACGAGTTTTCGCAGTAGTTCGCAATTAACCTGTTTCGGTTGCGGAGCACCAGGATATATACGGTCGCGATGCCCAAATTGCAATACGCCTCCGGATGCGGCTGTTGTAAATAATGCTGCCTCTGTAGAATTATTATCCTCAGATATGTGCTTACCAACGAGTTCTTCTCGCCCATTATTGTTAATTTCCGTGTTTGCTAAGACTGGATTAGCATATGTTGATACAGGTGCAAAATGTAGCATAGCAGGTTACAATCTGTATTTCTATTTACGATCTATTGATTGCCCATTTACTCCAACGGATATGCAAATGATTTTAGCAGATGTTCAGACCAGAACTGTCGATGTTGAGATTTTTGATTGTAGTGTCTGTCTTCAAGATAGAACTATTTCTACTTCATTTGTAGCTATTCCCGAATATACAAATAGTAAAACATTACTAGGTGTCGATTTTATTGCCCAAGCAGAGATTATTTTAAATTTCTCAAAAATGCAATGGTCATTCGCAAGTGATCCCCAAGTTGCTTACGACTTTCATCAAGAGCCAGTAACTTCTGATGCTACCCAAACATTAATAGTTAATTTTATTGAGATTGACCTGTCATTAAGAAACAATGAAGCAACTCAAGCCAGCGATTCAGAACGCGCCCAACTGCAATCATTAATTCAAGAGAATGCTACACTCTTTAAGAAGAGCACAGATGTCACTCCTTTTGCAGAGCACAGAATTCCATTGACAGATGATACTCCTATCTCGGTACCTCCATATCGGTTAGCTCCTGCCAAGAGGGAAATACTTCGAAAGGAACTGGATAAACTTCTAGAAAATGAAGTCATTGAAGAATGTGAGTCACCCTTCGCTTCTCCGGTAGTGTTAGTCCCTAAGAAGGATGGCACCACCCGGCTATGCGTTGATTACCGACGTTTGAACGCCATCACTCGTTCGGACACATACCCGCTTCCACGGATCGATGATCTACTGCATTCTACGTATAATTCTGTCTGTATGACCACTCTCGACTTGAGATGCGGATACCATCAAGTCCTCGTTAAGCCAGAAGACAGAGATAAGACCGCTTTTATCACTCCATTTGGTACATTTAGATATATAACTATGCCTTTCGGTTTGAAAACGGCTCCTGCGACGTTTCAACGTCTTATCGATCGTTTCAGATCAGGTCTACAGCATATTTCGATGTTCGCTTACTTAGATGATCTCATAGTACTTTCTCCTTCGTTCGAAGCGCACTTAAGAGACTTAAGAGAAGTTTTCGATAGATTAAAATTGTTCAAGCTAACGCTGAACCGCGTTAAATGCACTTTCAGTAGTACCCAGGTCGAATATCTCGGTCACCTACTTACTCCAGAGGGTATATCGCCAAATCCAGCGAAAATACGAGCAATAGCCTTGATTCCTGAGCCACAGAATGTTAAACAATTGTTAACCTTTATCCAAACCTGCTCGTGGTTCAGAAGATTTATAGAAAACTTTGCTGATGTAGCAAAGCCTCTCAGCACCCTGACCAAGAAGAATGTAACTTGGCGATGGGGCCCTGAGCAAACACAGTCCTTTGAAAAGTTAAAAGAATTATTGACGACTAGCCCAATTCTGCGTCAAGCTGACCCAACAAAACCGTACATTTTACGTACAGATGCAAGCTCATATGCGATAGGTGCGGCTCTACTCCAGGGGGAGGGTCCTGAAGAAAGACCAATCGAATACGCCAGCAGACTGTTGACTTCTGCTGAAATGAACTACCATACAACCGAACGAGAAGCTCTTAGTATCGTTTGGGCAGTGAACAAGTTTCGAGGATACATTGAAGGTTCCTCTGTTGTGGTCAAGAGTGAACACCAACCGCTTAAGTGGCTGATGACGCTTAAATCTCCAAGTGGAAGATTAGCCAGATGGGCTTTGTCTTTACAGCCATACGATTTAAAGATAGAATATACCCCCAGGTCGTTGCAACGCCTTAGCAGATACACTGTCTAGGCCACCATGTCATGATGAAGATGATACGAACTGTAAAGTTTGCCTGGTAACCGTCAATCTACCTACTGATAGCGCGAAAGCTATTAGGCAAAGTCAAATTGAAGACTCCGATTTAAAGAAAATAATAGACTCTCTTGAGGGTCCCGAACTGAATGAACTCGACTCGCGCAGATGGTGCGATCGTGGTTATATAATGCTTAATGGAATATTATACAGATATTCTCCTGATTATGATGGAGAGGAAGCTCAGCAAGTCGTTCCCAAGTCAGGAGTTTCCAAGGTGTTGCAAGAAACGCACAATTCACCCCTTGCTGGACATTATGGCGTGGAGCGCACTCTTCAAAGAATCATTCTTCGTTACTATTGGCCCGGAATGCGGAGACAAATTACAGACTATGTTGCTAAATGCATAGAATGTCAAAGATATAAAGTTTCAAACCTTAACCCTTCAGGTCTTGTGCAGACCCCAGTACAAGCACAACGTTTTGAAGTAATTTCCATAGGCCTATTTGGTCCCTTGCCTGAAACGCCAACCGGCGAAAAATGGATATTTGTCGTTGAAGATACTTCAAGTCGATGGACAGAACTTTTCCCACTCAAAAGCGCCACAGCTGAAGCTTGTGCTCGGTGCTTAATCGAAGAAATAATTCTCCGCTATGGAACCCCTCGCCGAGTAATAAGTGACAATGGTACTCAGTTTGTAGGTGAGGTGATGCAGAAAGTCGCCCTTGTCCTGAACTTCAAGCAGCAACTTATCCCTTCCTATTATCCCGCTGCCAATCCTGTAGAGCGGAAAAATCGTGACCTTAAAACGCAACTCGCGATTTTAACCAAAAGTGATCACTCGAGTTGGAGAGACAAACTTGCCTGTGTCCGATTCGCGATAAACACTTCTCGTTGTCAATCAACCGGTTACACCCCGCGTATCTTACCTTTGCTCGTGAGCTCCGAACACCAGAGGATGTGCAACGTGACTTACGCCAGATCGTAGACAATGAAAACTTTGTGCCGCAAATTACTCCATATTTGCGTACATTGGCTTCGACTCTTAGCCAAGCTCGAGAAACTCACGAACTTTCTCAAGATTCGAGTAAGAAATACGCTGATCGACTGCGACGTGACGCGCCACCGCTTAGTATTAACGACCGTGTACTTGTGGACACTCACGTGCTGAGTAGTGCTAAAGCTCGAATAACTTCAAAGTTCGCGCCGCGACGCGATGGACCTTACATCGTCACTAAGATAGTGAGCCCGACTTGTTATCAAGTTGCTGCCCTGGAAAACCCAACGGTTCCGTTAGGGACGTACCATGCCTCCGCCCTAACCAGGTACATCAATCCTGCCGATGATGAGATCCAGAGGCCATTGCACCCTTTACGGAGAAGAGGAAGGCCCCCATCCAGCACCACTCCAACGGATGGAAGGATGACCGCAGCCGAACCGCCATTCAGCACCACGCCGAAGGATGGAAGGATGACCGCAGCCGAACCGCCATTCAGCACCACGCCGAAGGATGGAAGGATGACCGGAGACAGACCACCCGACCCCATTCCTGTCCGATCTTCTACGAGGGTCCGGAAGAAGAAGGTGTTCTATGACCCGTCCAACGACGCAACCTCACCCATATTGTCCCACAACCGAGGACGTTTATGTGGTCCAAAGGGGGAGTAGTGTAACGCCACTGTTAAACAATGAACTGTGACGCTACTGTTTTTGTTGATATGTAGAAAACTGTTTTACCGATACAGTGTAACGTAACAACATGTAATGGACGCTTCGTTGAAGTAGTGATTAAACATGAAATTAAAAATGATTTGGTTATTCTTTTAACAATCCGTTCAACCTCCGTTATAACTTCTATTTTTCTGGGGTGGGCCAGACGACACTCTGGGGAGGGCCTGGCCCCCCTGGCCCCCCCGCTAGTTACGCCAATGTTTGCCCAGATAAAGGAAAAGGGTTGGCAGTAGGTTTGACAACCTGTCCCTGTAGGAACAATCTGTTGCGAAACCTCAAGCCAAGCCTCAAACAGAACTAATCAACAAGAAATGAGCGAGAAATAAAACAACGATTAAGGAAAAAGGGGCCTCCATTTTAGTACGTGGAATGTACGAAGCATCTAACCGTTAGGGGCAATACAAAACATAACGAGGAAAATGGAAAGGCATAGAATCCAAGTGTTGGTACTACAAGAAACAAAATGGACAGGTAACAAAATAGATGATTGAAATAATTAGAGAATTTTTAAGAATGGATACCCAAAAGGGAGACAAGCTGGAAAAAGCACTCATACTGACCAAGAAGACGAGTGAGAAAGTGATAAACTTTCAGGCACTAAATGAAAGAATGAGTAGAATAAGGATGAAATTCAATATTTCAATTATAAATGTCATGCATCCACAGAAGAAAGGAATGAAGGAGAAAAAGACTAGTTCTATGATAAGTTAGAACAACAAGTATGAGGAACACCCAACTATGACATTATTAGTATTACGGAATATTAAACTAAAGTGGGAAGAGAGGAGGAGTTTAGACCAACAATAGGCAAATTCAGCCCACATCAGGAGTGCAATAATATGAACAAAGTTTGGTGAATCTTGCTATAACCAGTCAGTGGACTGGTAATAACCGGCACATGCTTCCCACATAAAAAAATTCATCACTTAACACTTACCTTGCATGATGGTATTATAGTACCCAAAACCAAATAGACCATGTGATGATCAACCCTAGATTTTTCATGGATGTATTAGATATTATTAAAATCATCAAATTTCAAAGAATAAAATGGTTTGGCCATGTATTACAAAGAGATAACAATAGAGGTATCAAGCTAATTACACTGTAGAAACCAACAAAGACACGACACAAAGGAAGAACAAAAAAAAAATGATACGACCAAGTTGTGCATGACTTGATGACAATGGACATCAAAAGTTGGAGAAGGAAAAAAGAAGACAGACTAGAATGGAGGAAAAACTGAATTATGGAAGTCAATAAGGCGGCAAAAAGATCCCCAAGGCGATACGCCCAAAATAATGTAGATGATTAGATATAAGAACCTATAGAAGAGCGGAATACAACTCTGACTATTTTATGGCAAAGCTGTAGCTAACAGCCGACTGGCAGACACAAAAACAAAAATTCCCAGCAAACAGCTATTGGAAAGGTGGAAAACGGAGAAGTTAAAAGATGAAATAATATTAAAGAATTTTGAACAAACAATAAACAATAGACTGACAAACGTGGAAGTTAAGGATGAAGATAGATAATGTTGAGGAACAGTGGGGAAAGATCAAAGAAGGGATTCTAGAAAAGACCCAAAAAAGTGCTTGGACAGGAAAAAAAAGAAGAAAGAACAGCTGATTCGACTAGGAATGGGAAGAGATGCTGAAGTAACAAAGGAAAAAAGAGGTTGTTTCTGGAGAGACCAACCAGAAAAAGGGAAGCGGAATATAAAGCAACAAAGAAAGGAGTGCTTAGGCTAGACAGTAAATAAGAAAAGGGAAAGAAATAACAAAACGCTCAATGATATACAGAAGCTTCATCAAAACAAACGAATAAGGGAATGTTACCATATCATAAATAAAACTACGGAAAAATATCAGGCAAGGACCATAAAAAACAAGCAAGAACTAATATATGAAGAAAATGAAATACTAAATAGATGGAAAGGGTATTTTATAGAGCACCTAAACGAACAAACACCAAAAAGAGTAGAGCATACACAAGAAGAAGATAGGATAGAGAGGAATAGAGAAGAAGAGAGGATGAATGAACCAACACTAACAAAAGTTCAACAAGCAATAAAAAGACTAAAGAATAACAAATCGCCTGGATCAGATACTATTACAGCTGAAATAATAAAAGGGCAAAGTTTTACAGAGCAGAATGTATATGAATTAATAAAGAAAAATTGGGAAGAATAGACAATACCAAAAGAATGAAAAGTAAGAGAGGTGTCTATTTAAAATTCGACAATTACTCTAGAGCAGATATTTGTACTACTTAATACAAATCGTGGAAAAACATGGGAATCTGAAATAGATACCTTTCACACCTTTGTAGACTTCCAAAAAGTCTATGACAACCTTAAAAGAGATAGCCTATATAAAATATCGAGGGTGTTTGAGATCCTTGAGATATTGACAAGATTAATCAAGAGCACAATTAGGGAAACATACCGGGTGTCCGTTCCCAAAGTTGAACATTGTACATTAGATTTATAGCTATTTTGGTATTAATTATATACATCAGTGAATATTATTATTATTAGTATCATTTCATGCGTAATACTTTTATTTGATACCATTACCTTTCCTGTAAGTTGAGCTGGCGAGCAGCAGTCAGCAAAAAACATTAAATGCATTGTTAAAATCTTATATTCGAGTTTGCTAATGGCCACCCGATATGTTACAAGTAAAAGTACAAAACAAAACAACATAGTTAGCTCAGATAAATACAGGATTACGACAAATGATAGGTTATCACATCACCGATACTGTTTAATTTGGCCCTTGAGAAGGTTGAGAAGGTAATTCGAGAAGTACAAATAGATGTAAATGGGACCATCTCTAATAAATCTAAATAAACGTGTCAGGCCATTTTAAATTCAATAGGTACAACCTGACCATTTGGAGCAGTTTTGGGTACAAAGTTGATAGTTTCCCTGTATATAGATTCCTTTTCAGTCATATTTTATCGTACAATACTTCAGCTACTTGCATCTTACAATTCTAAAGGTAACACGCACATAGCTTTTGATTTTCTGAAAAGGTTCAGCGAAACCGCTCTAATCTCTATGCCGTCGTATGTGCAGCTGTTTCTGCCTCGTCGCGTTTAAGAGCGCTTGGTTACAGTATTTTCAAAACACAGTAAATGGGAGCAAGCAGGATATCTTTCTAAATAATTTTAACGTCTGTCGCACTCTACCGATAGCGAGCCGTCGGGCTTGCTGCGTGTTGAGATGTGATTGGCTGCATCTGGCAAGCTCGCGACAGGTAGCGAACGCAAAAAGTTGGTTTGTTGTTTTTCCGGGCAAAGGATTCTCGGCGAGCTGTATAAATGGCAGGGTGTGCTTCTGGGAGCAATTGTGATGTGTTTATCGATGGCCGATGCCGCTCGTTAATTAATTCCGAAGGCCTGTTTGGCTAATTGTTCCGACTTCTTGTTCGGGATATCATCTTACGAGCGGTATACCCAATGGCCTCGCAGGTTTTTGTGGTCGCCAAGGGGGCGCTGCACAATTCTTCCCGAATAAATTGGGAGATCTATTGGACGTCGCAGGTTCTCACCCACGCTTCGTCGACTGACAGCTGTAGCGATTGCTGCTGACCGCCCACTGCAATCAGCGCTTACACACCACGGCCAAACCGGAAAATTGAAGGTATAGTGTTGCAATAAATGTTCATTATTTGCCGGCAGCCGGCCCATTAGAATATATATTAAATTAAGCATACTTGATATTAGTGCCTAATCAAGACATTGTCCGCTCATTTCTAAATTTAACCTTTGTGATATTGAATTAAGCATACTTGCTATTAGCGCCTAATCGAGGCATTGTGCACTCATTTCTAAATTTAACCTTTGTGTTATTAAATTAAGCATACTTACTTGCTATTAATGCCTAATCAAGGCATTGTGCGCTCATTTCTAAATTTAACCTTTGTGTTATTAAATTAAGCATACTTGCTATTAGCGCCTAATCAAGGCATTGTGCGCTCATTTCTAAATTTACTCGTACATAATTAAGTGCTATTCTTAGATAAGGTGTCCTCCAGCTGGGCTTTATTTCTTTTTAGGTTTAGCCCTTGTATAACTGTGAGTTTGTTGTGTACGCTGACCACGTCGGCACTGATGTATCTTTCGGCCATAAATTTGGTCTACTAGATCTCCTTACTGCATTTGTGCATGCTTGTTTACAGGGTGACTTAGTCACTGTATCAAGATTGATGTAAGGTGAGGCCCGAAAGCGGTTTATAAGCGTTGCAGGTAGGTCAACGCGCTTGTCGCTACACTGTTGGTAGTCCAGAGTTTGTACTCAAGTAGCCCGCCCCGTTTGGCCTACAAGGTTCGGTTAAGCGTGGGTTTCCCCGATTGAATCTTGTGGCGCCCATTTATTTTGTATCACCCTATACATACCGTCACGCTTGCCCTGTGGTGTACCGTTTCTAGGACCACGCCCATCTCACTTAGCGTATCAAGCCGTGGCCTTTAAGCCTGTTTTGTGCGATTTCCAGGGTAGGTGCACACGTTTCCCGGATATGTTTAAGTATTTAGCAGTTCCTCACTCGTGAGTGTCGCTAAAACAGTTTGATACTGTAACAGCTGATATATACAGGCAATATAAAGATAATTGGAAGAACAGTACTGAGTGTACAGGAAGTGTTTGTAGAACTGGAACAATATGAAAAAAAGTGGGGTTATCAATAAGTGAAGAAAAATGAAAGTGATAGTGATCACCAAGAATCGACCAAGGGTAGGGAGGAACCTACTAATCTCAGAGTATAACCTAAAAGTTGTAGAAGAATTTAAATACTTAGGAGTTAGCGTCACCAAAGACAACGGCAATACTGAAGAAATTAAAACAAGAATAGCAGAATGGCGCACAAAGGCAGGGCAGTCCACACATTACGTAAAGTACTAACAGACGGAGGCACAGAAAAATACAAAAAAAGTTAATGATTTATAAAACATTAGCGAGACCAATTATTATGTACAAAAGTGAAGAGTGGATGATAACACAGAAAAATAAAGAAAGATTGGGCATCTTTGAGAGAAAAGTGCTGAAGGTTCCGTCAAAGAGAAAGATATATGGAGAATTAAGTGGAATCACCAACTGTACCACGAGTTCAAAGAAGCAGACATCATGACATTTCTAACGATGGGAAGATCGAAATGGGTAGGTCATGTGAGGCGCATGGAAGTAGATGCTGCCACAAAAAGAATAGAAAAACAAGATCCAGAAGGAAAGCGAGGAAGAGGAAAACCGCGAAAAAGGTGGAGAGTCAGTAACTGAAGACTCGAGCAAACATTTGAAAGTCAAAAACTGGAGAAAGCTAGCAGAGGACAGATATAATTGGAAGATAAAGTTACAGGAGGGCAATGCCTAACATGGGCTGTATCGTCGCTGAGTAAGTAAGTAATTATGTTTGGCTTGATCTTATTTTAACTCAAGGATTCACCCAACCATTTATGCTACTTCATTTGAATACACCCTGTATATGTATTATTGCAACCTTAATTTGGTGGTAGTTGCTGGTTACATAAATAAATTTCATACAGGAAACATGTTAGATCATCCAGATCAAACCAGCCAAAGCAAATCCTTCTGTCGTGTACCGAGGGCTTCTTTATATGACGAACATATTCATATATATTTTAAAAAGAACTAAAAGTATGGAGTCTATAATTCTAATGTCAAGATATAACCAAGCACATATATTTACAGCAAATGTATACAGTGAAATGATACATTAGACGAGTACACAAGTATAACTTACTACAACTGTTACTTTCATTTGTTTAACAGCATTTTTACCACTTCATATAAGAAAAGTGTTAAGCACTATCGGAACATTGCACTTCAAAAACACCCCCGTTACTAGTCAAAAATGTGTTAGCAACTTCAAAAATAAATAAATACGGAATAAAAACGATCAAAATAAGACATTTTCAACGTAAATCAGGGTTTTCCTTGATCTGTTTCTTAATACGCAACAAAATAGTGGTGTACCACTGATCCAGGTACGACACAGAATCGTATTCCTTGAGTGCATCGGTAAAACCGTCCACATTTTGTTCTTCTAAGTGTTCGATTAAAGTCTGCAGCAACTTATATTCTCGTGAATCTTGGAATGCAGGATACATTCGAGTGTAAAGATCCAAGGCACACTTGGCACTTAGTACATCTAGACACAAACGGCAGAGAGCAGCACGAAATAGGTACTCTTTTGCACTGTATTTGAGTAGAGAGCTCTCTAAAAATGATGATGCTAGTTTTTCATATATTTGAATGGCATTTTGATAGTTTTCCTGCTGCGCAGCATACTGAGCCACTTTGAGAAGGCATTTATTGGCAGATGAGTTGCTCTCTTCACCTCGAAAGTAATCAGCAGCTTGTTCATAATGTTGCACCGCACGTTTTAAATCGACTGCATCCGCTTCATACATTTCTGCAATAGTTTGATGGTGTTTGGCAGCGATGGTAAAGCGTCCCATGTCTGTGTAGATTTCTATTGCTTTCAGAAAACAATTTACTGCCTCGTTAATATCTACCTTTTTATAGCATTTCGCTGCATCTACATAACTGACAGCGGCATCGTGGCGAGAGCCTGCCTCTGAATGAAGATATGCGGCTTTGCAGAAAGCAGTGCCAGCCCGTGTCCAGTTTTTAGACATTTTAAATAAATTGGCTGCTCTGTGGTAACACTCCATTGCATCTTCGATTTTTGCTGACCCCCCAAACAATGAACTGAAAAATCCCTTCGAAGATGACAACTTCTTTTCTGCCTCCGCAATTAGCTGTTGGGCTTTTTGTTCGTTCGATGCCATTTTCAAGTTAAAACGGCAATTAATAAATTTAACAAACCATTCACTATGTAAGACTGACTGCAATTAGGAGTTTGTGTGTTATATGTCACTGGAGAAAAGTGCACAACTCAACCTGACAGTCCCTTGGGCTACCGCTTTTCTTGTATGACTTATTTGTAATGTAACACACTTGTATGTCCCATTCTTACATACAGTGTGTTTTATGATTAAAAAAAAGTATTTCATATAGCTATATCAAAATTCAGCCCTGCTTGGATTGAAATGAAATTTCCGTATAAACACTTTGTTAAAAAAATCAAAAATCACCAACGTCGCATTCACCTCGAAGGTTACTGTCAGCACAGACAAGAAAAGAACCACTGTCTAGTGGAAAATTTGGTGAGAATTGCAAATTTAAGGTTAAGTTTTTGTTAGTGTCAATTTTGTCAGTTCCTATGAATTTTTCGTCACATCGTCCAATAACCGTTTACATACCTGGCGTTACCACAATAATGCTAGTTTTTCTGGCCATGTTTAAGCGCTTAATAATAAAAATTAGCGTTTAAAAGTGCTAATAAAAAAAAAATTGAATTTTAGTTTGAATCAAATAAATGTAATAATTTGTATTGTTACCAATATAGCATGAAAAAATAGCTACTGTCTATATTCAGGAGGTGGTGGTTTTTAATTTTTGAACAGAAAACATGTTTGGATTGCTATCACTATCACTGTAGAGTTTGAAAGTCATCTATGAGATTATACAGGGACGGCCATAATCAAGTACCCGATTTGAAGCGTTCGTAATTGTTTTATCTGACAGCTTCTGTTAGTTTACTTTTGACATTTCTCCAGTGCACATATTCAAGTTTTATTATGAATCGATACACACTAGAGGAACGTGCAGAAATAGTAATTTTATTTATTAAAAACAATGAATCGGTTATTTCAACACAGCGAAATTTTCGCCGAAATGATCCTCACCGTCCTGCTCCAACTGGAAAGACAATACGCCGTTTATGTCAACAATTTCGGCGTAGTGGGACAACGGCTGATGCAAAGCATATTGGACGACCACGAACAGGACGCTCAATTGAAAATATCCGGCGTGTAAGAGAAAGCATTGCAGAAGATCCAAGAACGTCGACAGAAAGACGCGCCACACAATTGGGCATGTCTCTCACGTCCCTGAGGCGAATTTTGAAGTTAGATTTGCACGCATTTCCATACAAAATCCAGGTGGCACAGCAGCTTCTTCCCAGAGACCATCAACAACGCTTGCAATACTGTCACAGTCTCCTAAACCTTAACGACAATATTGACGATTTTCCACATAAACTGATTATGACCGACGAAGCTCATTTTCACATAAGTGGATTTGTAAGTAAGCAGAATTACCGTTACTGGGGTACAGAAAACCCTCGTATTCTTCAGGAAAGACCACTACACCCTTCACGAGTCACTGTTTGGTGCGGCGTCTTTGCCCAAGGTGTAATTGGTCCATATTTGTTTGAGGACGATGAAGGCACTGCTGTTACGGTCAACGGAGAGCGCTATAGAGCAATGCCGAATAACTTTTTGTCACCTCAGTTGGAAGTCCTAGGACTGGAGGATATGTGGTTGCAACAGGACGGTGCGACTGCGCACACATCTAGAGAGACAATGGTCATGTTGCGCAACATGTTCCCTGCGCGATTAATTTCTCGATTTGGCGACTTAGCGTGGCCTTCGAAATCGCCAGATCTTTCGGTTCCTGATTTCTTCTTATGGGGCTGTCTCAAAGGAACGGTATACGCCAATAACCCTCAGACGCTACAGCAGCTGAAACATAATATCCGTCAAGAAATAGAGGATCTAACGCCAAATGACTTGACTCGCGTTATGGAACATGCCGTAAAAAGAGCTCAGATGTGCATCGCAGTTAGAGGCGTTCATTTGACTGACATCATCTTTAATTGAGTCTAGGCTTAAACTTTAAATACAAATAAATGTCTTACCCATATTTTTTTGCTTTTTATTTCCTTGCATTGTACACGGCCGCTACTTAAAATCGGGTACTTGATTATGGCCGTCCCTGTATAAGGCTGACAATATGGGCGATGGACTAAATCCGGACGGCAACTTTGGGGGGGGGGGTATGAAGTAACTTTCATGCATTTTATCTGTACAGGGTGTCCCATTTTCGATGATATTATACGGTATCTCACTTACGAGTAAAGATAGAGAGTTGCGCTTTTCGCAATACTGTCCTACTTTTTTGTAAGAAAGACGGTATAAACCAAAATTGTTATAGCTCTCTTCGTTTCTGATATACAGGGCGAAATTGAAAATATTGCATTTTGGGACCCCCCTCGTATCTTCGTTACTCATTACCATATCTCATAGCTAAAAACTGGCTCTTATAACGGAGATACGAGGGGGTCCCAAAATCCAATATTTTCAATTTCGCCCTGTATCTCGGAAACGAAGCGGACTATGAAAATTTTGTTTATACCATCTTTTTTTTTCACAAAAAAGTAGCACAGTATTGCGAAAACCGCAACGCTCTATCTTTACTTGTAAGTGAGATACCCGGTAATATCATCGAAAATGGGACACCCTGTACTTGATGACGTGGATTTTTTTTTGCTTTTTACTCCTAATATGTGTTTCTAAGTCTGCACCGTTTAATAACCGAAAAAGAAACACAAGTGACATAGAACATACCTAATCATTTTGAAACCTTACCTTTATGCACTACAGAAATGTAGCTGTCACATATCGTACATTTGGCTTTTTTTTCATCCCTTCCACCAAATTGCCTTTGCCGTTTTGCCGTACCTACTAAAACAGCTGTAGCGGGAAAACTTCAGTATAGCGTCCCCACACAAATGGTAGAACATTGTAGACGGAGAGCCAGCGACAAAAATAGTTGCGTCATTTCATTAAGAAGATATCCCATGTTACTACTCTCTTAACAACGCTGATAATTGATTTGAAAGTCTGCCTGGTTTCCGGTGATAGAGAAAGCTGCAGCAGCGGCGCAAATTGGTAGAGATGACAGTTAAAATAAACGTATCTGGCACTACTGAAGAGTAATGTTGGTGGCACTGTCGGTGTATGTCCAATTCGAGCAGGTTAGGTTTTGTTTGTTATTTGCATATATTTTTACTTCTATCTTGCTAGCACGGTCTGGGAACGAGCGAAAACATTGCGGCGCCGACATAGTCTCACTCTGAACACTACGCGTCTCGTGCGCATGCCTGAGAATTCGAACTCCGTCTTTAGAAGCGAATTTTAAACTTGAACATGAGGTTCACTTCCCCACCTCGGTGGACGACGCTTGCGCACAGCTCACCAAGTGTGTAGAAGAGTTGGTAGTTTATCTCACTTACGCTGTGACCTCCCCACTTACAGGCGTTAGCAATATAGTAGTAAAAATATATACAAATTTCATGCAGCAAAATGATCGTTTATTAGAGCACGTCCTATATTTAGAGAGGTTTGACAAACACGATTGGTGACGTCACAAATACGTCATCATTAATGTTTGACTAACAAATTGGATGCAACAAAGTGACCGTGTGACCTAAGCTTTACTCGACGAGAAAATTGTATAGTATGATCAAAGACACTCCATCTCCGTGTTACCATGCTGTAAAAACCAAAATACCTTACTCCGGATGAGAAATTGCCGTAATTTATACGAAATTACCGTACAACTAAATTTCAGCCAAGATAGGAAGTCGATCCAAGTAAAACAAACGCACGTGGTCTGTGAATATCACGTGATAGAAAGGCGTTCTGTGGTTGGCCGTTTCGAAGAGAAAGTTGAACACCGTTTATACGCGCCGTTACACTAGAAGAGGAATGAGCGTTGTTTGTTGTGCGGTAATTTCTTTTACGGCAACATGCAACGGACGTTTACGTAACATGCGCACCGTGTGAAACTGGTTTAAGCAGTACTGAGAACTGTCAGAATCTTTGTTTACATGGCTCGGCTTCGTAACGTGGCTCAAGTTTAGAAATGTTTATATTTTACTATGTGTATAGCTATATATTTTTTTTTTAAATTTATATTCACGCGTGAGACTTTCGATATCTGTAAATTTAACGTAACTTTTAGTAACTGTTAATAATAATGGCTTTATTAAAAGAAAAGAAAATATACATCTAAGAAAATAATTAACAATATTGGGCGAAGTTCAGCATATCAGTATCACACTAATCATTACTCTTCCACTTAGCCCATGAAATGTAAGTACAATAATTAAAGTTAAAATTAAAAGCGTCTTTAGAAATTACTACTAAAATATGCGTTTACATATTACAAGAATTGTTATGGTTGCTCTAATAAGAAATTAGTGAAATAACGTTTAAACCTATTAATTCACAATTCTTTTATTTCAGAGGGCACTGCATTGTACAATTTGGGTAAACTGTTAAATGCAATCGTGCAGAAATAACTCCAATACTTGAGAAAATAATATGCAAAAACTTGGTATACCAGGCTATACTAACAACGGGCAATATCTCGAGAGCGGTTTTAAATATTTTCATGAAATATTGGTGAGGTAATAGGGATATGGAGGGACATATTTAAATATATTTTTTTGCATTTTATCCCTCTCTCTCTGTTTGGAGGGATGGGGGTAACTTTGGAATTTTAAATGAGATGATGTGTTTTTGTGTCTAAAATTCGAATCTACGTGAGAAACTATATATGTGTACAAAACATTTTTGGATTTGCTGTTTCGGTTACGAAATTATGATTAACTACATTTTGATTGAAATTAAAAAATAAATAAATTTAATGAATAAATCAAGTTCACTTATTTCAGAATTATTATTCGTTTTGATGGAAATGAGATATTTTTACTTAAGTCAGTTGAGAATGTTGACATTTTAACGATTATTATTCCTTTTTATTTTATAACCTAATAAATCATAATTCCATAATCGAAAAAGAAAATAAATTTTTTTTATGCACACGTGTAGTTTTTCACGTAGATTCGAATTTTAGAAACAAAAACACATCATCCCATTTAAAATTCTAAAGTTACCCCACACCCCTCAAAACAGAGAGAAGGGTAAAATGTAAAAAACATAGTTAAATATGTCCCCTCATATCCCTATTACCTCGCCAAAATTTCATGAAAATATTTAAAACCGTTCTGGAGATATGTATTGCCCTGTAACACTTTAAAAAACTCACCCGGTATAGGAGAGTACCGCCACGTCCGCCATGTTTATTTCTCTGACTGTGAGGTTTGTAACACAGTTCTGTCAACGTAACATTTGTTGGCAATCCGAAATTTTACTTAAAATTGGCAAGACTGTAAGTCTATGTCAAATTCGAAGTTAGCAAGTTAGGTTTTGTCATCGACATATAGAAATGGACCGCTAATCGACGAATGCGCAACTCTTTGCTTTAGAAAGAGAAAGAGAACACTTTAAGAACTATCTTTTCTTTTCCTGCCGGCTTCCTATTGGCCGACAGAAAATGTTCCTTTTCCTGTCGGCCTTCTATTGACCGACAGAAAATGACGTCACAGCGACAGGGCGGTCGCGCCGTACGCTACTGAGCGTCAACAAGAACAGAGCGTTCTCAAGTCATATGCGTTCTCTTTCTATCCCGTTTGGCTCGCGCAGCTCTGACTAACGGTCCAGTTCTATATGTCGATGGGTTTTGTTTGTTATTTTCATATATTTAATATCTACTAAAGTACGTTTTTTTTTCTAAGTGTTACAATGTTGGTAGATATGTGATTAAAACGGAAATTTTTATAGCTCGTGTTGGTAGAACTTTTTCAAAATTATGGTTATGTGTCAATTTTGAATGTCAAAGTTTCTTAATTTGAACTCTTGACAAATTTCTTTTTTTAACTTGGACTCATCATCAATAAAATCGGATAAAAAAAGAAAACCAAGGAATATTTTAAATGCAAAAATGAAGCAAGCGATATTAAATTATGACATATCTGTCAAAATGACCATCATTTTTTTTTAGTGGAAGAAAAGAACTAAAAAACTATGTACCAACATTATTAAAACTAGGGACCCTGCAGGAATGCAACTTATCCCCTAGAAAGTTGATCTTGAAAATTATTATAGAAAAAAAATGTACTTTATATTGCTAGCGGCTATGAGTGGGGAGGTCACGAAGTAAGTGAGACAGACAACCAACTCTCCGATGTATTTGGTGAGCTGTGCGCAAGTGCGTCGTCCGCGCAGTGGGGAAGTGAACCTCACGGTCAAGTTTAAAATTCGCTTCTAAAGGCGGAGTTCGAATTCTCACGCATGCGCACGAGACGACTAATACTCAGAGTAAGACTATGTCGGCGCCGTAATGTTTTCGGCCGTTCCCAGGCCCTACTAGCAATATAGTAAGTAATATATATGTATATGGTTTATTCTATCAAACTTGTTTTATGCAATTGATTGAATTAGCTGTTATTAGTGAGGTTATGGTCTGCCTTCAAGATGCAAACTGTTAATTGTTCATGTGTATTTTTGTTTAAAAAATGGAAGAATAATAAACTTTCCGTCCACTGAGCCGACGCGACTGCGATACGATTACAATGCCACTACGGCTCTCCGTTCACTGCTCCGACGCGACTGCGACGCGATTACGATGCAACTACGACATACCTACGATGCGATCGCGACGGCAACTCGTGTTGTGCACATCAGAGCAATTTGTTCTCAGTCTACTGCAAAATGCTTTCGAATAACGATGATGATGACGTGGTTGTAGCTTACTAATACATACGAAATAAGGACAGGAAACCGAAATGGAGGTTCACGTTCACCCCTATATCAAAAATAATAAAAAGTGCAATACTTGTACTGGGTGATCAATAATGATTGTAGGGTTCGCAACTTCGCTATGGTTGTATTGTTATCAATAATGTATACCGGGACCCACGAAAATATGTTGTTTATCAAACCTTTCTTCCCCCGCGACCATATGCGTGCACATAAAAATTTTAGATCTGTCAATAATTGATGACAGACTGTCATTCCTGTTGCAATAAGTAGATTAATAAAATTATTTCTATAATTCTCATAAACTCAGTCTTTAGCATATATCTAATACTTACTATATTGCTAGCGGCTATGAGTGGGAAACTCACCGATGAAGTGAGACACACAACCAACTCCTTCATGTATACGGTGAGCTGTGCGCAAGCGCGGCGGCGTCGTCCGTCCAATGGGGAAGTGGTCAAGTTTAAAATTCGCTTCTAAAGGCGGAGTTCGAATTCTCACGCATGCGCACGAGACGCGTTATACTCTAAGTGAGACTATGTCGGCGCCGTAATGTTTTCTGAAGTTTCCAGGCCCTACCAGCAATATATGTGTATTATATATATGGTCTTTAGTAAGACTAAAACTGCATATCTGATTGCTTTATCTGGTAAGTAGATTATTTACAGAGCTTTGTTTTGAATAAGAAAATGTGAATAATTTTAGGTTACAATTTCTGATGAAAACAAATTTATATTGGAAGCTTGTTTTTGGTCTGGGAAACGTGACCAAAATGGCGTCTGGCAGTATTCACAAGCTCCTTACTTCGCCAAACTCCAGCAGCAATTCGCAAACAATGACGTTAGCTATGAAACTTTCACACATGTTCGTCGCATTATCAACCGATTTTGGGATACTGGCAGTGTCTCCAAGGGTAAATATCCTGGCAAAAGGCCTGCGCTTAATGAAAAAGCCTTAGAAGATATTCAGGAGAGATAGGAACCAAGCCCCAATAAATATTTAAGGCGACTGTCTGCTGAAACTAGTAATGCGTATAATATGTTTTTATTACTAAATGCTGATTATTATTAAATGTGGGGCTTTCGTATGGAACATGCCATACAACGATGGAATATTTATCACAATATTTCCAGGATAGACTAATAAGCACAGGTCGATGGTCACAAATTGTATTTTTTTGCTAATTTTGTCTCATCTTTGTTGTTATATTGAGTGTTTTTAATAAAAGAAACGTTCTTGTCTTTAAGTGATTTCAATTTTATAATTAAAAATGGTTATATGTTATTTTAGTTCTTCTTGTATGCTTGTTCAATTTTATTAACTTTTTGTGTAACAAAACGTGCACTATGTATAATTTAAAACGTTGCAATAATATATTTATTTTTAATATACCACCAGTTTTTAAATTTCTCGCCCAATCTGAAATACCCGCCTGTACGCCACTGGAAATAGTTGGGACCACTGCATGTGCTAAGTGGATAATAGCTTTATTTGAAGGAGGCGGCACATTCAATCATTGTTGATCACCCGGTATTTGGTTGCAGCAAGAGAGCTCTCCCAACATGAGCAAAATCATGCTACCGAATGTCAAAAGAGAGCTTTAATGTATTATTAGAAAAGGTTAAGTCGTCGATTGAAAGACGCGGCGTCAATACAAGGATATTTTTGTACTAGTTTGACATTCCTTGCATTTTACCCCGCAACTTCAACGCAACTAATCGCTTCGCGATTGGCACTGACAGTCGCGAGCAATTATTTTGTGCAAGTTGCATCGCGATCGCATCGCAATCGCAGCAATGTGTAGTGAAGTACATAAACCCATAGAACAATCGCCACGCGATTATCGCTTATGAGTTTCTTGTCAGTTGCATCGCAATCGCATCGTCTCAGTGAGCGGACGGCCGTGATATACCTACGATGCGATCGCGAAAGCAACTTGTGTTATGCACATCAGAGCAATTTGTTCTGTCTGGTGCAAAATGTTTTCCAGTGACGATGATGATGACGTGGTTGTAGCTTATTAATACGTACAAAATAAGAAAAGGAATCCGAAAAAGAAGTCCACGTTCACCCCTACATATCAAAAATAATAAAAAGTGCAATATCTTTATTTTATCGCAGCAAGAAAGCTCTTCAACATGAGCAAAGTCATGTTACCGAATCTCAAAACAGAGCTTTATTAATGTATTAGTAGGAAAGGTTAAGTCGTCTATTGAAAGACGCGGCATCAATACAAGGGTATTGTTGTACTAATTTGACATTCCTTGCATTTCACCCCGCAACTTCAACGCAATTAATTGCTTCGCGATTGATACTGACAGTCGCGAGCAACTATTTTGTGCAAGTTGCATCGCAATCGCATCGCAGTCGCAGCAGTGTGCAGTGAACCCATAGAACAATCGCCACGCGATTATCGCTTATCCCTGTGGCTCCCTACGCTCACAATTGTGAGGGTCTTATTTATTCTAGTTTTAAGGTTCAAAATATAGCAAGACATCGTTGAATCCTGGATCACATGATTGTGAGTGTTACATAGAAGCAGGTTTGACCGTTTGCTTATGCAACTTTAAGTGCAAGGACTCATGAACAGTGGTTGTAGTTTGCGTAAGACGAACATTTTTGTTTTGGTGTATTGTCATGGGTTCCGGAAGTAAGTATATAGCAATAATAGTAGATTATGTTATTAGGAGTAAAAGTGATACTTTATGTGGCGAAGCTGAAGTTTATTTAGCCGAACGTTAGTGAGGCAAATAATTCAGCTAAGCCACATAAAGTCACTTTTACTCCGAATAACATATACTATTTTATCCGCAAACGTATTCAGGTAAATTTCAGGCTAGCACTGTACCCCTGCGCCAACCTCTGTTGTTCAGATAACGCGCAACTGTAATGATATATGAACATACTGAATCACCCGTGCTAATAGCACACGGCCACAGCAGCTGTCACACCATAACCCACGGCGACAGATGCTCCGATCCGCTGCTTAAAGGTTTATTTAAATTAAAACTTTTTCGTACTTTTTTGAAAATAAAAACCGGCCTACGAACTAATTCTAAAAATTAGCAAAATTTTAAGCCATCATACAATTTAATCGGTCCAGTATCTTCGGAGGAGATGGCGAACAAACATAGAAAGAAAGAAAGAGAGCAATCATTTTGTGTGCTTAGGCAGATAAAGTACGCAAAAGTCGCTATTTTGTCTGCTAATTAGGCAGACAAAGTGACACTTTTACCTTGTCAATAAAGACAAATAAGTTGTCACTTTTGTGACGTTTGCGGATAAACAATTTACTTATTATTGTTATGCCATGAAAATGGTTGAAAAGGTATCAAATACCACTTTGCATACAAAAAAAGTTTTTAGATTTCATGTTGAGGGTAAGTGTCTACATGTGACTTTTGAACTCATGTCACAATTGTGAGCCTTAGGAGTGATCACGTCAGAAACACCTCTTTTGTAAATGACAGAAACTGCAATGAATGAAGTTTTATTTCGAATTTTTATTACAGAAAAGAATAGTAACATAGATTTGCAAGAACTTAGAGTAAATCCTGATGCAATCTACCAGCTGTTGGACGAAATCGGTTCAGATTTTGAATGCGATCGTGACAATGATGACGTTTGAGAGCCAACTGAACCTAATGTTTCATCTGATGAAGAGCAACTAGACGATGATAGCGGAAAGGTTAAAAGGTATGAAGGATACAATCATTGGCCCATTTGCAAAGACAAGAAAAATTCCCTGATTTCTCGCCTAGAAGGATGCAACTGACGTTCCTGAGCCCGCTGCAGCAAGTGGAACATATATTTATGTTTAAATAAGAATAATAACGGGTTTATTAAATTTCATTGCAAATAAATATAACATTTGTTCACAAATAAAAAGGTATCCTACAACGGTTTAACTTTATACGCTTTCCAGCATCTACACTTGTGAGTATGTAACACTTGTGCGCATGTGCATTTGACTCCTACATAACACAATGGTGACTATCCTTAAAATCGTAGTAAAAAGAAAAGGACATTTTCCAAACAAATTAGAGGTGTTGCTGATAACCAACGAAACAAGAAAATACATTAAAACAAATTATTTGGGCTTCACTTCGGGAGTGAAAGGGTTATGAGTTTCTTGTCAGTTGCGTCGCAATCGCGTCGGCTCAGTGAGCGGACGGCCCATGAAGGTAAAGGGGGGACGGCCTAAGTCATTATGGTTTTGTTAGTAGGTTTAGGTCAGACGTTGTGTAATAAGAAACAGCGAAAATCTAGTGTGGGCCCGTAAGTGGTTACAATGGCAAGATCAAGAACGACGAATATTATCAATGATAAACAAATAATTGAAATTTGAAGATGGTGGTAGCTTTGAAAATGATTCAAGGATGGGCGAAGGAATTTTTGTAAAACTTTTAAACATAGTCACAAACACAATTTCAAAAATCAACACACTGCGCAGAATCGAGTCAAACAGTTGTAGAGAACGTCCTATATTTAGAGATGTTTGACAAATACGATCGGTGACGTTACAAATACGTCATCATTGATATTTGACAAATAAATTGGATGCAACGTGACTGTGAACTACGCTTGATTGGAAATTCGAGGAAAACCGCGTTAGAAATGGCTTTTTAGGCATTTCATTTAATAATAAGGCTTGTAAAGTTCTAGGTTTACTCGAGGATGATAGTCACTGAAATGAAACTCTCAATGAAGCAGCATTGTCAAAATCAGCAACAATGTTAAGAGATCTATTTGTCATTAGTTTGGCATTTTGTCAAGTTTCTGGCACACAACTTTTGTGGAACAAACATGGAGACAAGAGAAAGTCTTACGAAGAACTTCTATGACAAAGACAAACTCAATTACCCGATCAGAGTGTGTATTTATACCGGGTGACCATAAATGATTGTAATTTGTTTTCTTAGTTTGGCACTGTTTATGTTGGTGTCACTGTAGATCTATGTCAAATTCGAGGTTAGCAGGTTAGGTTTTGCATCATTATCTGTCAAAACTGACGGAAAACCTAACCTGCTAACCTCGAATTTGACATAGACTTACAGTGCCACCAACATAAACAGTGCAAACCTAAGAAAAAAATCACAATCATTTATGGTCACCCGGTAATACTTGCTGTTGCAAATAAGATATCTTAAAGATTTTGGTTTTGCTTCTCACAATCGTGATAAAATAAGTTCAGATAATATTAAATATTTAAGAGAAACGACCTATAATAAATATGAACTTTTATCACAAATTAATCTTAACGAGCCCAAGTTAAATACGGAACATTCTGCAGCGTATAGAGATATTTTAAACAGTGTAGAAAATAATCTCGACAAAATATTTTATCCGCAAACGTCACAAAAGTGACAACTTATTTGTCTTTATTGACAAGGTAAAAGTGTCACTTTGTCTGCCTAAGCAGACAAAATAGCGACTTTTGCGTACTTTATCTGCCTAAGCACACAAAATGATTGCTCTCTTTCTTTCCTTCTATGTTTGTTCGCCATCTCCTCCGAAGATACTGGACCGATTAAATTGTATGATGGCTTAAAATTTTGCTAATTTTTAGAATTAGTTCGTAGGCCGGTTTTTATTTTCAAAAAAGTACGAAAAAGTTTTAATTTAAATAAACCTTTAAGCAGCGGATCGGAGCATCTGTCGCCGTGGGTTATGGTGTGACAGCTGCTGTGGCCGTGTGCTATTAGCACGGGTGATTCAGTATGTTCATATATCATTACAGTTGCGCGTTATCTGAACAACAGAGGTTGGCGCAGGGGTACAGTGCTAGCCTGAAATTTACCTGAATACGTTTGCGGATAAAATAGTATATGTTATTCGGAGTAAAAGTGACTTTATGTGGCTTAGCTGAATTATTTGCCTCACTAACGTTCGGCTAAATAAACTTCAGCTTCGCCACATAAAGTATCACTTTTACTCCTAATAACATAATCTACTATTTCCTCAAATTGCTGCAGCTGTTGCATACTCAGGAATAGCTGCGACACTTCTAGAGGGAGGCCAATTATAGGCGTCACTGTACATTTTATGGGGACTTCCAACCCCACTAACGACTGTCAAGATGTTATTATGACATCCGGGACCAACTATTTCCGTGGCAGCCGTACCACGAAGCGTCGAGAGAAGCAGCCCTGGAACTCCCAAGTTCTGACCAGAAAGAGGGTTGCTTAACTCTACTGATCGAACGTGGACGCTTGTTCAAGATATACCACCCTGAACCCATTAGAAACTTAAAACCGCCTCATTTGTGCAATGGAAACAGACGTCAAATATACAGTGTGTCCCCGGATGGAGTTGACAAGAGGAAAAAAATGTATTATTGATTTTACGACAAAACGTCATTCTTTATAAAAATTTCTGCTTGTTGAATAAATAAGTATAGGTACCATCAGAAAATCTAAGATTAAATGTACAGAACGTCCATAAATTAAGATAACATGAAAAGAGAAGTACCATTGATTGCATTTTTTTAGTTTAAATACAAAATTTTAATCAATTAAGAAAGTCAACTTAATGACGTTTGACAATTCAATACAATATGACAAAACAACAACTTTTGATCAACAAGATTAAATTATGATTATCTACATTAAATTCAAGATAACACGTTCTCTTAATTAAACTTAACAACATACAACCATTGTTAATAACAATCTAAATTTAAAATTGAAATGTTGTATTTTAACTAATTTTCTATTAACAGTAAACTCTAAAATGCAATAAATGGTACTTCACTCTTGGAGCATGTTCATGTTATCTTAATTTATGGACATCCTGTACATTTAATTTTAGATTTTCTGATGGTAAACTTATTTATTCAACAAGCAGAAATTTGTATAAAAGATGACTTTGCCGTAAAACCAATAATACATTTTTTTCCTCTTGTCAACTCCATCCGGGGACACACGGTATGTGCTTTAAAACCTTATGTCATTGAAGCCACAATAATTACAGGGCGCTCTGCTAGTAGCATTGTTTTCATTCCTAGAATACCATTAATTCAATAGGAGTATATTTTCCAATTTAAACGACTACAATTTCTTGTAAAAATAGGTATGTTTTTTTGAAATCGGTTGTGAACTATCTTGAAATCATCATTAAAATACGAGAAATCGGCAGTGAAGTAATCCATTGTTTTGCGACTTTTTATAGGTGGCTGGCGGGGCGACAGATAAGTGTCAACCGATGTCAACATAACCTAGACAAGTTGGTTAAGTTTTGTTTTCAAAGATTAAAGTAATTGATAATTAATCTTGAAAAGTTAAAATTGTTTAAGAAGATAATTATATCAATTATTATAGGAAAAGCATGATTTTTTGTAGTATGCATAAATAGCTATTTATGCAACAAGTGCTAAAAGTCGACGTTTATGCACGAGACATGGAAATTATGAAACGTAGCCGAAGGCTGAGTTTCATAACATGTCTCGTGCATAAACGACTTTTAGCACGCGTTGCATACAATATTTTATCTACGACCTTAATTTTACTGTTATTAATCCATAAATATCGATTTAATAAAGGTTTGCATCTAGGACACTTCTAATTTATGCCATAATAAACAGTAGGCCATGCCGCGCGGGAGAATGTTTCCGAAGCCAGTGCTGTCAAGGTCAGTTACGAAAGGTAATTATTAATACTCCACATCTGACTGTATTCATTACATAACGCTTTAATTATTTCAAAAACACTTTACCTGTAACGCAAGAAACAACTAGAATAACTTTACAACTTCACTTCCAGTTCGAAATTGTAGTTTTATAACCTCACTTCACTTTTAGCACAAGGGCTAAAAGTAAACTGCTGATTTCTTTAACCACGGTAAATTATAAAACGCCACTTTTAGTGAATCAAGCTAGCACTAAAAGGCCTACTTTTAGTAGTGGTTGTAGATAAAAATCATTTTGTCGTAATATATAATTTAATAATTAGACCTTTCGCCAATAGTATTAGCTTCTTCAGTAATAAATTGTTATATTATAAAAAGTTGAAGTTTGCAAAGCTGAAAAAGGAAAAAACCAACATTAGATAAGCGCACACATAAAATTATCCTTTACTTGTTTACTTACGTGTGATATAATGGAGGTCAAAATATTATATTACAACATTTATAGTTACTACATTTTAAAAACAGACACTAAAAAGAATATTGCGCCTAGGCAACTAAATCCACATTCGTGATAAAAAGTTAAACTTTAGTGCCATGGTATACAAACTACTATTTGCTATTACAATAATTAAAGCTCAAGGGCAAACTTTCGGTGTAGCAGGAATTGACTTAAATGAACCATGCTTTTCTCATGGTTAATTTTATATAGTGTTATAATTGTTACAATAGTATTTATATTATAACAACATTTATTGTGCTTTAGCAATTACATTTGACTTTTTTTATACTTTAGTTTATTTTATATCAATTCTCTTTTAAAGTGAATTTAAGTAACTCATTTACCCTTTTATAAATTATGAATTATCAATGTTATTAAATATCTCTAGCTGTGGTAGAAAACATCTATTCTTAAGAAACACAGGTCGGGTTCACGCATAATCAAGACTGTTTTTATTCCCGAAAATTCATTTTTATTTAATGAAAACTAAGTTCAAAATTATGTGACAATTTGTATGTCTGTCACTGTCACTTCAAATTATGCAAGTGTAAAATCAATCACAAATAGCTTTTCGTTATACTACTTGTCATTCAACAAACATTAAATAGTAAGTAATCGCTTTTATAATTACCACGCTTCACTCTTTCTATGTTTTTGCTTTTAGTTTATTCAATAAATAACTGCAGCCGTCACCTGTCCATTGACCCTGACCCGCTCCTTTATCAATCCAAACGCATCCGGCACACTCTCAGAAGTCTCCCAATGTCCACACAAATCCTAGTATGAATGTAATCAACCACCAGGAACCGCAAACACCTCTCAGCCAAACACGACAAGACACCTGCTATTTCTTCCAACAGAATTGTCAAGATTAACTAGAAGCAAACGACACCCACGACTTACTTCCAAAAATCACAAACCGTTAACAACCTAGTACCATGAACCTCTACTAGTTGCAAGTCCCAAAATGTCACTTCAATAACAAGCTTGGCGAAGTACAATTCCAGTAGATGAAAACCATTTTATCGATACCACAAGACGTTCACTCTGCTATGAAGCTCGATGTAAGCTACTTCCAGCAAAGTTAGTCCCCCTATCCAATTTATATGATGTAATTAATTGACAATAAACTCAATCCTGCATCCAATTCCAGATATTGTTTTTGTAAATTATAACTGTTTAACATATGGCACTCTCACTATTTAGATTCTCCTCCATAACATTTCCATATCATTTTTTTTTAAATTTAATTTTACTCTTCTCGATAATTTTACTATGATATACAATATACAGGGAGTTTATTATAACGGGCAATGTGTAAATCAGTTTATTTTAAAATGCAATATGGCAACGTTACTGAGTGGTATGTAGAAACATAATATATTCTACAGAGGAAGAAATTCTGTTGATCAAATGGTATAAAGATTTCAGTTTACAGCCAGTATGTGGGTTATTAGATTACATGCCCTGTTGTTATTTTTTATGCTTTTTTTCAATAAAATTACGGTTTATATATTGCATTTTAAAATAAACGTATTTACACATGGCGTGGCGTATCTACCCTTAGAAACCAATAGCAACAATCAAGTGCCAATGGAAACGGGAATACCACATTGAGCATTAAAATAAAATCACTGTAGATGATGTTTACCGTGTTCGACAGCACACATTTTTAACGTTTTCCACTATTAATTCAATACTGGAGCTTCCAACACGATTATTATGAGTTTTTAGAACGACGCCGATTTGCAAACTTTGACTTTGACATTTTGGCGAAATGTCAGTCAAAGGCAACTCACTCAATTGAAATCATTGAAACCAATCGGGCTCGAGTGAAAACACTGTGACATTAGGTGTTTTCAATGACAGTCAACTTTGATTGGCCGTTTCTGACAAATTGAACAATTTTCATTGGTTCCTTTATTATAGCGTTGAATAATCATTAAAATACCAGAAATCGGCAGTGACGTAATCGATTGTTTTACGACTTTTTGTAGGTGGCGGGGCGACAAACGTCAACCGACGTCAACATAACCTAAAAAAGTTGGTTAAAACGTTGTAATTTCACGATTTAAAAAAACATAGTGTACTCCTCGGCACTGAAGTTCCTTTTTATCCCTCATGTGGTTTATTTGTCTTGGCCCTACGGGCCTCGGCAACTAAATCCACATTCGTGATAAAAAGTTAAACTTCAGTGCCTTGGTATACAGTTTTTTAAAATCAACTGTCAGTGTCAAAACTTTATAAAAAACCAGACTGTGTTACCCTAAATTCGGTACTTACCGACCAACTGTATAACAGTTTCCCTCATGTCAAAATTGAGGTTATGTCTGTCTTTTTGAACACCCATTATAAAAAGATACGCAGGTGCTTTAATTTCAAACGAAACACACGGTATACATCAGCGCTACACGCTATTAATTTTTACTGTTTTAGAGGTACGCCATCAATAACGTTTGGATACCACTGCCCTAGAGCAGGGGTGCCCAATATGCGAAAGGAGCGATTATAGCCATAATTTTTTTACTTTAAGAAAACTTCGTTTTTTTATAATTCTGTTTTCCGCTTTTTAAGTTATTTATTTTTGTATTCATATTGCTGTATAATTTCATTAATTTATTGATATTTGATTTTATCCCTTATTATTAGAATAATCATTTTGCGTATTTATCTGAAATTATTTTATTCAGTTTTAATAAAATAATACAATTTTTCTACGACCACCACTAAAAATATGCCTTTTAGCGCTAGCTTCTTTCACTAAAAGTGACGTTTTATAATTTAGCGGGTTTAAAATGAGATCAGCTGTTGACTTTTAGCACATGTGTTATAAAGTGAAGTAAGGTTATAAAACTACAATTTCGAACTGGAAGCGAGGTTGTAAAGTTATTCTAGTTACTTTTTGCGTTAGAAGAAAAGTGTTTTTTAAATAATTAAAGCGTTATGTAATTAATAAAGTCAGATGTGTACTATTATAATTACCTTTGATAACTGACTTTGACAGTACTGACTCCACAAACATTCACCTGCGCGTCAAGGCCATATCTTTATTATGACATAAATTATAACTGTCATAAATGGAAAGCTTCGTTAAATCGACATTTATGGATTAATAACAGAAAATTTACGGTCGTAGAACAAATATTGTATGCAAACTCGTGCTAAAAGTGTTATTGCACTCGACATGTTATAAAACTCAGCCTTCGGCTTCGTTTCATAATTTTCATGTTTCGTGCATAAACATCAACTTTTAGCACTTGTTGCATAAATAGATATTTTCTACGACCAGCACTAAAAGTAGGCCTTTTAGCGCTAGCTTTTTCACTAAAATTAACGTTTTATAATTTAGCTTGTTTAAAATGAGATCAGCTGTTTACTTTTAGCCCATGTGCTAAAAGTGAAGTGAGGTTATAAAACTAAATTTTCGAACTGGAAGTGAGGTTGTAAAGTTACTCTAGTTACTTCTTGCGTTAGAGGTAAAGTGTTTTTTTTTATAATTAAAGCGTTATGTAATTAATAAAGTCAGATATGTGGTATTATAATTACCTTTGCTAACTGACTTTGAGAGTACTGGTTCCACAAAAATTCAGCTGCGCGTCAAGGCCATATCTTTATTATGACATAAATTATAACTGTCATAAATGCAAACCTTTGTTAAATCGACATTTGTGGATTAATAACAGAAAATTTCAGGTCGTAGAACAAATATTGTATGCAAACTCGTGCTAAAAGTGTTATTGCACTCGACATGTTATAAAACTCAGCCTTCGGCTTCGTTTCATAATTTTCATGTTTCGTGCATAAACATCAACTTTTAGCACTTGTTGCATAAATAGATATTTTCTACGACCAGCACTAAAAGTAGGCCTTTTAGCGCTAGCTTTTTCACTAAATTTAACGTTTTATAATTTAGCTTGTTTAAAATGAGATCAGCTGTTTACTTTTAGCCCATGTGCTAAAAGTGAAGTGAGGTTATAAAACTACATTTTCGAACTGGAAGTAAGGTTGTAAAGTTATTCTAGTTACTTCTTGCGTTAGAGGTAAAGTGTTTTTTTTTATAATTAAAGCGTTATGTAATTAATAAAGTCAGATATGTGGTATTATAATTACCTTTGCTAACTGACTTTGAGAGTACTGGTTCCACAAAAATTCACCTGCGCGTCAAGGCCATATCTTTATTATGACATAAATTATAACTGTCATAAATGCAAACCTTTGTTAAATCGACATTTGTGGATTAATAACAGAAAATTTCAGGTCGAAGAACAAATATTGTATGCAAACTCGTGCTAAAAGTGTTATTGCACTCGACATGTTATAAAACTCAGCCTTCGGCTTCGTTTCATAATTTTCATGTTTCGTGCATAAACATCAACTTTTAGCACTTGTTGCATAAATAGATATTTTCTACGACCAGCACTAAAAGTAGGCCTTTTAGCGCTAGCTTTTTCACTAAAATTAACGTTTTATAATTTAGCTTGTTTAAAATGAGATCAGCTGTTTACTTTTAGCCCATGTGCTAAAAGTGAAGTGAGGTTATAAAACTAAATTTTCGAACTGGAAGTAAGGTTGTAAAGTTATTCTAGTTACTTCTTGCGTTAGAGGTAAAGTGTTTTTTTTTATAATTAAAGCGTTATGTAATTAATAAAGTCAGATATGTGGTATTATAATTACCTTTGCTAACTGACTTTGAGAGTACTGGTTCCACAAAAATTCAGCTGCGCGTCAAGGCCATATCTTTATTATGACATAAATTATAACTGTCATAAATGCAAACCTTTGTTAAATCGACATTTGTGGATTAATAACAGAAAATTTCAGGTCGTAGAACAAATATTGTATGCAAACTCGTGCTAAAAGTGTTATTGCACTCGACATGTTATAAAACTCAGCCTTCGGCTTCGTTTCATAATTTTCATGTTTCGTGCATAAATATCAACTTTTAGCACTTGTTGCATAAATAGATATTTTCTACGACCAGCACTAAAAGTAGGCCTTTTAGCGCTAGCTTTTTCACTAAAATTAACGTTTTATAATTTAGCTTGTTTAAAATGAGATCAGCTGTTTACTTTTAGCCCATGTGCTAAAAGTGAAGTGAGGTTATAAAACTAAATTTTCGAACTGGAAGTGAGGTTGTAAAGTTACTCTAGTTACTTCTTGCGTTAGAGGTAAAGTGTTTTTTTTTATAATTAAAGCGTTATGTAATTAATAAAGTCAGATATGTGGTATTATAATTACCTTTGCTAACTGACTTTGAGAGTACTGGTTCCACAAAAATTCAGCTGCGCGTCAAGGCCATATCTTTATTATGACATAAATTATAACTGTCATAAATGCAAACCTTTGTTAAATCGACATTTGTGGATTAATAACAGAAAATTTCAGGTCGTAGAACAAATATTGTATGCAAACTCGTGCTAAAAGTGTTATTGCACTCGACATGTTATAAAACTCAGCCTTCGGCTTCGTTTCATAATTTTCATGTTTCGTGCATAAACATCAACTTTTAGCACTTGTTGCATAAATAGATATTTTCTACGACCAGCACTAAAAGTAGGCCTTTTAGCGCTAGCTTTTTCACTAAATTTAACGTTTTATAATTTAGCTTGTTTAAAATGAGATCAGCTGTTTACTTTTAGCCCATGTGCTAAAAGTGAAGTGAGGTTATAAAACTACATTTTCGAACTGGAAGTAAGGTTGTAAAGTTATTCTAGTTACTTCTTGCGTTAGAGGTAAAGTGTTTTTTTTTATAATTAAAGCGTTATGTAATTAATAAAGTCAGATATGTGGTATTATAATTACCTTTGCTAACTGACTTTGAGAGTACTGGTTCCACAAAAATTCAGCTGCGCGTCAAGGCCATATCTTTATTATGACATAAATTATAACTGTCATAAATGCAAACCTTTGTTAAATCGACATTTGTGGATTAATAACAGAAAATTTCAGGTCGTAGAACAAATATTGTATGCAAACTCGTGCTAAAAGTGTTATTGCACTCGACATGTTATAAAACTCAGCCTTCGGCTTCGTTTCATAATTTTCATGTTTCGTGCATAAACATCAACTTTTAGCACTTGTTGCATAAATAGATATTTTCTACGACCAGCACTAAAAGTAGGCCTTTTAGCGCTAGCTTTTTCACTAAAATTAACGTTTTATAATTTAGCTTGTTTAAAATGAGATCAGCTGTTTACTTTTAGCCCATGTGCTAAAAGTGAAGTGAGGTTATAAAACTAAATTTTCGAACTGGAAGTAAGGTTGTAAAGTTATTCTAGTTACTTCTTGCGTTAGAGGTAAAGTGTTTTTTTTTATAATTAAAGCGTTATGTAATTAATAAAGTCAGATATGTGGTATTATAATTACCTTTGCTAACTGACTTTGAGAGTACTGGTTCCACAAAAATTCAGCTGCGCGTCAAGGCCATATCTTTATTATGACATAAATTATAACTGTCATAAATGCAAACCTTTGTTAAATCGACATTTGTGGATTAATAACAGAAAATTTCAGGTCGTAGAACAAATATTGTATGCAAACTCGTGCTAAAAGTGTTATTGCACTCGACATGTTATAAAACTCAGCCTTCGGCTTCGTTTCATAATTTTCATGTTTCGTGCATAAACATCAACTTTTAGCACTTGTTGCATAAATAGATATTTTCTACGACCAGCACTAAAAGTAGGCCTTTTAGCGCTAGCTTTTTCACTAAATTTAACGTTTTATAATTTAGCTTGTTTAAAATGAGATCAGCTGTTTACTTTTAGCCCATGTGCTAAAAGTGAAGTGAGGTTATAAAACTACATTTTCGAACTGGAAGTAAGGTTGTAAAGTTATTCTAGTTACTTCTTGCGTTAGAGGTAAAGTGTTTTCTTTATAATTAAAGCGTTATGTAATTAATAAAGTCAGATATGTGGTATTATAATTACCTTTGCTAACTCACTTTGAGAGTACTGGTTCCACAAAAATTCAGCTGCGCGTCAAGGCCATATCTTTATTATGACATAAATTATAACTGTCATAAATGCAAACCTTTGTTAAATCGACATTTGTGGATTAATAACAGAAAATTTCAGGTCGTAGAACAAATATTGTATGCAAACTCGTGCTAAAAGTGTTATTGCACTCGACATGTTATAAAACTCAGCCTTCGGCTTCGTTTCATAATTTTCATGTTTCGTGCATAAACATCAACTTTTAGCACTTGTTGCATAAATAGATATTTTCTACGACCAGCACTAAAAGTAGGCCTTTTAGCGCTAGCTTTTTCACTAAATTTAACGTTTTATAATTTAGCTTGTTTAAAATGAGATCAGCTGTTTACTTTTAGCCCATGTGCTAAAAGTGAAGTGAGGTTATAAAACTACATTTTCGAACTGGAAGTAAGGTTGTAAAGTTATTCTAGTTACTTCTTGCGTTAGAGGTAAAGTGTTTTTTTTATAATTAAAGCGTTATGTAATTAATAAAGTCAGATATGTGGTATTATAATTACCTTTGGTAACTGACTTTGACAGTACTGGCTCCACAAAAATTCAGCTGCGCGTCAAGGCCATATCTTTATTATGACATAAATTATAACTGTCATAAATGCAAACCTTTGTTAAATCGACATTTGTGGATTAATAACAGAAAATTTCAGGTCGTAGAACAAATATTGTATGCAAACTCGTGCTAAAAGTGTTATTGCACTCGACATGTTATAAAACTCAGCCTTCGGCTTCGTTTCATAATTTTCATGTTTCGTGCATAAACATCAACTTTTAGCACTTGTTGCATAAATAGATATTTTCTACGACCAGCACTAAAAGTAGGCCTTTTAGCGCTAGCTTTTTCACTAAATTTAACGTTTTATAATTTAGCTTGTTTAAAATGAGATCAGCTGTTTACTTTTAGCCCATGTGCTAAAAGTGAAGTGAGGTTATAAAACTACATTTTCGAACTGGAAGTAAGGTTGTAAAGTTATTCTAGTTACTTCTTGCGTTAGAGGTAAAGTGTTTTTTTTATAATTAAAGCGTTATGTAATTAATAAAGTCAGATATGTGGTATTATAATTACCTTTGGTAACTGACTTTGACAGTACTGGCTCCACAAAAATTCACCTGCGCGTCAAAGCCATCACTTTACTACGACATAAATTATAACTGTCATAAATGCAAACCTTTGTTAAATCGACATTTATGGATTAATAACGGAAAATGTAAGGTACCTACTAGAAAAAATATTGTGTGCAAACTCGTGCTAAAAGTGTTATTGCACTCGACATGTTGCATAAATAGCTATTTTGTAACATACTAATATTTCTCAAAATTATCATTGAGTTTAAATCGCCTTCAAATGCCAAATCTTGATAAAAAATCTTGTCAGTCATGGTAGCGGACCCAAGTTTGTATTTTGAACAAAAAGTTGTTAAATCGACATTTATGAATTAATAACAGAAAATTTAAAGTCGTAGAAAAAATATTGTATGCAAACACGTGCTAAAAGTGTTATTGCACTCGACATGTTATAAAACTCAGCCTTCGGCTTCGTTTCATAATTTTCATGTATCGTGCATAAATATCAACTTTTAGCACTTGTTGCATAAATAGATATTTTCTACGACCAGCACTAAAAGTAGGCCTTTTAGCGCTAGCTTTTTCACTAAAATTAACGTTTTATAATTTAGCTTGTTTAAAATGAGATCAGCTGTTTACTTTTAGCCCATGTGCTAAAAGTGAAGTGAGGTTATAAAACTAAATTTTCGAACTGGAAGTGAGGTTGTAAAGTTACTCTAGTTACTTCTTGCGTTAGAGGTAAAGTGTTTTTTTTATAATTAAAGCGTTATGTAATTAATAAAGTCAGATATGTGGTATTATAATTACCTTTGCTAACTGACTTTGAGAGTACTGGTTCCACAAAAATTCAGCTGCGCGTCAAGGCCATATCTTTATTATGACATAAATTATAACTGTCATAAATGCAAACCTTTGTTAAATCGACATTTGTGGATTAATAACAGAAAATTTCAGGTCGTAGAACAAATATTGTATGCAAACTCGTGCTAAAAGTGTTATTGCACTCGACATGTTATAAAACTCAGCCTTCGGCTTCGTTTCATAATTTTCATGTTTCGTGCATAAACATCAACTTTTAGCACTTGTTGCATAAATAGATATTTTCTACGACCAGCACTAAAAGTAGGCCTTTTAGCGCTAGCTTTTTCACTAAATTTAACGTTTTATAATTTAGCTTGTTTAAAATGAGATCAGCTGTTTACTTTTAGCCCATGTGCTAAAAGTGAAGTGAGGTTATAAAACTACATTTTCGAACTGGAAGTGAGGTTGTAAAGTTACTCTAGTTACTTCTTGCGTTAGAGGTAAAGTGTTTTTTTTTATAATTAAAGCGTTATGTAATTAATAAAGTCAGATATGTGGTATTATAATTACCTTTGCTAACTGACTTTGAGAGTACTGGTTCCACAAAAATTCAGCTGCGCGTCAAGGCCATATCTTTATTATGACATAAATTATAACTGTCATAAATGCAAACCTTTGTTAAATCGACATTTGTGGATTAATAACAGAAAATTTCAGGTCGTAGAACAAATATTGTATGCAAACTCGTGCTAAAAGTGTTATTGCACTCGACATGTTATAAAACTCAGCCTTCGGCTTCGTTTCATAATTTTCATGTTTCGTGCATAAACATCAACTTTTAGCACTTGTTGCATAAATAGATATTTTCTACGACCAGCACTAAAAGTAGGCCTTTTAGCGCTAGCTTTTTCACTAAATTTAACGTTTTATAATTTAGCTTGTTTAAAATGAGATCAGCTGTTTACTTTTAGCCCATGTGCTAAAAGTGAAGTGAGGTTATAAAACTACATTTTCGAACTGGAAGTAAGGTTGTAAAGTTATTCTAGTTACTTCTTGCGTTAGAGGTAAAGTGTTTTTTTTTATAATTAAAGCGTTATGTAATTAATAAAGTCAGATATGTGGTATTATAATTACCTTTGCTAACTGACTTTGAGAGTACTGGTTCCACAAAAATTCAGCTGCGCGTCAAGGCCATATCTTTATTATGACATAAATTATAACTGTCATAAATGCAAACCTTTGTTAAATCGACATTTGTGGATTAATAACAGAAAATTTCAGGTCGTAGAACAAATATTGTATGCAAACTCGTGCTAAAAGTGTTATTGCACTCGACATGTTATAAAACTCAGCCTTCGGCTTCGTTTCATAATTTTCATGTTTCGTGCATAAACATCAACTTTTAGCACTTGTTGCATAAATAGATATTTTCTACGACCAGCACTAAAAGTAGGCCTTTTAGCGCTAGCTTTTTCACTAAAATTAACGTTTTATAATTTAGCTTGTTTAAAATGAGATCAGCTGTTTACTTTTAGCCCATGTGCTAAAAGTGAAGTGAGGTTATAAAACTAAATTTTCGAACTGGAAGTGAGGTTGTAAAGTTACTCTAGTTACTTCTTGCGTTAGAGGTAAAGTGTTTTTTTTTATAATTAAAGCGTTATGTAATTAATAAAGTCAGATATGTGGTATTATAATTACCTTTGCTAACTGACTTTGAGAGTACTGGTTCCACAAAAATTCAGCTGCGCGTCAAGGCCATATCTTTATTATGACATAAATTATAACTGTCATAAATGCAAACCTTTGTTAAATCGACATTTGTGGATTAATAACAGAAAATTTCAGGTCGTAGAACAAATATTGTATGCAAACTCGTGCTAAAAGTGTTATTGCACTCGACATGTTATAAAACTCAGCCTTCGGCTTCGTTTCATAATTTTCATGTTTCGTGCATAAACATCAACTTTTAGCACTTGTTGCATAAATAGATATTTTCTACGACCAGCACTAAAAGTAGGCCTTTTAGCGCTAGCTTTTTCACTAAATTTAACGTTTTATAATTTAGCTTGTTTAAAATGAGATCAGCTGTTTACTTTTAGCCCATGTGCTAAAAGTGAAGTGAGGTTATAAAACTACATTTTCGAACTGGAAGTAAGGTTGTAAAGTTATTCTAGTTACTTCTTGCGTTAGAGGTAAAGTGTTTTTTTTTATAATTAAAGCGTTATGTAATTAATAAAGTCAGATATGTGGTATTATAATTACCTTTGCTAACTGACTTTGAGAGTACTGGTTCCACAAAAATTCAGCTGCGCGTCAAGGCCATATCTTTATTATGACATAAATTATAACTGTCATAAATGCAAACCTTTGTTAAATCGACATTTGTGGATTAATAACAGAAAATTTCAGGTCGTAGAACAAATATTGTATGCAAACTCGTGCTAAAAGTGTTATTGCACTCGACATGTTATAAAACTCAGCCTTCGGCTTCGTTTCATAATTTTCATGTTTCGTGCATAAACATCAACTTTTAGCACTTGTTGCATAAATAGATATTTTCTACGACCAGCACTAAAAGTAGGCCTTTTAGCGCTAGCTTTTTCACTAAAATTAACGTTTTATAATTTAGCTTGTTTAAAATGAGATCAGCTGTTTACTTTTAGCCCATGTGCTAAAAGTGAAGTGAGGTTATAAAACTAAATTTTCGAACTGGAAGTAAGGTTGTAAAGTTATTCTAGTTACTTCTTGCGTTAGAGGTAAAGTGTTTTTTTTTATAATTAAAGCGTTATGTAATTAATAAAGTCAGATATGTGGTATTATAATTACCTTTGCTAACTGACTTTGAGAGTACTGGTTCCACAAAATTCAGCTGCGCGTCAAGGCCATATCTTTATTATGACATAAATTATAACTGTCATAAATGCAAACCTTTGTTAAATCGACATTTGTGGATTAATAACAGAAAATTTCAGGTCGTAGAACAAATATTGTATGCAAACTCGTGCTAAAAGTGTTATTGCACTCGACATGTTATAAAACTCAGCCTTCGGCTTCGTTTCATAATTTTCATGTTTCGTGCATAAACATCAACTTTTAGCACTTGTTGCATAAATAGATATTTTCTACGACCAGCACTAAAAGTAGGCCTTTTAGCGCTAGCTTTTTCACTAAATTTAACGTTTTATAATTTAGCTTGTTTAAAATGAGATCAGCTGTTTACTTTTAGCCCATGTGCTAAAAGTGAAGTGAGGTTATAAAACTACATTTTCGAACTGGAAGTAAGGTTGTAAAGTTATTCTAGTTACTTCTTGCGTTAGAGGTAAAGTGTTTTCTTTATAATTAAAGCGTTATGTAATTAATAAAGTCAGATATGTGGTATTATAATTACCTTTGCTAACTCACTTTGAGAGTACTGGTTCCACAAAAATTCAGCTGCGCGTCAAGGCCATATCTTTATTATGACATAAATTATAACTGTCATAAATGCAAACCTTTGTTAAATCGACATTTGTGGATTAATAACAGAAAATTTCAGGTCGTAGAACAAATATTGTATGCAAACTCGTGCTAAAAGTGTTATTGCACTCGACATGTTATAAAACTCAGCCTTCGGCTTCGTTTCATAATTTTCATGTTTCGTGCATAAACATCAACTTTTAGCACTTGTTGCATAAATAGATATTTTCTACGACCAGCACTAAAAGTAGGCCTTTTAGCGCTAGCTTTTTCACTAAATTTAACGTTTTATAATTTAGCTTGTTTAAAATGAGATCAGCTGTTTATTTTTAGCCCATGTGCTAAAAGTGAAGTGAGGTTATAAAACTACATTTTCGAACTGGAAGTAAGGTTGTAAAGTTATTCTAGTTACTTCTTGCGTTAGAGGTAAAGTGTTTTTTTTATAATTAAAGCGTTATGTAATTAATAAAGTCAGATATGTGGTATTATAATTACCTTTGGTAACTGACTTTGACAGTACTGGCTCCACAAAAATTCAGCTGCGCGTCAAGGCCATATCTTTATTATGACATAAATTATAACTGTCATAAATGCAAACCTTTGTTAAATCGACATTTGTGGATTAATAACAGAAAATTTCAGGTCGTAGAACAAATATTGTATGCAAACTCGTGCTAAAAGTGTTATTGCACTCGACATGTTATAAAACTCAGCCTTCGGCTTCGTTTCATAATTTTCATGTTTCGTGCATAAACATCAACTTTTAGCACTTGTTGCATAAATAGATATTTTCTACGACCAGCACTAAAAGTAGGCCTTTTAGCGCTAGCTTTTTCACTAAATTTAACGTTTTATAATTTAGCTTGTTTAAAATGAGATCAGCTGTTTACTTTTAGCCCATGTGCTAAAAGTGAAGTGAGGTTATAAAACTACATTTTCGAACTGGAAGTAAGGTTGTAAAGTTATTCTAGTTACTTCTTGCGTTAGAGGTAAAGTGTTTTTTTTATAATTAAAGCGTTATGTAATTAATAAAGTCAGATATGTGGTATTATAATTACCTTTGGTAACTGACTTTGACAGTACTGGCTCCACAAAAATTCACCTGCGCGTCAAAGCCATCACTTTACTACGACATAAATTATAACTGTCATAAATGCAAACCTTTGTTAAATCGACATTTATGGATTAATAACGGAAAATGTAAGGTACCTACTAGAAAAAATATTGTGTGCAAACTCGTGCTAAAAGTGTTATTGCACTCGACATGTTGCATAAATAGCTATTTTGTAACATACTAATATTTCTCAAAATTATCATTGAGTTTAAATCGCCTTCAAATGCCAAATCTTGATAAAAAATCTTGTCAGTCATGGTAGCGGACCCAAGTTTGTATTTTGAACAAAAAGTTGTTAAATCGACATTTATGAATTAATAACAGAAAATTTAAAGTCGTAGAAAAAATATTGTATGCAAACACGTGCTAAAAGTGTTATTGCACTCGACATGTTATAAAACTCAGCCTTCGGCTTCGTTTCATAATTTTCATGTATCGTGCATAAATATCAACTTTTAGCACTTGTTGCATAAATAGATATTTTCTACGACCAGCACTAAAAGTAGGCCTTTTAGCGCTAGCTTTTTCACTAAAATTAACGTTTTATAATTTAGCTTGTTTAAAATGAGATCAGCTGTTTACTTTTAGCCCATGTGCTAAAAGTGAAGTGAGGTTATAAAACTAAATTTTCGAACTGGAAGTGAGGTTGTAAAGTTACTCTAGTTACTTCTTGCGTTAGAGGTAAAGTGTTTTTTTTTATAATTAAAGCGTTATGTAATTAATAAAGTCAGATATGTGGTATTATAATTACCTTTGCTAACTGACTTTGAGAGTACTGGTTCCACAAAAATTCAGCTGCGCGTCAAGGCCATATCTTTATTATGACATAAATTATAACTGTCATAAATGCAAACCTTTGTTAAATCGACATTTGTGGATTAATAACAGAAAATTTCAGGTCGTAGAACAAATATTGTATGCAAACTCGTGCTAAAAGTGTTATTGCACTCGACATGTTATAAAACTCAGCCTTCGGCTTCGTTTCATAATTTTCATGTTTCGTGCATAAACATCAACTTTTAGCACTTGTTGCATAAATAGATATTTTCTACGACCAGCACTAAAAGTAGGCCTTTTAGCGCTAGCTTTTTCACTAAATTTAACGTTTTATAATTTAGCTTGTTTAAAATGAGATCAGCTGTTTACTTTTAGCCCATGTGCTAAAAGTGAAGTGAGGTTATAAAACTACATTTTCGAACTGGAAGTAAGGTTGTAAAGTTATTCTAGTTACTTCTTGCGTTAGAGGTAAAGTGTTTTTTTTTATAATTAAAGCGTTATGTAATTAATAAAGTCAGATATGTGGTATTATAATTACCTTTGCTAACTGACTTTGAGAGTACTGGTTCCACAAAAATTCAGCTGCGCGTCAAGGCCATATCTTTATTATGACATAAATTATAACTGTCATAAATGCAAACCTTTGTTAAATCGACATTTGTGGATTAATAACAGAAAATTTCAGGTCGTAGAACAAATATTGTATGCAAACTCGTGCTAAAAGTGTTATTGCACTCGACATGTTATAAAACTCAGCCTTCGGCTTCGTTTCATAATTTTCATGTTTCGTGCATAAACATCAACTTTTAGCACTTGTTGCATAAATAGATATTTTCTACGACCAGCACTAAAAGTAGGCCTTTTAGCGCTAGCTTTTTCACTAAATTTAACGTTTTATAATTTAGCTTGTTTAAAATGAGATCAGCTGTTTACTTTTAGCCCATGTGCTAAAAGTGAAGTGAGGTTATAAAACTACATTTTCGAACTGGAAGTAAGGTTGTAAAGTTATTCTAGTTACTTCTTGCGTTAGAGGTAAAGTGTTTTTTTTTATAATTAAAGCGTTATGTAATTAATAAAGTCAGATATGTGGTATTATAATTACCTTTGCTAACTGACTTTGAGAGTACTGGTTCCACAAAAATTCAGCTGCGCGTCAAGGCCATATCTTTATTATGACATAAATTATAACTGTCATAAATGCAAACCTTTGTTAAATCGACATTTGTGGATTAATAACAGAAAATTTCAGGTCGTAGAACAAATATTGTATGCAAACTCGTGCTAAAAGTGTTATTGCACTCGACATGTTATAAAACTCAGCCTTCGGCTTCGTTTCATAATTTTCATGTTTCGTGCATAAACATCAACTTTTAGCACTTGTTGCATAAATAGATATTTTCTACGACCAGCACTAAAAGTAGGCCTTTTAGCGCTAGCTTTTTCACTAAAATTAACGTTTTATAATTTAGCTTGTTTAAAATGAGATCAGCTGTTTACTTTTAGCCCATGTGCTAAAAGTGAAGTGAGGTTATAAAACTAAATTTTCGAACTGGAAGTAAGGTTGTAAAGTTATTCTAGTTACTTCTTGCGTTAGAGGTAAAGTGTTTTTTTTTATAATTAAAGCGTTATGTAATTAATAAAGTCAGATATGTGGTATTATAATTACCTTTGCTAACTCACTTTGAGAGTACTGGTTCCACAAAAATTCAGCTGCGCGTCAAGGCCATATCTTTATTATGACATAAATTATAACTGTCATAAATGCAAACCTTTGTTAAATCGACATTTGTGGATTAATAACAGAAAATTTCAGGTCGTAGAACAAATATTGTATGCAAACTCGTGCTAAAAGTGTTATTGCACTCGACATGTTATAAAACTCAGCCTTCGGCTTCGTTTCATAATTTTCATGTTTCGTGCATAAACATCAACTTTTAGCACTTGTTGCATAAATAGATATTTTCTACGACCAGCACTAAAAGTAGGCCTTTTAGCGCTAGCTTTTTCACTAAATTTAACGTTTTATAATTTAGCTTGTTTAAAATGAGATCAGCTGTTTACTTTTAGCCCATGTGCTAAAAGTGAAGTGAGGTTATAAAACTACATTTTCGAACTGGAAGTAAGGTTGTAAAGTTATTCTAGTTACTTCTTGCGTTAGAGGTAAAGTGTTTTCTTTATAATTAAAGCGTTATGTAATTAATAAAGTCAGATATGTGGTATTATAATTACCTTTGCTAACTCACTTTGAGAGTACTGGTTCCACAAAAATTCAGCTGCGCGTCAAGGCCATATCTTTATTATGACATAAATTATAACTGTCATAAATGCAAACCTTTGTTAAATCGACATTTGTGGATTAATAACAGAAAATTTCAGGTCGTAGAACAAATATTGTATGCAAACTCGTGCTAAAAGTGTTATTGCACTCGACATGTTATAAAACTCAGCCTTCGGCTTCGTTTCATAATTTTCATGTTTCGTGCATAAACATCAACTTTTAGCACTTGTTGCATAAATAGATATTTTCTACGACCAGCACTAAAAGTAGGCCTTTTAGCGCTAGCTTTTTCACTAAATTTAACGTTTTATAATTTAGCTTGTTTAAAATGAGATCAGCTGTTTACTTTTAGCCCATGTGCTAAAAGTGAAGTGAGGTTATAAAACTACATTTTCGAACTGGAAGTAAGGTTGTAAAGTTATTCTAGTTACTTCTTGCGTTAGAGGTAAAGTGTTTTTTTTATAATTAAAGCGTTATGTAATTAATAAAGTCAGATATGTGGTATTATAATTACCTTTGGTAACTGACTTTGACAGTACTGGCTCCACAAAAATTCAGCTGCGCGTCAAGGCCATATCTTTATTATGACATAAATTATAACTGTCATAAATGCAAACCTTTGTTAAATCGACATTTGTGGATTAATAACAGAAAATTTCAGGTCGTAGAACAAATATTGTATGCAAACTCGTGCTAAAAGTGTTATTGCACTCGACATGTTATAAAACTCAGCCTTCGGCTTCGTTTCATAATTTTCATGTTTCGTGCATAAACATCAACTTTTAGCACTTGTTGCATAAATAGATATTTTCTACGACCAGCACTAAAAGTAGGCCTTTTAGCGCTAGCTTTTTCACTAAATTTAACGTTTTATAATTTAGCTTGTTTAAAATGAGATCAGCTGTTTACTTTTAGCCCATGTGCTAAAAGTGAAGTGAGGTTATAAAACTACATTTTCGAACTGGAAGTAAGGTTGTAAAGTTATTCTAGTTACTTCTTGCGTTAGAGGTAAAGTGTTTTTTTTATAATTAAAGCGTTATGTAATTAATAAAGTCAGATATGTGGTATTATAATTACCTTTGGTAACTGACTTTGACAGTACTGGCTCCACAAAAATTCACCTGCGCGTCAAAGCCATCACTTTACTACGACATAAATTATAACTGTCATAAATGCAAACCTTTGTTAAATCGACATTTATGGATTAATAACGGAAAATGTAAGGTACCTACTAGAAAAAATATTGTGTGCAAACTCGTGCTAAAAGTGTTATTGCACTCGACATGTTGCATAAATAGCTATTTTGTAACATACTAATATTTCTCAAAATTATCATTGAGTTTAAATCGCCTTCAAATGCCAAATCTTGATAAAAAATCTTGTCAGTCATGGTAGCGGACCCAAGTTTGTATTTTGAACAAAAAGTTGTTAAATCGACATTTATGAATTAATAACAGAAAATTTAAAGTCGTAGAAAAAATATTGTATGCAAACACGTGCTAAAAGTGTTATTGCACTCGACATGTTATGAAACTCAGCCTTCGGCTTCGTTTCATAATTTTCAGGTCACGTGCATAAACATCAACTTTTAGCACTTGTTGCAAAATAGCTATTTTCTACGACCAGCACTAAAAGTAGGCCTTTTAGCGCTAGAGTTTTTCACTAAAAGTAACGTTTTATAATTTAGCTTGTTTAAAATAAGATCAGCTGTTTAGTTTTAGCCCATGTGCTAAAAGTGAAGTGAGGTTATAAAACTACAATTTCGAACTGGAAGTGAGGTTGTAAAGTTATTCTAGTTACTTCTTGCGTTAGAGGTAAAGTGTTTTTTTTTTAAAATAATTAAAGCGTTATGTAATTAATAAAGTCAGATGTGTACTATTATAATTACCTTTGATAACTGACTTTGACAGAACTGGTTCCACAAAAATTCAGCTGCGCGTCAAGGCCATATCTTTATTATGACATAAATTATAACTGTCATAAATGCACCCCTTTGTTAAATCGACATTTGTGAATTAATAACAGAAAATTTTAGGTCGTAGAACAAATATTGTGTGCAAACTCGTGCTTAAAGTGTTATTGCACTCGACATGTTATGAAACTCAGCCTTCGGCTTCGTTTCATAATTTTCATGTCTCTTGCATAAACATAAACTTTTAGCACTTGTTGCATAAATAGCTATTTTGTAACATACTAATATTTCTCAAAATTATTATTGAGTTTAAATCCCTTTCAAATGCCAAATCTTGATAAAAAATCTTGCCAGTCATGGTAGAGGACCAAGTTTGTATTTTGAACATATAGTTTTCGATCATACGGTATTATAGAAAAGAAAAATCTACAGGAAAAATCCGGTGTGATACACTCACACAACTTCTTTTTACAGTGGTCTTATAATTAGCCAAAAATCTGATTTTTATTTTTTAAGAATATGTCAAAAATTTAAAAAAATACAAATTCTACAAAAACCATTCAAAATAGAGCGTTAGCTGAACAGACAAATTTTCTCTAAAATTATAAGCTGAATTCCAAAATGTAATAATATACCGGGTGTTCTACTTAATATAACAGTTAATAAAAAAATAGAAAAAACAAAAAAACCCATTTTAGAGGTATTCAACTGGAAAATCACCTATCTCACATCAATACACATTAAAAATGTAAAAAACCTAAAGTTTGAAAGAAATCGTTAGAGCCGTATTTGAAAAAATCTAAAAAAAAAAGAAAAATCACAAGAGTTAACACCATACTTCCGGTAATGCGATTTTCTTCAAAAGCTTGCTGTCTCATCTAATAGTACTACATAAAACTTATATATGAAATTTCAATGCCATACCTCTTTTTGTTTTTGAGATATTCTGTTCACAGACACATAGACAGACACACAGACAGACAGACAGACAGACCAATGAAAAAAAATATGTTTTTTAGGATCAGGGGACTCTAAAACGTGAAGATCTGTTGAAAACTCAATTTCGAATTTTTGGGGTGAATCCAATACTTCCTTTATCGTAAAAGGAAGTAAAAAACTGTCAGTGCAGTTTGGATTTTGTAATAAATTCGTCTCCGACACCTTTGAATTACTTACTGCGTTGGATTGTATTAGCAAGCAAAATGAATTGAATCAATAGATCAAACAAACGTACCTACAGTATCTACTCCGTCTCGAATCAGAACGAAAGTATAAATACAAGGTGGCGCAAAAGTCCTCACTCGATTTCCTAAGGCAGTAACTTTGTTTGTAAATGAAAAGAATTGGTTCTGTTTGTTGATTATGTTTATTTAGACGTTTAATTTTTTTCCATTAAGTCTCGAAGACAATATCGGTCAAGTGGACACCGCCAGAGTTGATGAAAATTTAGGCTCGTTTTACAGCATTTTTCATGACTTTTCTCAAAACTTCTGGCGATAAATTCTCCACTTCTAGTCAGATGTTTTCCTTTAGGGCCGCCAAGGTCTGTGGCTTGTTCGTATAGACCCGTGACTTCAGTAGACCCCAAAGAAAGAAGTCTGGAACGGCCAAATCGGCCGATCTTGCAGGCCAGTGCAGATCTCCAAAACGAGAGATGAAGCGGTCGGGAAAAGCTTGCTTCAGAATATCCACTGTCGTTCATGCTGTGTGTGCGGTTGCACTTGTAAGGGAACATCTTTAAGTCTTTCACCAAAATTTGCTTTAAAGACCGTCTACCGATGCCCAAGTGCGTGGCCCGTCGTCTGGTGGATGTTTGAGGGTCCTCTTGGACATCTGCAGCCACAGCAGCGATATTCTCTACCGAACGGCTACTCCGGGGCCGGCCACGTCTGAAACTGTCCCGTATTGAGCCAGTCTCCTCGAGGCGAGTGGCTAAACGGCACAGTATTTGCACATTTGATGCCACACGACCAGGGAATCGACAAGAAATTTCACGTGGAGCCAAAAGCACTGACCGATTATTTGTCAAAAACAATTGACACAAATTATTCCGCGTTCTTGAGGAGTATAGCGATCCATGGTTTGTCTATGTGTATTCTGCTTCTGTTTGCGTCACAAATGTCAAAGCCGTGATGACATAAGATGCCATTTGCAAAAATGAGAGCATGTTCCGATAGGGTGATTACTTTTGCGCCACCTGTTAAAATATCTGCACCACGCTGAACATGTGGGATTCAAACATAAAGCAATAATAAGTGGGGAGCTTTTCCCGCCTTTATTTAGGGAATTTCTTTGCGCTATGTTGGTGTTCAACGTCGTTGTAAAAATTTTGTTCGAGTTTTGTGTCAAAGTTTTAGCGGGTAAAATTACATCTTGTTAAATACTCTGCGAATCCAAAGAAATTTCTCATATACAACCGCAGTTTTTAGTTGCCACGGTATTAATTTCAAAGCGCTATTTGTGCTTCAAAGTTTTTCAAATCAAATACTATATTTCCCCACTTAACCTCACCGCTTCAGTTTTTGTTAAATTTCCTCGAAAAAACCGAAATGGCAAAAGTGCAGCTATGCAATATCACAGTCATGGATAACCCAAGCCCGTTTTTAAACCCATTCCAATTCGAAATCACTTTCGAGTGCATCGAAGAATTGAAAGAAGGTAAGTTCCGCAGAAGATTGAACGAGGCCCTTTGTTATCGTGTACATTACAGATTTGGAATGGAAGATGATCTACGTAGGGTCTGCCGAAAGCGAGGAATACGATCAGATCTTAGACTCAGTATACGTTGGGCCGGTGCCGGAAGGGAAGCATATGTTCGTATTTCAAGTAAGCAGATTTTTTGGGTAACGTCCGTAGTTCTAACTAAAACCTGATTTAGGCCGATCCACCAGACGTGTCTCGCATACCAGAAAACGATGCAATCGGTGTTACAGTAGTTTTGCTAACGTGCTCTTACAGAGGCCAGGAATTTATTCGTGTAGGATATTTTATAAATAACGAATACAGCGATCTGGAACTGCGCGAGAATCCTCCTAGTCCCCCTCAGTTTGATAAGGTACGACTTCGTTATTTTTTAGAGTTAATCTAATGTGTATCATAATTTAGGTTACTAGAAATATTTTGGCATCGGAACCAAGGGTTACTCGTTTTAAAATCAACTGGGAAGAATCGAACGCCCAGGATAATGCAATGAATGCTGAGAGCAGCGCTACTAATGGTACTACTAGCGATATGCTGGAAAACAGTGCCAATACCTCTGTAGATATACCGTTGCTTAATGAAAATTCCAATTCCCTAGCTACAATGGAGTGTTCGTAAACTTTACTAGTTGGTAGTGCTTTAAGTTCTGTAACTGCTAAGAAATAATTTATATCGTACTTTTATATAAACGGTTTCGACAACTCGTGCCTGTCGCAATTGATGTGTAAATTGCTACAAACTTAGATTAGTTATTACAGAATGTAATATTTTTGTTATTTTGTAAAATAAATGATATTAATGTAAGTGGTTATTTGAAGGTTAGATTTGAAGAACTGCATTTAGCAAGTTAAATTAGTTACTGAGATGCAAATGACCAATTCCTGCAAAGCCACATCCTTTGCTTGAATGCATCGACGCACGTAAAAATCGTGCGCCCCCGCAAAGCGAGTGAAATATAGCTCGATCCCTTTCAAAACGAAAGAATGATTAGTTTAAAAAAGCCCGTTCTAAAAGATTTACTGTGAAAATGCGCTGCTCTAAAGCGCCCGTCCATAAGGCTTACAGTCGTTCCTTATCTAATTTAACCTCAAAGTAAATGTTATTTTTTTGTGTATCAAATGACGCTAGGCGCGGACCAATGAAAAGCGAGAGTTCCCTGTTTTCACTTTTGTGAACCCCGTATCAGCCCATGAAGTGAAAATTGTTAAGGTACGTAGAAATTTTATTCATTTTATCTCGAAAATCATGTGGGTAGTACTTCTATGCCGCGTTCTGGCCTGAAACGGGCCGTTTTGGACCCGTTTTTTCGAAATTGGAATCATTTAGGGGCTGTGCTGTTCATACGTTCATGATTTGAGCGTTTTTCTTCCTGTACTCTTGTATAACCTAACTTTGCTATTGATTTTTTACGGGGACTCCGCCGGAGGTTTTTTCTCCGCGGTTATCGAAAAGGTGGACCCGTTTTGGGCGCCAATGCACCTTATTTTGGACAATTGCAGCTATTTTTACGTCCTTTTTCGGTTTTTAGAGCATTTGCATCCCCTCCACTTTTATTACGACTTTCAATTCTGCCCCCCACCACTGGACGTGAACTTGTAACATTTATTTATTTATTATTGTACTTTTGCCGCTTTCGGGCGGGGGTACTGCTGGTCCTTCCATTGACATGCAAATTAACGGTAACACGGCAAAAAGGAGCCGCAACAAACAATTTTTTCAGCTTGGGACGCTGCAGTTTCTGCAACGCCATTTTCTTGGGGGGGCGGGGGGAAAAAAAGGAGCATCGCATCAAAAAAGATGGCGGTGCACTAATCATGTCCATTTGTGTTGCAAATTTGCAAAATTGTTTATAAACAAACCTACCTTTGCGGGTTGTTGGCAACTGGTTGCTGCGAACGATCTTCCCGGGTTATTTTTGAAACCTGTTGGTATTTTAAGTCACGAAACCGATAATTCGCCGGGTTTCGGTCGGAAATAGTGAACTTGGAAAGGTTAGGGCACACTGTTTTTTGTTTTACTATTAAGACCAGGAAAACAAATGAAATTGCTGAAGAATATTTCATGAACGATGCGATTAATATTTTTTAAGACACACGAACAACAATAGCAGCTAGTGGTGTGCATTTATACTTTTGCTTAGAGCCATCCCAAAGTAGTTTCTTTGTATTTGAGAATTTCCTACTAAATTTAAAAAAAGCCCAAGCATAACACATAAACTAAATTTTAATGCTCATAATTTTGCACACCATTGTAATTTACTACCAGTTCTTCAGCAGTTTCATTCCTCAACTATAAAATATACACAATTATTTACAATTTCAGCCCCCAAATGAAGGCAACCAGTCTAAACGAGAGTTAATAGCGCACTCCCTTGTTTACCGCCATGGAAAATACAACCGCAAAGGAATAATGTTCCCTATATATTGGAGAAACTGGGAGGCATTAAATAGTGAAATGGCGTTGTTCGAGTTTGGATAAGTGCAGTTTCATCGCGATGGCAACCTTCTAGAGACCCATGCGGCTCGTTAGTCATTATTTGCAATGTTTAAAGAACAGTGATAAATTATGAGGATAGAGCATTAATTAAGCTAGTGCATTCCAGTTGTAAAATATCGTTCTATTTATTTTAGCCGCGTGTGCACCAGTGCCAGACAATGTACTTAATCCAAGAACGGTGATATCTCAACGCGCGCACTGAAAACGTTGCAAATATGTCTTCGGCCCCTCAGAAGCCTACACCGAAGATGTGTAAGTCGCCAAAAAACTCGAGTTTCCCAGCTGCGAAGCTGGAAAAAGTACAAATCGCCAATGAATATGAAACCCTCAACACCAACTGCACAGTCATCGGCTCGAACAATCTGCATTTGGTCAAGAAGCCGCAAGTAGTCACCAGCATGTCTCCCGCGTACTCGAATCCGAGCCCGGGCTATCCTCCTTCGCCATACTCGTCACCTGCTAGTCTGAAGTCGCCATCGCCACAAAGCTTCAAGCCACCCACACCCCAACCCAGTTTTCCTGTCATGCAAATAATCCACAGCAGCCACCAGCTCCTGGCGAGGCCAATACAGACGAGTCAGCCACAAAACGTCATCAAACTGAAGCCACATTTGAATATTTTACCAAAACCATCTGCTAGTCCACAACCACCACCTAAACCCAGTGTTAGGTATGTATTTACAGCTTATTTTAGTATGAGAAAATGCTTGCAAGTTTTTGACAGTTCTGCAAATATTTTTGTTTCTTTTGTCTTTAAGAGTTACAGAGCCATGTTGATTTTTTTCTTGTATTTCAAACCATAACGTTTCCACCTGCCATAACTGGTTGAACAGAAAATTAATATCTCTTAACTTCAAAGGCATCACATCGATACTATTTTTTACAATTAGTTCAGCGTTTATCATCTCAATCGTTTTTCCTGTTTTAAAGACACTTGCAGACATCCAAATCAGCTTTGTAATGCAGTTTGCAATTATAAGTACAATGCCACTTCAGCTCCTATTTGTATAGAAGTACATATAGAACTTCTGTGTAGGTTTCCGGCTGGGGTAATCACTTTAAGTTTTTTAATATCTTGTACGATTCGTCCACACACTCGATCAGCTGGTAAGAATGAATGGCCAACGACTGGGAACACCAATTCAATATATACACTGCCTATCCTGTACTGTAGAAATCTCATTGAATCCCTTAGGATATTCGTTTTCTGTCCAGCAGTAACAAAATGCATTTCTAAGGTTTAGTGAAGATTTGGCAGTTCCTTGTACAATCGTAAAATTATAGAGGTCTTAGCTGTCTTGAATAATAAGCAGCTTGATCGGGTACTTTTGGTAGTGCCTGATTTTTTTTACAGTCAAAGCGCAAGGTTAGTAAATTATCCAGCTCTTTTTTCAAGATGCCAAAGAAAGCATGTGCTTTCAGTTTGTATATTTTTCCTTCAGTCACCAGTTGCTGCCTGTTGTCATCACGTAACGAACGTGTAAAATGCTTTGTGGGAATCTTTTATGTCTTTCATCCTCAAAGAGAGGCATTGGAATGTCTGTATTTTGCATCTATAAAAAGTCTTTATTACGTACATTTGAGTATTGTGCTAAAAAATAGACTTATCGTAAGCTGTGTGAAAATCATTTGTTACGCACCTTAGCCTCTTTGTAGTATTTCATTTCCATGCTGCTTTCGTTCTCTTTCGTTTTTGTACTTTTTCCGGCGTAACAGACGAAGTACATACTTCCATACGGAGGAAATAATACTTCGAATAATAAAAATAACAATTATTCTTGCTTTTACTTATTAATTTATATCAAACCACTTGGCACATCGTGTTGATTCACAATAAAAATACAACTGAAAATAATTAGGAATGGTGTGATGGTCTTAATTTATATCAAACCACTTGGCACATCGTGTTGATTCACAATAAAAATACAACTGAAAATAATTAGGAATGGTGTGATGGTCACATGATAGTTGACGTATTTTGATTGGATAAGAATGAGTTTGCCGCTTTTGATACTAACACAGCCATGGAGTTTCCCTATTTTTTTCTAAGTATATGTGCATGTTTTTCTATAAGATATTACGGCTTTGATATAACCCAATTACGTAGGCTTGTACAGCTCTAAAAGACGCATTTTTTGGTGTATACATATAACTAGTTTTGGCTATTTTTGGAGATTTTCACTTTCGATTATAAACCCCTCATTTATCATAACGAAATTGCAAACAGAAGAGTTTGAAAATAACAGAATATTATTATATTATATTCGATAAGTTCTTACATGTATTACAGACCACTCCAATTTGATTATTTTCGATCACGTGTGGTAATTTGACAAATCAGATACAACTTGAAGTGAAAATGACCGTAGGGTGATTGTCAATCACCATGGAAACTACCTAATTAGGATTCAGTAGTATCATATGACAAGTAAATAATGAAGTGTTAAATTAATTTGTTAGAAAAATGGCTTCTCGCTTCGGTAAAAATTATGAATTTATTTAAGAACTTATCTTCCCGAATTCACCCGTGGCCAGTGATAAATCTTCATAATTTTGACAAATAATATCCCTCAAGTGCGTTGCCTTTAGTGCACTTTCGGGTTGTTATTTGTCAAAGTTATTGTGGGTAATTATCACTGACCTTGATAAATTATAGCCAGAAATGATCCTAGGGTGATTTTCAATCACCATGGAAACTACCTAATTAAAATTCAGTAGTATCCTATGACAAGTGACAAGTAAATATTGAAGTTTAAAATTAATTGTTAGAAAAATTGCTTCTCTTTATTAATAAAATTATTGTTATTACTTTATTTAAGAACTTATCTTTCCGGATTCACCGCCGGCAGTGATAAATTCTTATAGTTTCGACAAATAATATCCCTCAAGTGTGTTAGCTTTAGTGCACTTTCGGGTTATTTGTCAAAGTTATTGTGGGTAACTATCACTGCCCTTGATAAATTATAGCCAGAAATGACCCTAGGGTGATTTTCAATCACCATGGAAACTACCTAATTAAAATTCAGTAGTATCCTATGACAAGTGACAAGTAAATATTGAAGTTTAAAATTAATTGTTAGAAAAATTGCTTCTCTTTATTAATAAAATTATTGTTATTACTTTATTTAAGAACTTATCTTCCCGAATTCACCGTGGACAGTGATAAATCCCCATAATTTTAACAAATAATATCCCTCAACTGTGTTACTTTTAGTGCACTTTCGGGTTGTTATTTGCAAAATTATTGCGGGTAATTATTACTGCCCTTGATAAATTATAGCCGGAAATGACCCTAAGGTGATTTTCAATCGCCATGGAAACTATCTAATTCAAATTCAGTAGAATTCTATGACAAGTGACAAGTAAATATTGAAGTTTAAAATTAATTGTTAGAAAAATGGCTTCTCTTTATTAATAAAATTATTGTTATTACTTTATTTAAAAACTTATCTTTCCGGATTCACCGCCGGCAGTCATAAATCCTCATAATTTTGACAAATAATATCCCTCAAGTGTGTTGCCTTTAGTGCACTTTCGGGTTGTTATTTGTCAAAATTATTGCGGGTAATTATTACTGCCCCTGACAAATTATAGCCAGAAGTGACCCTAGGGTGATTTTCAATCACCATGGAAACTACCATTCTAATTGACGTTTTGTGTTGTGTTATCCTTGTCTTTAGGTATTGCTTTGTTTGACCGATCTACGTAGCTACACTGTTATTACATTATACTTGATTTTTGATTAATATATGTTTTATCTTTTAAATTTTTATAATAGCTATTTATGCAACAAGTGCTAAAAGTCGACGTTTATGCACGAGACATGAAAATTATGAAACGAAGCCGAAGGCTGAGTTTCATAACATGTCTCGCGCATAAATGACTTTTAGCACGCGTTGCATACAATATTTTATCTACGACCTTAATTTTACTGATATTAATCCATAAATATCGATTTAACAAAGGTTTGCATCTGTGACAGTTATAATTTATGTCATAATAAAGAGAGGGCCTTTGCGCACAGGTGAATGTTTGGGAAACCAATACTGTCAAAGTCAGTTATCAAAGGTAATTATTAATACTACACATTTGACTGTATTCATTACATAACGCTTTAATTATTTCAAAAACACTTTACCTGTAACGCAGGAAGCAACTAGAATAACTTTACAACTTCACTTCCAGTTCGAAATTGTAGTTTATAACCTCACTTCACTTTATCTCACACTCGCGCTAAAAGTAAACAGGTGATTTCTTTAAACACGGTAAACTATAAAACGTCACTTTTAGTGAAAAAACCTAGCGCTAAAAGGCCTACTTTTAGTGGTGGTCGTAGATAAAATATATATTTAAATATATTGTGATTCTTAAAGGCTGTGTGAATGTTGTTTTGTTTTAATTCTTTCTCTATTTTTTCTGATAGTTTTGGATGTAAGGAATGGTAGTATATTTTTTTGTTTCTTTTTGATAGTTGTTAAATTCATTATTTAGAAAGTTGGGTTGTAGATTTATTGAAGTATTAATTGAGTTGCGTTTTTGTAAAAATTTTTACTTGCCAAAAGGATGGCACGGACGACTAGTTATAATTACAATTTTTTTAAACGTAATGGTTGTGTTTGAATAATAGTTTAAATATCTATTTGATTTATTAGGTTTTCTATACCAATTTGTGGTTATTACACCGGTTTTTTTACACCTTTTTTTTTACCAGGTTAAATGGAAAAAAAAGTTTACAATACAAGTATGATTTTCACTTAAATCCTTATTTCTTTATTCCAGATTAAGATGTACAAAAATTTGAGTATTTTGTAAACAATTAATTATTTGACTTCCCAAACTTTATAGAGGGAAAGAAATATACCTTTATTAAAAAACAATAATATAATTGTAAATATTGTTATTCAGCAAACACCTTTTTTCGAATAATAATACAAATTTGTTTTCCAGCTGGATTAAAAATTCAAAATTAAAACTAACTAATTTTTCTTATCCACTAATCATATAAAGTTTAGAGTTTTGAAAATAAAAATGAAATAAAATGTTTAAATAGTTGAAAGAATCCTACTCAAATATGAAAATTACAGTTACAGATAAAATATTTGACAGAAGTGTTTGTTTGTTTCATTCACTTAATTTTAGTTTAAAAATTTACGTAGTCATGATTTCATTCTATCTTTGTCCTGCTAATCATTTTGTTTATGTCTTCCTTGTGGCACTTATTAATTTCCTATGTTTAAAACGTATTTCGGACAATCTGTATGTATCTTAGTTTAATTCAGTTTTCTGGTTCATTGTTACTGGAGGATAACTGTAATCCAAGATAGTTTATTGTAATCTTTTCTTAATTTGGCGACTGTAACCTATCGAATATTTTCATTTCGAATTAGTCCATATTCTGTAGTTTTAGAAATTTTGCTTTTTAAGTTTTCTAAGTCTACACGTCATCTGTATATGCAGTTATTTGGGTTGTTTTGTATTGATTGTGCCTCTTAGGTTTTTTTAAATTTAATAGCTTTATTGCCTGAAATCTATTTCTGTGATTTGCTTCATTGCATCATGAATATTGTCTATGGTGCTACATTTTTTTGTAGTCTGTTATAAATTAGGTGTACCATAATTTTCGGAGCCGGACATTTGGGCGCGGCCGTTCGGGCGCGGCCGTTTGGGCGCGAAGACACTTGGGCGCAGAGCCACTTGGGCGTGAGACATTTGGGCGCGAGGAAATTAATTAACGAATATTAGTATTAGCTAGCTTTACTATTCATAGCTCTGAAAATTTATTTTAAATAACGAAAATTACCTAAAGCACGTCCAAGGAGGTGGCGGGCGGCAAAAATTTAGTATAGAAATATTAATTGTCAAAAATTAGAATATTATTAAAGCAAGTTAAAAATTTTAACTTTCCGGTAAATACTAGCAAATCTTTTGCGGAGATTTATTACATTAAAATAATAAGTAACAAAGAATAAATGAATAAAGATTGGGTACAAACAGAGCTATTGATGAACCATCCAACCATTTGGAGATTCGTCGACAGGCTGAAAACTATTCAACGAAGGAGAGATGTTGCTTATGAACAGTTACTTGCAGGAAATGAGCCCACTGAAAAAAAAAACAAAAATGTATCCAGGCTGATAGAAAATAAAAAATTTGGTTAAAGATTATAATAATCAATATAATTATGTAGACGGCGTAAACAATAGGGACATTCTAGAATTTTTAAGAGGCATTTCGTACAATTATGAAATAAATGCGTGGATGCTTCTTGTTTATATTTTAAAAAATTGTATATATTTACTTTAAGAATAATATGTATTATAATGGTAAAAATGTCAAAAATAAATTTTGATTATTAAAATTAATCTTTTTATATTATTATTTATTATTATTCTTATTTCTGCTTTTATCTTCAGTTAGTCGGTTCATAACATAACGAAAATAATTGATTACTTTAAAATTTAAGGTTTATTGTTAAGTATTATCATTATAAAGAAAACTCGAAGTCGACTAGTTTCGGTCCAAACAGAACACATATTAGAAACATATTAAACATTAGAACCATCAATCGATTAAATATAGCACACCATTATTCATTTACCAGCACAATAAATGAATTTTTATTTAAAATAATTTTCAACACCTATATATAATCTGTTTCCATCTTGATTTCAATTCAGAATTAGTATTTCATATTTAACATACTGCCTTTTTTATGTATTCAGAATTATTTCAAAACTAATCTAATATTCTACCTTCTTTATTTTTATTCGGATTTATTTAAAAATTTATCTAATATAGGTACATACTACCACCTTATTTAAAATTAATCTCATAACGGTTTCAATAAATAATTGGATTATTCTTTTAATATTGTTTGATTAATTACATTAACTTCTCAGGATAAATAATGATTTAATAAATTTTTGTTTATTTATGCCAAATTGAAATTATTCACACTTAATGTGTTCCTGAATCCCAATGTTGCCCCTTTTTCGCGCCCAAGTGTCTCGCGCCCCAAGTGTCTCGCGCCCAAGTGTCCCCGCGCCCAAACGGCCGCGCCCAGACGGCCGCGCCCAAACGGCCGCGTCCAAATGTCTTAGACCGCATAATTTTATACATTTCACCTAGTAACGTTATCCCTCTATAATTAGAACAATCGTCTTTATTTCCATCTTTAAATATTAATATCACTATTCTTTTTGCTAATCATTTGACAAGTTGATAATTTAGCAATTCATCTTTCTATATTATCTTTCCCAGCTTCTAGCATTTTTCCAATTATCTCAACCTGCCCCATAGTTTTGTCGTTTGTTAATTATTTTATTGCTCGTATTGTATTTCTTCCTCAGTGTTACTTTTGCTATCGGCCCTTCTTGAACTGTAAAATTCCCTTAGGGATAATTGTACTCTTGAAGAATTTATTTTTTTATTTGTTCTATTCTGTCAATTTTTTTTTTCTTGAATTTCTTTGAATAATTTCCTATTTCTATTATAGGTACTTCTTATGTTTTCCTAATTCTTTCACTTTGTTCTTCCACCATTTGTATTTTCGTAGTTTTTCTGAGATCATTCTATTTCATGTTCTTCTCTACCGAATCCCTCTTGCCGTATTTTTAGTTTTCACAGATTCTTTTCATTTTTTGCCAAACCAACCTGTAGTTGCAAAATAGTATACTCTATTGGTGTTATTACGATCTCCTCTTCTGCTGCTTTTCCATTTCGATTGTTTTTAAGACTTGTTTTACTTCCTCCCTTGTTAGCTAATTTTTAATTTGTTGGTCAGTCTTCCAGAAAATTTACTTATGTACACTCAGGTGCAATTACCGGCCGCCAGCTCAGTCGAAGAAGGCGTAAAGGTCTTTAAAAGATTAGTTAGTAGAACAAAACAAGAGATTTAAATGCCTAGCGCGCCAACGAATTTTTTTTGTATCACAACGGCGAGTGCACCCAGGTGTTCAAATAAGAATTCGTAAACTCAAATACCTTATACACAAATACAGTTCCTGAAAGAAAAGCTTCAAATAAGATAGGTAGCCGTAACTAAATTAAACCCTCATAGCTGGCGCAATCACAATATAATTTCAAAAGAATCACGGTACATATATCACAATATATTTCCAAAATCAGAATCGTAGGTTGCCACAAATTATTTTTACGATTAATAATTTAGCAATAAGAATATGAGGTACCTCAGATAAGGATTTAGCAATAAATATTAGTGCACACACATTAAAATACTCAACGGGCAGGCAAAAATTACAGCAAGAATTCCTGACCTTGCTTGGTCTCGGAAGAAACGCAACACGCAATTCCAGATGTGGTCTCGAGGTCGACAACGTCACAGCTTTCAAAATTGTTTGGTCCAATTTGCGGCAGAAAACTGGTGTTGAAGGGGGATTCCCACACGACGGCAGGGACAATTTAGACCTGGAGGTAGGCCTCCGTGTCGGGTCCTTGCCTGTGCTCTAATAGCGCTCGCAGCAGGGATCAAAACGGCCCCAATCCAAAAATACCAGCCCAAACTCGCATGAAGCGTCCGCCCATGGAAGCGATAACCAGCTGTAACTAACGCTTCAGATCGGTTCTCCGGCACTGGCTGCTGTAGGGGAGGAAAAAGTCCACGATAACATACAATGCATTTCGAAGCGACTTTATACTCACCCTGGACAAATTCCAGGCATGTGCGAAAACTCGTAGCGTAAAAATTTCACAAACGGCGTGGGAATGAAACTTTTCTCAATGAAATTCGAGGACTAGAAATCGCTTCAAGAGTGTGTGAAACCAACGGCAGCCCAAAAATCCTCCGAAATTTCTATCCGCTAAACTGATATCTTGTCGTTTCGCCGAGCGAGGTTGAAAAGGACCCGCTTCGAGACAATCGCGAGCTATATCAAACTTTTACAGCAAGGCCAAAGAAGTAGGCGTGGCGCTAGTGCGCGAAATACAAACTGAGCAGCCAAAGACATCAGAACCGAAAAGATGCGTAACAATACGAAATAAATACCACAGATCTCGAAATCAAATGGCGGCGCGAATAAATCGTAACACCCTTGTTATTTCGTATTCTTCATTATCTTATGCCCCATTTATTTTTCTTTCTTTATTTCGCCGCTGCTTGTCTATTAAGTTCACTTTTTGATTTAATGTTCTTTATTATTTTCTTTTGACTACTCTTCCATCTTATACAAAGGTTTAACATTTTGACGACTAGGTAATGGTTCGTATTGTGCTGTATTTGTGTGCATATTTTGTTTGAAGAAAGTGTGTATGATTCTTTTGTTTTGTCCTGTGCAACATTATACTGATGATTGCATAAGTTTACAATAAATGATTAATGAAAACACATTATTGCAGCCCCCATATAGTAATTCCAAGTCAACAAACTGCCACAATAATGCCGACAGCACAGCCTCTGCTTCTAAACCAAATGCCGATGTTAGCGCCGGGCGTCCAGCTAATCCTCCGACCACAGACCACAAAAATCCCAACCCACCACGTTCAAACGGCAGCCCCTCAGGGACTGATTCTGCAACCGAGCGGGCAGCAGCTGCTGCAGATCCAGTCACCGAGAACCGCTCAGCCCATGGTGAGGGTGCTTACAAACGGGATGCAGCTGGCGCCACATACGCAGGTCGTGACGCAAGTGGCGAGTCCTGTCATCACGCACACAACAACGCAGCAGGCACAAATCATGCAGAACGAGCATAACTTAGCCTTGGCACAAGCCAACTCGAACAGCCCTCCTAAGAAGAAGCCTAAGAAAAAGAAGCAGAAGCTGGATTTAGCCAACATCATGAAACTGTCGGGAATTGGGGATGAGGACGACATACAGTTTGAGAGCGACACTTCACAGAGCGAAAGCGAACCCAACACGATGCAGCTGCATTCGGAGCTGCCCCAGGCCCAGCACAATGTGATACACGAGGCGAACATTATTAGGTCGCAGGCGAACGTTATTCAAGCAACGGATACGAGTAAAAGGATTGGGAACATACAGATATCGGCGGTTTCGCAACCTACAGTCTCCACGGCTACACCTCTAGTTCAGGTTTGTTGACAAACTTAAAAATTGACATCCTAAAACTGGAATGACTAAAATGCCAGAACGTTCTTTGTGTAGGTGAAAATTAATTGAAAGAGGTACTGCAAATTAATGGCCAATTAAATGCTTTTTATTCAATTACACCACTCCAAGAGCGAAACTCTTTCACCCGTATTCATAATCGTTCGCCAGCGGCTTGCCGGCGACTCGCCGGAGTTTCGTTATGAATAATATGTTGGTGGCACTGTAAGTCTATGTCAAATTCGAGGTCATCAGGTTAGGTTTTCTGTCAGTCTGTGTCAAAACCCTATATCTAATACTTACTATATTGCTAGCAGCTATGAGTGGGAAACTCACCAAGGAAGTGAGACAGACAACCAACTCTTCAATGTATAATGGTGAGCTGTGTGCAAGCGCGGCGGCGTCGTTCGGCCAATGGGGAAGTGGTCAAGTTTAATATTCGCTTCTAAAGGCGGAGTTCGAATTCTCACGCATGCGCACGAGACGCGTTATACTCTAAGTGAGACTATGTCGGCGCCGTAATGTTTTGTGACGTTTCCAGGCCCTACTAGCAATATATGTGTATTATATATATGGTCAAAACTGACGGAAAACCTAACCTGATAACCTCGAATTTGACATAGACTTACAGTGCCACCAACATATTATTCATAACGAAACTCCGGCGAGTCGCCTGCGAGCTGCTGGCGGACGACTATGCATACGGGTGTTACTGTCATTTTGTTTCTTCCAACATTTAAGACGTAAAAAATTGTAATTTTGTAACCTGTATTTGTTTTACAGCTCCTCAATCAGAGTTTCCAGAGCGGCGTTAACAGCACTAGCTTTCAGACCTCTCAAGCAACGGCAGCTCCAGCGGGAATCCCGTTGAATTCGTTTATAGCACCAAATATTACAATCAACAATGGGCTGGTCGTACAGAGAAATGGTGGTTTTAAGTTGGCTTTAGGGGAGGACGGCCGCTTAGTGCTGCAGCATGATCCGACACTCAATCAAGACCTGCAGTCGCAGTTGCTGTTACAAAGTATTTTCGGCCTAAACGGGTTGGTTTTGCAACCTTCGATAGATCAGCAAGTGCACTCTCAAACAGTACAAACGATTCAGCAGCAGTCTGTGCAGACGATACAGCAGCAAACAGTGCAGTCGCAAACTATACAAACAGTGCAGCAGCAAACGGTACAGCCGCACTCGTTGCAAACTATTCAGCAAACAATACAGCCACAAATACAGGCCGTGCAACCACAAACAGTTCAGCAGACTGTGCAGCAAACTATTCAACATCAAACGGTGCAGTCGCAGCCTTTGTCAGCCATACAGCAGCACACACACTCGCAGCCCATGCAGATTGTTCAGCCCCAACCAATTCATACCATCCAGTCGCATAACATTCAGCAGCATACGATTCAGTCTCAGCCAGTTCAGTCGCTGCAGACGCCAACTGTTCAAGCAATTCAATCACAGGTAAATATTGTAAATACACAAAATCTTGTTTTAAATTATAATTGTTTATATTAAACGTGTTCTGAATTTTTAAATTGAAATGCAGTATTACCCATTTACTTGATCTCAGTTGGCACCACTGCTATGTTACACTAAGTAATATTTGGTTATACGTATTGGTATCACTTGCAAGTCGTTATTTTTGGAACATTTCAAATTAATATAGTCAATTCATTTATAAAGGTAACTGTCTTTAATCGATTATTTTGATATAAGCAAATATTACTATAACCTTACTTTTTCTTTGACATTTTCGTAATTTTGATAGGTACAGAAAGTAAATAACCGAAATAATGTAATTTGAGTGCCTTTAAGACGTCTACAGTTGAAAAAAACTTGGATTATCCACGAAAGATTAAAATATTTCGATTTCGAGAAGGTAATTTTGAGGTTATGTCATTCAATTTTCTACTTAAACTGTCATTTTGACACTTATTTAATTGTTATGTCATCACAGCCTGATAATGATTGGTGCTAATTATCTGAGTAGTTACAATCTGGACATCATTAGCCTGTATTTAAATTCCTGTCATTCGAACGCAACAGATTGAAGCAAAGGTCAATTTTATTTTGCTTCAGTGAGCGAGATTATGCAACTTGGGCAACTTTCATCAGGTGCAAAGACCTGTATGAGGATGTGTATGTCATTAAGGATGTTTAGAAAAAACTGAAAACTGCAACAAAGCACACTGCCGCTTTGTACTGCACTATCGTTCGTATGTTCGTAACACTGTTGACCTCACCTTGATGTCTGCTTAGAGACCGGAAACGAATTCTTTGACAAATCAACAAAAAACCATCGTCAATCTACTATTAATATTAAGTACCTAAGTAACAAGGCGAATAACTCAACATAAACGATCAAATATGAATTCGTTAAGTTGAAATATTTAAAAAAAAATGGATAATCCACATTTTTTCAACTGTAAACGTCTTAAATACATCCTAATTACATATTTCGGCAATTAATTGTTCTATACCTGGGTGGCAGTAAAGCGCAGTAAAGCGCACCGTAGCTCTGAACCTGTGTAGGCAGCTGTTTTGTATTCAAGATATGGTGGAATAGTAACTGTTCAATCAGATATTTTCGCCCAGAGATGATAATTTCGTTTGAAATTCTCTCTAGTCCTCGGGTTTGTTTTTTTAAAGTGTATTTGCAGCTTGCCAAATTATAATTTTATGGAGTAGAAGGGTTTTCCTGTTTTTTTAAATGATTTTGCCACGTGATTTGTGTAGGTCTTTAAATATATCTTTTGTAGATAAGATCCACAATATGATTTCATCTATACTTTTGTGCTTTCTTGTCTTATTTATGGTATTAATTATATCTAATTTAACTATTTTTAACATGTTCTATTACCTAAACGATAGTTACTTACTGTGGAAAATAGAACAGACACTGAGACATCGGTCATTATACTTTTAGGGGGTGTAATCAATTTTATTCTTAGTTGATTCAACGTAAGAGATCCATGTCAGTTTCCTTTCTGGTTGTTTGTTAAAAAGCTGTTCATTGCAAACTTTAACCGCTTAAGTGCTCTCTTGTTCCTGTTTCTTAACCCAAATGTTCTTAATTTTTCTCATTAGTAATAGTGACAGAAGAAACACAAACATACGGAAGTACAACAAATACAAAGTTCATGAAAAACAACAGAGGAATAAAGTTGTTAAAAATAGAAATCGGATGATCCTAAATCATTTCTCTAAATAACAATAGAAGAGAAGGGATAGAACCAAGCATTATTTCGTACACAGAACAGTTCTACAAAAAGCAATATGTCACAGAAAAATTATATAGCAAAAGTAAAGAAATCGCTTAAATAGTGAATATTAAATGTCCATTTAGGAGATTTACCTCGCATCGAGGAAAATTAAAAGAAACAAAACAGCAGGGAAAGATAGTAGTCTTCAAGAAAGAGAAGTGAAAAAATAAAAATGTTAATATACAGGGTGTAATGGAAATGTAGTAAATAGGGAAAAGGCAATGTTAAAAATTGCAAAAGATCAACTCTAGTTTTGACCCGAATACTGATGTGGGTCTGGTAAATACCTGAAAACTGGGTATTTATCAAATTTGTAATATTTAAAAAGCTAAGATAACTTTTACTCACAAAATAATGTTATCTTAATAAATAAAAGTCGTCTTTTTTTAAAGGAAAAATCATATTGAGAGTTCCACTTTTTTTAACGCAACAATCATGAAAAATTACACTTTTTTTAACTATTTTATTGAAATGTCAATTTGACAGTTATCAATTCCGAAGTCCTTTTCGACTAAATTTCGACCAAGAGATCACTATGCAAAAAAAACTACGTGTACAACACGTTTTGAAAGTTCTTTTTTGACTTTCAAAACTAGTACAAATTACTAATGTAAAATAACAATTTAAATGTAACATTGAATAAGCATTCACCCAGGTAAATTAGTGGTGTATTGGAAAAAAACATTAGCTGCTAAAGTTTATCGAAATAAACAGACGCAATAAATTGCGCTTGTCAGAATTTACAAAAAAATTATGTTGACTCTGACTCGAGAAATTGAGATAATTTATATTGATTGTATATTATTTTCCAACTATTTTTCATTTTTGAACATTAACTTGAAGAAATAATCCTTATATTTATTAACATTAACATTAATAATAATACATACTTATATACATATTATCGCAAAATTATATAAACAACGTTGTATACTGGTGGGACCATAATTATGTATAACAGCCATGAGATAGCATAAACAAAAGCACATAATACTTGAGTAAGAAAGAGATAACCGTACAAAAAAGTTATTTTTGTAGGCATATTTAGTTGACATATACCATAATTAAAATGAGCGTCAAGTCTACTCAAATATTTGTTTCTATGTTCATCTCTTTCATATTCAACCATTTAATTCTGTTTTTTATTCATGGTATTTCATTGCTGTTATATACAGGTTGCTTAAAATTGTACGAAACATGGCAATTCCATGAGTTGGAAAAGGTTCAAATACTGTTGCCGTAAGAGTAAGCGAAATGGAAAATGCAATATTACTTAAAAAGCTAGGCAACAAGTAGGTACAATAGCAACTTGTTCCGTACAATTTTAGGCAACCTGTATAGTTATGTCCTCATCTGTATTTTGGATAGGAAATGTTCTCAGTTCAGCTATTCTATTCTACACTTCTATAAAATTTGAATAGAGTTCCTTCACTTACCAATCAGTTATACTGGTTAGATTAGCTTTATACATACATAATCTGTAACCCCTTATACTTGAGAAAGAGTAACCTGGTCGCACACAACACATGCTACATACACCGTACACGTATGCTGTGACCTGTAATTGGTTTCGTGTAACTGTTGGTCGCAGCTTAAATAAATAGAGAAATAAATAAATAAAATACTGTCGGGGGGCACACTGAGCCGCTGTGGGTATGTGCATTTTTAAATTCGGCAGAAGTACTTGAGGTATTGGAGACTGTCTAAGCTAGAACACTACGCTCGCTCTCCAGATGTTCGCCCATCCGAGTACTGACCAAGCAGACTGGAGCTTAACTGTGAGATGTGCAACACCACTCAGTCGTACTGCCGGATACAGATTAGCTTTATAATATTTGTAAATTAGGCTATAAATACTCGTTTAAATACCCATTAACCCCTAAAAATAAATACCCGGGTAATTTACATCACTAGTCATGTACTATGTCCTTATGTTTGCACAAGCTGCTACCAATCTGTATAGTTGCGGATCTTCTGTTGTATATATTTTTTCCATATTGTCCTGTTTTCTTGGTTGAAGTTTTATTTAGTGTAAGTTGGTTCTAAATTAATTTATCTCACAAACTCTCAGGGATTCTTTCGTTGAAAGTTTATTGATATCTATGTTGCTCAGATTGTTTTATAGTTTTGATTTATGTTCAAAGCTGGTTGCATAGCCGCATGCTCCAAAGACTGGTCAAACAGTCTCGAGAGTTAAGCAAAGTTCATGGCGGTCGGCACTCGGATGGGTGTCCGACCTATAGTGGTTGCAAAATTGCAGCCAGCCGTGCCTCAGAGAGCATGTTAAGCCGTTGGTCCCGGCTGTCATTTTGTTAGGTTACGTTAGAGGCACTTGCGTACGCACACATATTTAGTACTTGATAATTTGTTTTATAGTCCTATATTTATTTAGGTTTTATTTATTGTATTTGTAACTTCTTTCTTTGTTTTCCCTTATTCATGAAAATTATGCATAGATAAACATATTGTTCACTTCGTGTATTTTGTCGTTCATTCTTTCTATTGTGAACAAACGGTGATACATCGCCGGAGGAATACTTTCTTGTTCCCATGTTATGTAATGTAGTCCGTTAACCAGTCTTATTGCTCTACTCCCACAATATTCAATTATTTCTCCACTTCTATTCTTGTAATATGTTCAGTGTTAGGTCCTTCGTCCACCGAGACAACTAATACGACATAATTGATCGTGGGCAAACAATCGCGCGCGACCAGTCTTTTGTTTTTCCATACACCGACGAAACCAATTTTTATTAGTTGTAAATATGTTGTCGTCAGATGAGGACCTAGTTACAAGCTCGGAAAAAAAAGCGTAAACATTTTTGGGCTCACCTAAATTTTGAAGGCGAGCAAGAAAAGATGCATCTATTAAAATCGTAAGTGACTTCAACGATGCTGTAAACTTCAAACCAATCTACAGGTTAGGGTAGGAAGAAAGTATACAAAACGTGAAAAGTCAAGCACAGAGCAGCGCAGGCAACTAGTCAACGATGAACCAGTTCGATCTTGGGCGATCAGTTTCCTCGAGTTTAGTCGCTAGTCATCTTAGTGGACAGAAAAATATGTTTTTAATGGAATTGCTGACTGCGTGACTGGTCATTTAGTCGCCAGCAACCAGTTGTGGTTTTCTCGGTGGATGAACAGCCTTACTCTCATTCTGCCTAATTAACTTGTCACACATCTTGAATGGGAGTTAAATTTTCTTCAAAGTTATACTTCTTTGCAGCAGCTGAATTATATTCTTCGTCTTTTACATTCTAATCTTGTACTTCTTTCTGTTAGTTATTTAACGATGTGCACAAAAGTATTCCCAATTTCATTGTACTGTTTCTGTTCTGTACCTTAGTATCATTAAGCACATTTTTCTTTCGGCTTCTTTCGCTTTTAAAAGTGACGATTCAATTTCTTTTTCAACATAAATCTTGATCGAAGTGGTTTGAAAGCTATGCGGCTGAAGCTGAAAATGTTTTAATATTTTATTTTTCTCATGATTTTTATGAGGATTTGTGAGCATCATGTAAGTCGAACGTAAGCAGTATTTCACCTACAACTTGAACTTAAGTTTGACTAAACATGTTTAATATCTATTTTAAGCCGTCGCTACTCAGGTGTGTGGAGAATTATGGAATACAAAAGTAATTTATTGTAGTACTACTTTTGTATCTTTCAATTTAATTGAAGCAAGAGCAAAAAGTTATGTTATTATTGCGTAGTAGTTGTGGTTTTTAATTTATTACTCGGTTCTTTGTAAACGTACAAAGTAATTTGCAAATTTTATCCAAAAAACTCAAGTTAACGTGCAGCAAATCAAAATAAATTTATATAACAATGTTTCAGGTCCATCAGAGCATACAGTCGCAAATACAGGGACAAATACAATCCCTCCTGCAGTCACAACCGTTGCAGACGATACAGTCACAACCGTTACAGACGATACAGTCACAACCGTTACAGACGATACAGTCACAACCGTTACAAACGATACAGTCACAACCGGTTCATTCCCAGGCGCAATCGTCACATGTAACGCCCACAATTCAGTCGCAACATCAAACAGTGCAGTCGCAACCAATCTTGAAAGTGCAGCCATTCCAAAAGACTCAGCCCCCGGTACAAACGGTGCATCCACAACCCGTGCACCAGCCGCAGCAGCATAACTTGAACGAAAACCAGCAAAATCATCCGCCTCAAACTTCGTATGTCGTAAATTTAACGCCAGAGCAGTTGGAACAGTTGAAGCGAAATGGACAGCTAACCGTCAATGGTCAAACAATATTCATGCAGCGGCCTAACGTGACGAACAAGACTCTTGAATCCAACCACCAGCAGAATAATGAGAACAAAGTGAAACTCTCGCCGAAGATCAAGCCCGTTAAGAAGGTGAGCAAGATTCCCACCAGTACACCGGTAGTGAAGAACATCATGCAGGATAATTTGACCATTAAGAATGTAAACCACACGACGAATGTAAACCACACGACGGAGAAGGTTTTAAATCACGTAAAGGAAGCTAAGTCAAGTTTGGTAACGGCATTGCAAGCGCCACCGAAAATCATTCCAGCACCAAATCAGGTTCAGGTTCAACCCCAGCAGAAAACTCCGTCTCAGCCGTCAGCCGTCGTGCAACCATCGGTGGCAGTGCAGCCTACAGTACAGTCAACAGTTTCAAGTCAAACCCAAACGCCCAAACCTCCAATCCAGGCCAAGATGCAAGGTACACAAACGTCACAGACCCATACCGTCCAAACCGAAGGTAGTGGTAACAACCCAGATGTGGATCATTTGCTTGGTCAGATTTTGGAGGAATCTTCTGTTAATGCATCGACGCCGAATAGCACTGCCAACCAAACCCAATCGCAGCAACCGCCACAGCGAATCCATACCATTCAACTCACACCTCAGCAGCAGCAACATTTAAAGAGCATCCAGCTGCAGATACAGACGTTGTCGGCTCGTTTAACCCCCGGTGATACTGAAATGCATACAGCCTTGAAATTGCTCTTCGCCGAACAGCAGAAGATTTTAGCATCGGGAAAACTGTTGCCGCCAGATAAAGTCATATACCAAAACAACCAGTTAACCATCATCAACCCGTCCTCGTTAGGAATTGGCACCACTCCTATTAAAACCGAGCCTCAGGCTTTGCAAGCTCCTATTTTGCCGAGAAGTTCTTGCACGGAAACCACTAACAATCATCAGGTAAGTCTGGCTGGATTGAAAGACGGAAAATATATTATTTTGATTGAAGAATAACTTTAAGGTGGCTTCTACGATCCAGACGCCGCAGGTTCCAAAGATCACCGTTACATTACCAGCTGCTTCGGAGCACATCACTCATGGCAATGTTGTTCATCCAGTTACTACCACGCCAGTGCCCAGTATTAAGGTTCCGACTGCGTCTGTGCCGCAGTCGTTGTCACCTCACGTGCAACAGAATAAGTTTATTCCAAGCTTTACGAAAGCTCAGCTGTAAGTACCTATGTTAATTTAATTTAATTTTTAGTGCAGGACTTGGTCATTTCCAGCCTTTGAAAGTGTTGATTATTTATTAATACCATTATTGTTGCAATAGGGCTATAAGGTAAGCAGCAAAGCTGATAAAATCCTTAAAAAATGGGTATACAAGACGTAGTAATTAAGCTAATTCTGAAAATGATATGTAACAGCCATCAGGTGCCATGCAATACCCTGTTACATAATTTCATGTCATGCAATAATGTTGTAATGTTTTACACCGTGCACAACATGCAAAACCCACAGGGGCCACATTCTTTATGAAACATAAAATAAACATTCATCTATGAGCAAAAATTAATGGCTTGCGCAGGTCCAGTTTCTAAACTCCACAATCACATGGTACCTGTATTAAGTTACAATGGAGCTTATCCATACAGGATTTTATTTATTTATTTAATGGGATTACCCCTTTAGATAGAAAGTTTACAATAAAGCAAAAAATCGTCAACTAAGTGGTAATATGTAATGTTGAAAATAAGAATATAACATTTATTCGGTGTTGAAAAGTTCATTGTGAATATACCACAAAACGTACCTAACCCTACTTTTATAAACAGATTTAATAAGAAGAAATCATTCAAATGCAAACGTTTAAAACTAATTTTAAAACACTACATTTCCATGAAATGGTAATAAGTAATAACTTACCTGTGATTTATTGCAATTAAAAAAGAATTCATAACAAATGACCAAAATGTTCACTGCCTTCACCCATGCACGCTCGAACTCGTTGCACAATTCCATGGCTGACAATTTTTAACGTATTCGGATTGTTATTAATTTTCTCCAATATTTTGTCCCGCAGTTAAGTCATGTATTGTTTGCTGGAAAATGGAATTTTAAAAGATGTGACAGGAAAACTCACAATTCACGACGTTACAAACAACAACGGAAACAGACTAAGCAAGACTGAAGTGAAAAATAAACTGAAGAAAGAAGCGAAATTAAAATGGCTGCAGACAAAAAGAGAAGATAGATATAAAGAACTTAGAAAAGAACGTTATGAAAGTAGGATTCGTTCATAAAAATTGTATGTTCTTGTAGCAAAATCGTTTTAATTGAAGAGGTTACATTACCAAACACAAATATCTAACAGGTAGAGATTACAGAATACGTCTGTCTAGAGAAGCTGATATTCTGTAAAGAAAAATTCTGTTTTAGTTAATAGCTACTTTCTTTAAGTCGGTTTAAGTTCCGTTGCCAAGGAAAAGCAGCAAACAAATATAATCGCCGACTTAAACGTTTTGTTACTAAGGCTGTATCACTGACTTAATGATCGACAGCTGGAAAAATTATTAAAACAAACTGCTGTACTTACGCAGATATTTCACTAATGGAATACACAATTTACTACTAAACAACAACAAATGCAAAGTGACGTTCGTTTGAAACATCTGATGTGGTACGTTCACAATGAACTCTTCAGCAACGATTTTTACATCAAGTTTAAAAGAACGCTCTTTACTATCGAACAGCTCAAGTTTCTAATATTAGGTTACTAAGTCACAGGGCATTAGCTATTGCCAGTATCCCATATGCCACTGCTTAAATTTCTTGGTAGCTGCTAGCTGCTGGGCTTTCAGTGTTTTAAAGTGCTAAAGTTGAAATCGTACAGTTTAAAAATATGGATTCGACATCCAAGCAAGAGTGTGGATGGTGCACAAAATGAAAAAAACTCATGTCTAAAGAGCCAAAGTGTCCAAAAAATGTTCTGCAATTTGTCTGTATGTTTTAAGAGAAAACCACAAATGAATCCACGAATCACCTGAATCAATCGCCTGAAATTGATAAGAAAATTATTGATAAGGATAACACTCTAAAACATTCCACAGCATCTGTCAAGTGGAATTCAAGCTGTTGATGTTGAAACTAAGGTTCGGAGTTAAATCTCATTAGGAAAATCTACCTATTGCAGTAATAATTAGTTCTGGTAAAACTCGACCATACCCGATATTGGTTGAACATTCAATCAATTCTGAACATTTATTTCAGAGACAGCCTCGACATCGAAAGGTAGAAAAGAACAGCATTATGTACGCATGTATGTATTTCAGAGATGAGTCAACAAGTTGTCTTAAATGGAACTCCACGAAGATGATTTATTGTTGAAAAAACAAATTTGTCAGTTTTGTCTTACTATTGAGTGCCGTAGTATTACCCTTCCGCAACTAAAATGATTTGATGAGACCAGTAAGCTAACATCGGTCTCGGACACGGACAGAAAAGGGAAGCTTCAAATGAAAAAATTATCAGTTGGTATTTTTTTATATTTAATGGACGGTATTAATGTAAGTTTAATCTATTTTTTACTTTTACTGAGCAGTTACAAATAATACAAAACTATTTTAAAGAAAACAAATTGTAAATGACATTTAAAAACAATCATCATATGAAGCAATAAAACTAAATAGTCTTCCCCACGAACATTTATTGTAAAATTATGGGTGGCGACATGTTTTGAAACTAAACTGGTTTCATCCTCAGGCCATAATGATCATTGCTATTGGTAGTAGTCGAAGCACATCTTAAAAGTGAGGTTAAAATTTTAAAAGTTGTAAACGTGATAAAAAATGTTTTTAAAAACACACCACACGGAGAAGTAACTATTTAACCAGCAAACCATTATAAAAATCGTACTGGTTAATACATAAAAATGACAAATTTGAAAAATGAAGCAGTGACGGACATTGATGATGGCTGCACTCAGTATGAAGTTAAATACCATATTTAGTTTTATTGCTTTATATCAAGGCATCTCCGCTAAAAGCATGACGGATCTCCTTCCTAAAAAAATCATAAATTAAGATACTTGAAAAACAACAGAATATTCTTGAAACTTAGTATTATACAAAACCATAACCACAACGCATAAATATTTCGGTGTAACTGACATTTTATTGTTAAAGTTGATTCCAAATACAACTTTTTACACTTATGGCAGCCATATTTAGTCTTCCTGTTTTTCTTACTTGAACAAAAAGAACATCAGCCATATGTAAAGTACGTTTTTTTTCTATAATAACTGTCAAAGTGTTACAATGTTGGTAGATATGTGATTAAAACGCTAGGAAATTTTTACACCTCGTGTTGGTAGAACTTTTTCAAAATTATGGTTATGTGCCAATTTTGAATGTCAGTGTTTCTTAATTTGAACTGTTGACAAATTTCTTTTTTTAACATGGAACGTTCATTATGTTTATTTTCAAATATTGTTAAGTTTAATAATTAATAAATTTGCAATAGTTTACTATGCTGTTCGTTTTACCCACTATTATGACATATCTGTCAAAATGACAATAATTTTTTTAGTGGAAAAAAATAACTAAAAATTTATGTACCAACATTATTAAAACTAGGGACCCTGCAGGAAGGCAACTTGTTCCCTTGAAAATTGTAGAAAAAAAATCTACTTTATGATTCCCTGGAGGTTCAACATTAACATTAGGAATATTATAAATTTCTTGAATCACAATCTAGAGATTTAGATGCAATATATACTCGAAATCCACAACGTCCTTTATAAAGGCACATAACATTTCATCAACAGTTGCATAATGTGAGAGAGAGAAATATTTAGGTAGATTCTTGTTGAATGCATCCAAGAATTCTGTTACTGCTGCTAATTTGTCGTATTCTCGTCTTTCTAGCCTGAGTGTTTTGTCATCTAAACGAATATTTTGATTTAAAAATTTAAATTTTTCTATATCTCGTTCCATGCTTCAAATTCAGTGCGACGATTTTTTTGTCCACTTCGTAATTCAGGCCGGAAACGCCTAGAGGATTAGGGAACTGGTTCTGCAAACGTCTCTTTGGTTGAATGTAAGGGTTCTATTTAAATACAGTTTCCTACCCACACTGCAATTCCTTCCGCCGAGGGCAGATAGTGTCGCTAGATGGCGATATAGTTTGGCGTCATTTCCACCGTTCGCCAAAAATTTTAAAGGGACGTGCTTTGGATGTTTTAAGTTGGTGCCGAATCTTTCTCCATCGGCCGTCCTGAGTTTTCCTATGATGGGTTTTTGAATGTGTGTAATTGCCAGCTATGTCAGGCTAATGCAAGACAATCGATTTAGCTACTTTTGAACCAAAAAGATTCAGTGTCAATTTAGCACATTTTCTGAGGTTATGTGATAGGCAGATTTTCTTCTGGTCAGGCATTTTATCCCTTGTTGTTCAATTTGCTAACTTGTATATATAGCCTTCACCCTACGGGCTAAAGCTGCTCAAGCTCACCACTTCCGAATAGAACCAGATCTGCTCGGGGACCATGTTCGCCCTCCTTGCAGGCCGAACCGCTGGGATTTAACGCCACCCGCCTCGTGCTGCATGTGCCAATTACTTGCCAGATTGGGGTTTGGAGCCTGACGGTTTTTATGTTATTGTGATCTAACGGCCTCACCGTTTGTTATCTTAATCTAGTTCATATATGCCTTCGACCTTAAGGCTAGCGGCTTCACCGCTGTTTTAGCGACTTGTAATTCAGGTGTGTTAAACGAACATCAGTTTGTTTGTTTGTTTGTTTGTTTGTTAATGGACAAGGTCTAGGCATGCAGAGTACCAGGTACCTTAGACACCGACTGCTTTGGTCATATGGTCAAAGTCCTACTTAGAATTTTGCCGAGACTAAGGAGTTCCAACCCTAGCAAGGGATCTTTTACATGCTACACATCGTAGTAACATGGGACCCACGGCTTTACATCACTTCCGAATGATGGCATTCTGTAGAAGCTTTCATCTGCATTTTTTTTATTTTTGAAAACCTCACCGGGACCGGGAATCGAACTCGCGACCCTTAGATCAGTAGTTAGGATGCTTACCACTGAGCTACCGACCCAGTTTCAAGCTGAGTTTAGTTCAGTTATAATTAACGTATAACTATTGCCATATTAATTAAGTTTGCTGGAGGGAAAGCTATCCCAGCGTGTTATGAGGTATACCATTAAAACATACAGATATGTGCATGTGTGAGTACTCGCGAAGTGCAATTAACACATCAAGGGTGGAACACAGTAACGCCATATCGTTCAATCAAAATTATCTGTTTGGCTCTTTTACAGTTTTAAATTAATTCAGTTTGGTAAGTTGCATTTATAGTTACTCAGCAAAGACTGCGTTTTCCTATGCACACTGTCTCAAGGCTTGATCAATTATTGTTGTGATATGATATTTATTTTGTGATAGTACTTTTATTGTTTGTTAATGCCAGTAATTACCAATCGATTTTATTCCCCCTGTTATTTATTCATTATCGATTTGAAACATTATACGATTTATCGAACTTGTTTCTATTGTATTGTTACCTTGAGCAATTTAATGGTTCGTTCGCTCAAATGAACAAGGCAACATGGGCCTGAACCATTTGGCGCCCCTATAATTTCGATCTTTTAGTTTTGAAGGTAAGTTACCTACGCTCTTCCACTGAGTTAGTACGAGTGCATGTTCCGATTCAATATCGGCAATTTATAATGTAACATCAGTACGGGCAGCTTAGGGCAATGTAATTTTATTCTTATGGGAGTTTTATGCGCGACGTTGCCACTTCCCGGCAGCAATCAACGGTCCAAGTTGACAAAACCTGATAAAAGGATACGGATTAAAATTAAACAAGCCATTAGTAGTTGTTAAGTGTCCCAAGCGGATTTATTTATGATTGACAGGTGCGTATTTATTTCCAATGAGATTTGTGCTAAAATATGGTAACGTTGTTCTGCATAAACCCTATACTGAATTTAAAGTATGGAACGATCTATAGAGACATTTTCAATTTGATCTTCTACATCAATATCACTATCCTCACCTACTTTCTGGATGAGGCTGAACTTCATAGAATATACACTGCAGTCTTCTCTGTTTATATTCATAACTCCGCGTAGGTATTTTCTAATAAATTCTTTGCAAAAGTATTGAAAAGTACATTAATTATGCTAAAGAATAAATTTTGCAACTTTTTCACTTCGAGCTGTCAGTTACTTGACAACTAACAACAGTCCCTAACACAACGATTCCTAACACCCAACAATTTTTTTATCTCCAAAAACATCACACATCAATGATTTCCCATTTGAGATTGCACAGAGGGTCGTAGGATAGAAAAATACCGATTATGCCCAAACTGAATCATGAAAGATTCGTAAGAAATCAGAAAAATTCATAGCTGTCGGTCTCCGAGACAACATGTTAGTCACGGAAGATTAGTAGCAGCAATCATTATGAATGTATGAAAACTCTGTGAATCATTATCTTTGTACAGAAGCTTTATTATAAAATTATAATCTAGATTTATATAGCGGTTGGTAAATAACAAAGACAACAGAAAAGGTTGAAGAAAAAAGAGCCATTGTGAAAAAAATCGTTACAGCTATGCAACTAATTGGTAAAAGAAGATTAGTGTTCGAGGGTGGTAGATGCAGCATATACTATTGTAGCGCAGCTGCATAAATGGCCTGAAAACGTCTGTCATGTAGAAAAGGCTATAAACCAGAATGTAAAATGTAATTGTAGTGAAGATTGCAATGTGACGGTTCTAGTAAAAGAGTCAATTGTTCGCGTGCAATAAGAAAGATCTGTAATGTCAAGTTTGATTTCTGTCGTCGAGTTGAAGAATGCAAAATAACTTCTAAACGTCAAGATGCAGTTTTTAGCACAGCAGGATCCATGTCGCCAACGCAGGGATATCGGCCAACAAAAAAGAAGGGTTACGTAAATACAATAGTCCAGGCAAAAAGGAAAGTGAGCCCTGCAGGACAATACAGTCGTAAACGACTCGAAGAAAGTCCGTTTTTGGCGGAAGTTATTTTAACCACTTGTGCGACAATAGATAGAGGGAGCCTAGCTGGACAATCCTATTGTATTCAAAAGAATAGGGAATATTTCTTCCATTCACACGCAACCTATATAAGCGCAAGTAGCTTAGTTTTCGAGACCACTTCTGCTGCATATTCCCACTTGACTCATTTTGAGCAAATCGAGGACCAAGGTCAGATTCCAAGGTCTGTTGTAAATAACTAATTCCGTCTCGAAAACCTGGCTACTCACTGTTCGTATTTGTATTTAAATCAATATTGACGAATTTGTATATGTTTGTAATTTTTTATGTGTTGTAAAGTAGATAAAAGGAATGTTATTGTTTTCCACAACTGGTTTTTGTGTTTTGTACCATCAACAGGGGCTACATTGATCACTTTTATTCGTTTAAATGGGAGTAACATTTTAAAAATGCTGTATTATTGTAATAAAAAATTACAAAAATATGGTGGTAATAGTTTAGCACCTTCAAAATTCCACTGACAGAATGAAAGTTATACTTGATTAGGGCTAAATTGATCACTTATTTAAGGTATGCCACCTATTAAGGAACCGCTCAAAAGGATATTAGACAGATAAGCCCCACATGACTGACAAGTGTCAAAACAAAATACAAATTTTATTAAAATACTTTATTTGTAAACCTTCCTTATTAAATATAAAGCCCGGCAATATATATTACCCATTTTATTTCATTGGTAATAGAAAAACTAATCAACAACAGAAATGTAAATTCTCAGAAATATAACAGGACACTGACTAAACGACAGAATATGATGTGAAGAAAAAATCGAGTGAAAGACCAAGGTCTACCTGCAATGATCTTAACCAAGAGTAAGAAATGCAATTACTGGTAGTCCAAAAAATACTATTGTTAAACATGCTGCTGTCCTTAATTTGTCAGATCAAAGCATGCAAATATATTAAAAAAATGAATTTTCATCCCTACAAAATTGCCAAGTGATCACCAGACTTGAATATTGTAACATTATTCGTAACAATCGTCAAGATATTGTAAATTATCTTAACTGTGATGTAAATAAGCAAAGCTTCTGTTATTGGGCTCAAGAGAATCCACGTAAAATTCACCAACGACCTTGACATAGCCCTAAAGTAATTGTATGGTGTGCTATTTTCTCATCTAGAATCACTGGACTGTATTTTTTTAAATAAAATGGAGGTAACGGTAACTGCTGTGTGCTACGTGGAAATGTTGCCGACATTCTTTTTACCACAAATTCAGCAAGACGGCGCCACAAGTCTTACTACGAGAATTGGCATGAACATTTCAAGGGAGTTTTTTCAAAAAGGCTGATTTCAAGAAATGGTACCATTCCTTGGCCAGCAAGGTCTCCGGATCTATCAGCTCCAGATTTTTTCTCGGGTTATTTAAAAAACATGCAAATAAGATCACGAAAGTAAGAACATACAGAGAAGCTGACATAAGCTCGGACCACCTACTAGTGATAGCGAACTTAAAACAGACAATAAACAACATAAAGCAAATAAAAGCAAAAGGGAAAAGGTGGGACATAGAACAATTAAATAAAGTTGAAGCACAGCAACGGTACAAAGAAAGCACAAGAAGTATGGCAGAGCTACAAAACCAAAGTAACATTATAGAGGAACAATGGGATCAGCCAAAACAAATAATAACAGAATGTGCAAAGCAACTAGCCACAAAAAAAACATCAAAACAAAAAGACTGGTGGGAGGGGGAATGTAAAGTAGCAGTGGAAGAAAGAAAAGTCATAAGAAGGGAAATGCTGAAAACAAGAAGGCAAGATCTCAGCGAAAAATACATAGCAGCAAGAAATAAAGTACAGAAACTCTGCAGAGAAAAAAAGAGGAAAGCAAGAAAAGAGCAGCTGGCAAAGATAGAAGAAGCATATAAAAACAAAAATGCAAAGGCTTTTTACAAATACATAAAACAAGAAAAAAAGGCTTTCAGCAACCAACTCTAAGTTTAAGAACGAAAGAAGGCAATATTTGCATGGATGAGGAAGAAATGGCGGAAATATGGGCAAAGCACTTCTCACAAATACTCGTAGATAATAATACAAACAAAGAAGAAATAAAAAGTCTACAACAGAAAGAAGAAAGGAATTTAAAAATTCCAACCTATGAAGAAATGATGGAAATAGTAAAAAACCTCAAAAACAACAAAAGCCCGGGTTCAGACAAAATAGAAGCGGAATTAATAAAATGTGCAGACGAATCAATATGGCAAAAATTGTACCAGTTAATACAAGAAATATGGAAGAAAAAAGAAATGCCAAAAGAATGGTGAAAAGCACTTATTTGCCCAATCCACAAGAAAGGTAGCAGAAGTGTAGCAGCTAACTACAGACCAATATCCTTACTAAACGTTGCTTACAAAATTTTATCACACCTAATAAATAGAAATTTAAAACAAAAAGCTGAAAACAAGATAGGAAGATACCAGGCCGGCTTCAGAAGTGGGAAATCGGTCATAGACCAGATCTTCATTCTAAAACAATGCCAAGAAAAATGCAGCAAAAATAACATACCTATGCATGCTCTATTCATAGATTTCAATCAGGCATATGATCAAATAAGGAGGACAGGAATATATAACGCCTTAAAAAATCTAAACATAATGGAAGAAACAATAAAATTAGTTGAAATGACACTACAAAAGACAAAAAATGCAATTAAGTTCAAAGGAGCACAATCAAAGGAATTCCATAGTAACGTAGGATTGAAACAGGGAGACCCACTATCGACAACCATCTTTAATATAGTTCTGGAGGACATTTTAAGGAAAACCAATTTAAAACTAGACAACAATATCATAACAGGTTCCTACCAAATCTTAGCCTATGCAGACGATATAGCAGTACTAGCACGAACAAAAGAAGAACTCAAAGGACTAGTTAAAAAGATAGAAGAACAAGCAAAGAGGGTGGGCCTGCAAATTAATGAAGAAAAAACCAAATACATGATATTAGGAAACAGAATGCAAGAGGAATCACAAAATTTGACTTTCCAATCAACAAACTCCAAGAAAAAATATGTGTTCAATCTAGTGAATAGTGTAGTGTACTTGGGGGCTGAGATGACAAGCAGCGGACAACAGGGAGCAGACATAAAGAGAAGATTAACAATGGGGGCGAGATGTGTGGCATCCCTTGACAAAGTGATAAAAGATAAAAATATCCAAAGAGAAACAAAAATAAAGTTATATAAGACAGTAATACGCCCTGTAGTAACTTTTGGAGCTGAAACATGGGTAGTAACCAAAGAATATGGGGAAAAAATAGACATCTGGGAAAGGAAAATCTTAAGAAAAATAGTGGGAGGAATTAACGAAAATTGAGAGTGGAGAAGAAGGACCAATTTAGAACTGGAAGAAATATACAAGGAGTCCAAACTAACAATTGTCATCAAGCAAAGCAGACTAAGATGGCTAGGCCACATAGGCAGGATGAAGGAAGATGAACCGGTCAGGAAGACGCTGAAAGTGGAAGCAGAAGGAAAGAATAGAAAAGGGAGACCAAAAAATACATGGTGGGGAGACGTACAGCAGGACCTGAGAAACTTTGGACTTACAAGATGGGAAGAAATAGCAAAAGACAGGAAGGCGTGGAAGCACGCCGTTGAAGCCATAGGCCACTAGGCCCGAAGTGCTGAACTATATATATATATATTTAAAAAACGGTGTATGCAAATAATCCCAGAAATCTAGAAGAGTTGAAGACTAACATAAGAAATGAAATCAATGCTATTCCACAGCACATCCTTCTTGTTGTTTTATAGTCTAATAGTATTTTGGAGTAATGCTAGATAAGTCGTGATAATTTTGTTGTAAAAATGGTTCCTTATATGTTGTAACAGGCCTGATTCATTGCACCAGAGCTTTCTTAAGATATAAACCTGCTGACGTAAAGCTGACCTGTAACTTTATGTTGTATTAATTAGATTAAGAACGCGTGCTGCATTTTAAATCGTGATCAAGTGCATTGCCGCATGTAGGCCATTCAACGACGAATATAGCTAAAAATAGAACGAGAAGTCCCTAGTTTTGGGGCGATATCTTAGCCCTGGGAGTGCCGTACAACCTTGGGAAGCGTCTCTTATTTTGGGTTGTTTGGTGCCACATATTTCCAGCGACTTTTTTGATGTCGTCAAGCCAACTCTTCTGTGGTCACCCGACGCTTCTTTTCGTTGTTCTAGGTCGCCATCTCGCCACGATGGCTTAAAACATAAAAAACTCCAATCCTTCTAGTTTATAAATATTTGTTTTGTTGTTCAAGTTAATAAATATTTATAAGCTGTTCAAAATGGGTAGTTAATTTTGCCGGACCCTGTACAACCATATACTTTTTTGTATTAAAAAAAATATTAAATATGAAAAATATGAATATACACATTTCTTTGGGTTTTCTTAGAGTTGTGTGGTAGAGGCTTTATTCGATATCATCAATGTTGATATTAGAGAAAACATCTGCCTCATCTATTGCTCGGCTTTGGTATTTTTTTAATAATGACTTTTTCATCACTTCACACTCATTTGCAACATCAGAAAACACAAAGAAAGCCCTTTTGTTTCCCTTTGTTTAGTATTGCAGTGATTTGTCTCAGAAAATTTTAAAAAATGTGAGTGTCTTCAATCAAAAATTTCATTATTACGTGTTCATTTCGGTTCTCTTCGGCTCTATGATAGTTTTCATCATCCTTGACTTTATCATCTTCGTCTTTAACATTCAAAGAACGCAGCAACACTTTCCAGGTTCCACATTCATTTTTATGAGCTTTTTTCTTTGTTTTTCTTTGTTTTTCTCGAAAAGGAATGAGGAGGAGTAAACAATGACCTTGAAACAACGCAACGTTTATATAATGCCACGACCAACCTGGTAAGTACCCGAAATAAAACCTACAATCATTTTGTCAACCATAATGGTGTGAGAGCTCGCTACTCTTTATATGCTCAATAGACGAGGCAATAAGACAGACGTGCCTAGTAGGATATAAAAACTTTACTGCAGTAGAAATCGAAGCGTGCTCATTTGCAGATGATATAGTACTAGTGGCTAAATCGTCTAAGGACTTTAAGAAGCGTTTCAGTAGAAATGCTAAAAAATACAACCTAACAGTAGAGATGAAAAAAATTTAAACTAACGGCAATTTTAAATAAAAATAACAACTTCCAGATAGAAATTGAAGGAGAAACTATGGGATAAGTTGAAATATACAAATATCTCGGCACAGTAATAAACAGCAAAAGAAGCACAAGATGAAATGAAGACATCAGGTAGATCCTAACCACAAAACCACTAAAAAAATAAGCAAAGTGGACCGGCACATAATAAGGATGGATGACAAAAGACAAGTGAAGATGATGTGGGACGCAAGAAAAGGAGGAAAAAACCATAGATGCAGACCGAGGAAGTGCTGGAACACAAACGTAGCTGAAAAAAAGGGCAAGAAAATGGCTACAAATCGGAATGAATAGCTTAAATTTATACAATTCTAATTTGAAACTACTGACTTACTTAATCAATGTTGAGAGTTTCTTCAGTAAATTTCTTCTGTTGTCATGGGGCAGCTGTTTTGCTTCATTTTTCTTCTTTTGCGCACACATTTTAACACTGTTTTTAGTCCACGATTGTTTGGTTAACCCGAACTCATTTATTACATAATTCTGCAACCTGCCATTTTCTAGTTGTGAGCCCTAACCATTTGTAGCTGATGTCCTTTTTAATGATGTCACTTCACTTCAAATGACAACATTTCACACACAATCTCTTCTGGTTATTACCAGTATGCTTCTAAGAAATTTTATTTTGCTAGCTTACAGTCCACTCACTTGTTTATTATACAGCGGCCATGATTCACAACCATAACAGTAATGTTTTGCTTTTATTCTTTCATCTAATGCTGGGCCACAGTTTTCTTGTGTGGTGAGCTTGCTCTATACTTGGGCCACTAAACAGATGAAGTTGTAAAAGTGCAATTGTTGCTTTTCCTATTGGCTACATGTGTAGGTTGAATATTTTAGCCACATTTAGTTTTACACAGCAACAGTCATAGCTAGGTAATAATGTGACCTTGCAAATAATTATCTACACATTCTGGTGTGGTGTAACTGAGGCTTCAGTTTGAAGTGCTTTGCTGGTTATTTCCAAGTGGAGGTTTCTACAGATCTCTTAACATCACAGTTTGCAGTTATGTAGTTTCTGATAAAATTGTAGATGCTCTGAATGGTGACCGTTTCCTCCTGTATCTTAGTACTTCTCATAGCTTTTTTTACTGTGAACATATAATCGTGTTACGCCTTCCTTCTTTAAATCTCGTTGACGTTTGAAATATTTGTCCTGTTTACTTTTAAAAAACATATACAGATTGTCCGAAATCTGTTTTGAACATAGGAAATTAATGAGTGCGACAAGGAAGACAAACAAAATGAGTAGCAAGACAAAGATAGAATGTAATCATGGCTAGCTAAATTTTTAAACTAAAATTAAGTCGATAATTAATGAGTGCGACAAGGAAGACAAACAAAATGAGTAGCAAGACAAAGATAGAATGTAATCATGGCTAGCTAAATTTTTAAACTAAAATTAAGTCGATGAAACAAACAGTTCTGTCAAATATTTTACCTGTCATTAATGGCCAGTATTATAAACGATTAATAAATCATTGTGGAGTAAATTTACTTCCCTACTAATAGGCAAATAAACAAAAACGCATCAAAATTTGTTTACTAATGAATAAATTGTCATAAGCATGAACGTTTTGATGCGCTTTTGTTTACTTGAACAACGAATTCAAGTTAACCTGTACGGATTTATTAGCCGAATAAAGTTATTTTGCGTTTATAATGCGCAACTCTACGGAATATATTAATTTATTCTCGAAGTAAATTTTATTTAGGAAATAAAGTTTTATAATACCAAGCATATTATGAGTATAAAGTGAGGTTTAAATCTACTATTGTTTACTATTCACATAATTATTTTAATTATTTAAACTTCACTTTATACTCTTAATGACAGATTCAATGTTAGCAGGTTAGGTTTTGCATCATTTTGTGTCATAACTGACACAAAACCTAACCTGCTAACCTCCAATTTGACATAGACTTACAGTGCCACCAACATAAACAGTGCCAACCTAAGAAAAAAATCACAATCATTTATAGTCACCCGGTATATTAAGTATTAAGAATGGTAAGGACATTTTACCGACCGAAGACAAGAATTATTGCCTGAGATCGGTAATTCCTTAACGTTCGTGATGCTTATGGCGTTTTTTGCAGGATAGAAATGTATTTTTCTTGATCTGAATAATAGTAATTTATTATACAAGACGATAAAGTTAAATTTTATCCACGAGTGAATCGTTTAACGTCGAGACGCAGTCGAGACGTTAATTATTCAAGAGTGGATAGAAATAACTTTATCGTCGTGTATAATACAATATTTTTTTCTATAGCAAGAACTTTAACAATTTCAAAAGAAAATAATGACAGTTAATCACATTTCAAAATGTCAGTAGCTAGATTGGGTTGCTACGATAATACAAAGCTGTCATATTTAATTTAAACAAAAGTTAGAAAATTAAATTACTTTATCTATCCTTGATGTTAAAGTGCTACTTTATCTACCCTTGCTGTTAAAGTAAAACTTGACCTTTTGTTTTCAGTTGATAAAAGCACACTTTAACATGTGCTATAGAAAAAAATTATTTTTTAATGTTTTGCTCAAACTAGGTGGCTTTAAACAAAAATGTTTTAAGGTGCTGTCACGATGTTTGTAACTATTGCAGTAAATAATTTAATTTCGTTTGTGTATAAAAATGAGCGATGTAGAATCCAATGGTGTAGATAGTGAAATCGAACAAGCTTGGAACATTGGCTGTTCCTCAATAATTCCTAAAAAGTCAAGATTTTGTTACGAGGGTTTCTGTGAACTCAAGTACTGAAAAAGCCAGCAGAATTACAATTAGTAATTGTAGTAATTGTACGCTCAATTTTAATATCAAATAATAATGTTTCTACCATCATCGAGTGTTTTGTGATTTATATAGTTTTCTAAATGACTACTTTTCAATTTTTACTTACCGTTCTAGAACAGTAAGTAAATTTCTTACCGTTCTGTTTATCTTAGTAACCAGTAAACATAACTTACTGATTTGACAACAAACACAGTAACTAGTAAAATCGTTCTATCACGCAAAAAAATATTTGACAGAAGTGTTTCTTTGTTTCATTGACTTAATTTTAGTTTAAAAATGTAGCTAGCCATGATTACATTCTATCTTTGTCTTGCTACTCATTTTGTTTGTCTTCCTTGTTGCACTCATTAATTTCGTATGTTGAAAACCGATTTCGGACAATCTGTATGCTTACACTGCTTTAATTCTAATTATCCTTACGTTCTAGCAGTGAATTGTAATTAATAATAATAGTAATAGACTTTTAGCTCCAAAGCTAGCACAGCGTACAATATTTTACAAATTATATTGTATAAAAAGAAAGAAAATGAACCAAAAATACATTTTTCTCAATCTTTAAAAGTTTTCATGTTTAGCGAGCTTTTACAGTTACAGACGATTATTATATAACATTAACCCTCAGCAAGAACTGACTTCTGCAATATAATGGTGTTATACCTTCCAATGAAATAATCCTATCGGGTTTTAAAATTATAAGACATCATGTCTGTTCTTCATGATAAAAAACTTTTAAAAAGTGTAAACTATATGTCGCGACCAATTTGAAAGTGTATTTAATATTCTACTAAAGTATCCAATCTTCTTGTAATATTTTGAAAAGTCTCTGCGAAGGGCTCTCTAGGTTATCACCTCGGGTAAACTTTATTCGAAGAATTGTTCTTTTGGCTCAAATATAAAATAGATCAATAATAACACAAGCGAATGTCATAAACAAATATAATGTGTTTAAATGAGTATATTAACAACTTAAAATGAATTGTATATTACGATAAATACAGGAATAATAACGAGGGTGTTATTTGAGTTGCCGGGTAGGGCTGCAACTTCAGTTGCACGGGAGCACGCCGGATCCTGGATGACGAGACGAATTAAGTCGGATCGCAGAAACGCTGTCAGCTCCTTAAGGGCTTTATATCTGATCTTACTAGACAGATACGCTGTCAGACTAAAGCAAGATCATATCAGGAAAGGTAGGCAGGTATCGGGAAAGGAATCTCAAGTTCTTGGGATCGGGCGGTACAGGTGTTCTCAAGTTCCTTTTGTGACCTCTTATCGGCGCTCGGGCTCCCTACTCCATGGGTAGGGAAAAACACTCTTGCGGATGTTTTATGTGGTCTGCACATCGGCCGCCAGCTTTCGTTATCTTCTTTTGACGCGGTGGCTAGATGCAAATGTTTGATAATGCGATGAATTAAATTCCAAATACTTTTTAGGTATCCTTAGAATTTAAATTCAAGAGCAAAACGTTACATTCTTACCTAGTTTTTTACAATTGTAATTTACATGATGATATAAATTCAACTGTGGGTCTAACTGTATTTCCAATTAAAAAATTTGCAGTTACAATGTGTTTCAAGAACCATGTACTTGGGTTTGGTAGGATTTAGCTTCAGTTTTTAAAATTAACCGAGTTTTTAATAAAAATTGTAAAAAATCTCGTGGGCGTTATTTTTTTGTGAAAAAACCTAATCAATATCAGGCACGCCCTGGAATTACTACATCAACTGTAATAGATTCAAAAGATACCTCATAAAGTTATAAACAAACTAAAAGTTTAATTAAAATCGCTCATAGCATTTTTAAATAAAAAAAAAAACGGGTTTTTAAAAAACTAAACACCCTGTATCTCGGAAACGAAGCGTTTCCGGACCCATGTTTATTAGGACATTTTTGTTTGTATTGATAAAGATCTATAAGTGGGTAAAATATTTGAACGAATTTTTAAACACACTGTATAATGTATGAAGAGTAGAGGGCCCAGTACACTTCCTTGTGGAACTCCGTAACTTATTTCTACCTTCTCCGACAGTTTATTTCCTGGTTTTTTTGTTTGACATCTGTTTAGACAATTTTTTAGCCAATCAAGGACTGTGCCCTCTACTCTATATACCCTCATACCCTCACATATCTATTCACTTTTCGAATGCTCATTTTAAATCTACATGTTTTCAATAATATTTCCCTCATCAATTTTCTTGTTTCCACTTAGACAACATAAACTCATACACCCTTTTAAATTCGTGATTGCCCCTCATAAAATATTTTATTTTCTTCTTGATCATGTACCAAATTTTTAAAAACTTTTTAACAACTGGAACTAAGTTCTGTTTTGGGATGGTTAACTCAATTGGTGCTATTCCTGTTTAAAAAAATGAATTTATTGCATTAACTAAGGCATATCCCACAACGTTAGAAGTTTTGCAGAAAGAAGCTCTTCACCAGATTATTTATTCTTGAAATTTGTTATTGTTCTCTCCAATGTATTAAAACTGTGGTCACCCTAAATTTTTACTTTATTAAGTTTCCATCATACCATCACCTCGATGGTTGTGAGTCCTGTAAAAGGGCATTCTTCCTTAATGCAAGGGGTTAGGTTAGCCACCTGTTCCGGCCATTGTAATGCGGCTTCTTATACTATTAACTTAGATTGCCCTGGGTTCGCCAGCTAAATCATTCGGAGAGGTATAAAACTCTATTAACATCGTCAGTGCAGCGAAGGGAAAGCTAATATTGTTTTGGAGCTGTTCGTTGTTACCCGGAATGCTGAAATGATGCATGCAAATACTGCCAGCAATAAAAACCCAACAATTTACATAAAAAGACATATAATCTGTAAGAAAAACACAAATACGAGATAATACATGTGCATAAAACAATAAGAATGAACGACGTTCAAGCATACAGTAAAGCTGTCAACAATACTTTGACTGTCTATGAGCGATAGCTATTTGTACTCGTGTATTACATGAAAATACACATAAAAGTCCACCATAAAAAGGTTGTATGCTACATGCATGAAAACACCTTAAATAGTGCGCTAATGTTCAACTGTGTATGCAAAGTCAAATATCGAAAGTGCGAAATATAATTGAATTCCGCACACAAATGAACTGGGCGAAGTTGTCTATTCTTGAAAAGCGCTTTGGCTGGAATTGCGGCCTGGGCACATTTATTGCCGGTTGCACGCTGAGCTAACAGATGACGCAATAGCTTCGTACTGGTTATTATTATTATTATCGATAGTAGAAAGGCAGCTTAAGCTGATATATCCACATATAATATTACATGATGTTGTTTGTATCGTTATCTTTTATACATTTGAAAATTGTATATAGTTTATCTCGTTCTTTTAGTGCTTTGTTCATTTCTTCATCTGTCTATTGGCTTTTTCGTGTGGTGGCGAGATTTTTTCAATCGCTTTTATGTAGAACATTTGCATTTGTTGAGGTATATTCCAGCTTTGTTCCATTAACTTCTTTCTGGTCTTTTGTATTTTAGTCTTACTCAAATTTTGAATAAGTTTTTTTTTCTTTTGTTGTAGTAGAATCCCAGTTGAGCTTTATACAGGTTGTTTTATGGTTACGTATCGTAGGATATATTCTATAATATAATTCATATTGAAAATGGTTGGAATAAAATTTTTAAATCCTTTGTCACATTACATTCAGTGATCTATAGAGCCCTCCTAGTATAACCGTTTCATTCATTAGATGTAATTTAACAAAAATGCATCAATATTCTCTGCTTAACTTAAATTTGTCAATTATTTCACATTTCACACAACTTTTCCTGCTGTATGTCGACTGTCAGAAAAATTTCTAAAGCTGTTATACCCGTCGACTGCAATCTTAGAATCTTCTATATCTGGGGACATTTTGTATTAAATACATGATGTGCGGTGAACTGTCCGTTTGTTTGGTTATTTTGGTACAAAATTAATAAGTTAAATTAGGGCAAATCACCACACAATTCTCAAGTTGGGTTTTATACTGTGCTCACTTTGCCTGTCAGTAATTTAAGGCTAGTTAAAATGAAATGTATTAATGTATTAGCTGATGTTCAAAATAAAATGGTTGAATGCCCCTTTCTTACTATTTTATTAAACTGCAATATTATTTAAGCTAGCTCTTGGCAAAGCAAAACTGCATATCTCAGGTTGGGTTCCGAATTTCACTATATTCACAAACTAGTACATTTTAGATTATTCGTCCTTGAATAGCTCATATACGCGGTTCTGGTCGATAATTGTTAATATTAACAATCGTGAAGTTAACAAGGAATCGTCAGGTAATTTGATTCAATTATCGCTTGGCAACAAAACCTCCACTTCATTGTTAACAGGAATGACGTAGATAGGACGCCATTCATTCACTTGTTTCTGCTGCTTGGTAATCTGCCAGTTTCACACCATTTGATAACGCTATGCAATTTCTGGATTATTACGGAGTAGCTGGACTCTTGGATATGCACTAGGCCTCTTCAGCAAGGTTCAATTTTGTATTTTCATAAGTTTCCCGAACTGTGACACTCAATTTTAGCTAATTCCTACCTCATAAAGATTTCAATTTTGCTCGGAGATGATCACAGATGACGCTGCTGGAATTTCTCTGCTGGAAACGCTCCCCTGGCTGCAACTATCACTCAGGATGCTCCTGCAGACCCCGCTGATGTGATGCAGTGCAGATGCTTAATTGTGCCGGAACCGAAGTTCTAAAATTTCAGTTGTCGGCTGCCGATCTTCAGTCGCAGATGAGATTGAAAAATTTATAATTTTATCGTGGCGGAAAATGCCATAAACACTTCCACTGGTGCACGGTGATGTGTACAATAAAATGCAACACTTTTTATAACTGGTTGACACTTTTTATTTGCAATTATATTAATTTTAAGAGAGCACAATTTTGCTCAAACTGTCTTAATATATCATTTCAATTGTTCTCTCTTGATTTTACAAAAACGCATCATGTTGCTATGTTACCGCGATAAGTTTTGTTAATTAGAAATTAGTTTTGATAGAAAAATACACAAATGGAGTAAAGTTTGATTACATAAATCTTAAATTAACATTTTCTTAAATCTAAAAAAAATCTCTTTTGCGTATAACTATCATTGTTCCTTCCGTTACGCACACTGCTCTGCTTTTTCACTTTCTTTTATTAATGCACTGGAAATTGAGTTCAAATATACACACTAGGGTGGAGCGAAAAAAAACAAATTTTGATTTTTAATTTGTAATAGCGCGGAAAAGTTGCCTTTTGGTGTAGATAAGATTACAACAAAATATGAAAAAGATTTGAGCACGTCTTGCGGTGCCCCAAGGACGACAAAGGTTTCATAAAATTGCAATTTTCGCTACATTTTTAAGCTTTTTTAAGAAGTTGTCAAATATTTTTTTTTATTTCAAATACTGTCAAAAAAGCAGTTTTTATATCAAAAAAGACATACAATTTTTTTTAACTTTTTGGATTATGTCTTGAGGTGCCCCAAGAGCGGTCAAGTTTTATAAAAACAAACTTTTTGCAACTTTTTTACGTGTCTCGATTATGCAGTAAAAAGTTTCAAATTGGCGTTTTAATATGAATAGAAATATAAAGACAGTTTGACTATTGCATTCGCATCCGGGAGCATGAGTTATGGCCGGGGCCGATGTTTTGGGGGGGGGGGGGGGGCAAGATAATTGAAGTTGTACAAAAAAGTTATTTCAGAAGAGCACGTTTCACTAATAGAGGAACCAAACTCAAAGTTTTTAGGCCACGTAACACCTAAATCTGACACTGGAAAAGACATAGCAGACAGTATACTGGAGTTTCTTGAAGATAGAGAACACAACGAACAATTTTTGAACTTTACTGCTATTGGATGTGATAGAACTGTTGTAAATACTGAACATAATAATGGTGTGATTTCTTTGATGGAAAATGAAATAGGAGGACCTTTACAATGGTTAGTTTGTTTGCTCCATGGAAATGAGCTACCTTTGCGACATCTTTTTTGTCATTTAGATGGTAAAACGAAGGTGGTTACTTTCTTGCCAACTGAAAATAACCTTCCTCTTTTGGAGAACATAAATGTTTTAAGTACAGATCAGAAGTATTTATTGGATATGTGTATCGCTGCACCAATGCGAAATTACTCACTAGATTTATCATTAAGAAAGTCTGGAAAACTTGCTCACTCCAGGTGGTTTCCATTAGCAAACTGTATACTTAGATTGTATGTGGCAACTGAAAACCTGAAGATTCTGACTGAGTACATTGTTAAAGTGTATGCACCTGTATGGTTTAACATTAAGTTAAAACCTTCATGTAGGTACTTATGGTTTCAAACATCTGTTTAAGCTTGTCTCATATTCACGCTATATCTCTAATATCAAGAACGTTCTAGACCCGGTTCTTCTTCTTCTTCTTCTTCTTCTTCTTCTTCTTATGGTGCCAATCCGTTCCGGTTATTCAAAGAAATGGGTACGTTGCTGCTGCAGAAAATCTCCTTTTGTCCATGCTATGTGATAAGCGCAAATACCTATGTAAGAGAACTTGCTTTACGATGTGTTTTAAAAGCAAGAACGGAAAGTAGAGGCGGAGTCAGGAAGTTTAAAGTTCCCTAGATAAACTTTGACGCACCGAACCCCCCTTGGTAAAAAATGTTTTCAGTGACTCTTTCAAAGACTTACGGCAGATATCTGAAGCTCAACCAAATAGTAAAGTGGACCCGCTTATCGACTTTCCCCGGCTTCCTTGTCACACGCAAACAGTGGAAAGAGCTGTGAAACTGGTGACTGAATCGGCTCAAAATGTCTGTGGTTCAATCGCAAGAGAAGGATATATGAGAGCAAAAATTGACTCACGATACAAAAAAACAATTTAATGAGTCAATGAAGCATAAACAAACATTTTGCAGCTGTAACATTTGTAATCATTAAGGGTTCTTTAAATCATAAAAAATGTCTTTAAAAGTGTGTAATAATATTTTTTACGTGAGCTCTAATAATAGTAAATTTTATTATAGGTGAGAGAAATGCATCATTATTTGCGAGTGAGAATTTTGAATCGCGGGTGCCCCAGCACGAGCGATACAATTTCTCACGAGCTTATAATGGCATTTCGCTAACGTGTGATATACGACGTTTCATCTTACAGTAGCAATTCGTATGCCTAAACAGTTTGAGCCGTCAGAATATGTCGCAAAACAGACAATAGATAGTTACAGTAGCACCTATTACCTACCATACATTATACAACTGTTTTCAGTGACTAAAATGAAGTTTTATTCACTAGTGAGTATAAAATACATTATACAACTGTTTTCAGTGACTAAAATTAAGTTTTACTCACTAGTGAGTATAAAAATCTTTTATGTCTTTATCTTTCTATTCATATTAAAACGCCTATTTGAAACTTTTTACTGCATAATCGAGACACGTAAAAAAGTTGCAAAAAGTTTGTTTTTATACAACTTGACCGCTCTTGGGGCACCTCAAGACATAATCCAAAAAGTTAAAAAAAGTTGTATGTCTTTTTTGATATAAAAACTGCTTTTTTGACAGTATTTGAAATAAAAAAAAATATTTGACAACTTCTTAAAAAAGCTTAAAAATGTAGCGAAAATTGCAATTTTATGAAACCTTTGTCGTCGTTGGGGCACCGCAAGACGTGCTCAAATCTTTTTCATATTTTGTTGTAATCTTATCTACACCAAAAGGCAACTTTTCCGCGCTATTACAAATTAAAAATCAAAAATTGTTTTTTTTCGCTCCACCCTAATACACACGTTGCTCGCTTTCCTTCTTTTCCGTTGCCTAATTTTGAGATTGCTCTTTGCAATTTTCTATTAAGTATCCTTTATTTCAATCTCATTTACCTTTCAGATTGCTTGCCATTCACTAACTTGTACGTTTATTAATAATTACGCTCCTTTAGTCTGCACATAACAAACCTTTTGTGTCAATTAATTTTGTTTGGCCTGGCGTTAAATATGCACAAATCTATTTTATTATATTACTTTATTGCAACTCTCTGAAATATGCTTTGCTTGTGTGTTCCTTTATCCGTTTAATTACTACTTCTCGCATCTCATTACCAATGCATTTAATACTTTTATTATTGTTTAAAATTGCAATTATATAAAATATCTTAACTCTGTGCTTTATTGACTTGGTTAAATATTTTGCACTGGAAACAGAGTCAAGTTGTAGGCTTAAAACCACCTCATATGATGACAGCTGCTGCCAGAAATTTTTAAATTTCTATTGACTACTTCCCTCACACTTTAAACCAATCAAATCTTTTAAATTTCTGAGATTCGTCCAATCAGATTCCAATAATGCGAGTTTTGCACTAGTGCAAATTGCCTCGTCGGCTAAAGTCTACACATTACCGTTTTTCTGTGACATCAGAAATAACAAAACATAGCGTTTAAAACGTATGTCTTATATTACAAATTCAAAAATATCATTTAGATCACAGGTAGTAGACTTCAGAAAGAATTTGACGTATACCTAACCTTTAATGTGAGCGATGCTCTAAATAGCACATTATTCAAACCAAGACATTCTTGACTTATGTAATCTGACGTTTCTCCTCTTTGAAAAAGTCTCTAACGCTTAAAATAAGATTTTAGGCTTGCTTGTTCCTTATTGTTGAATAAAAAAAATTGTTACGTCACAGAAAAAGGGTAATGTGTAGACCTTAATTAGTGACGCGCATGAGTGGATTAACGAGATTCCAACTGTCCCTACCTACTGTCTAGCGAAACCACTGTCAAATTATCGGGGAAAGAAGAACCTGTTAACTTTTGCTCGGGAAATAGTCTGCAAAATACCCCTCGACATACCAAATTGATTCTATTGACAATTTGGCATGCACTAGGGATATTACTAATGATTATTTTCTTCATATCCATAATAATTTTCCTTAATGTGTGTCTGTCTGTAGCACAACATAAAATCTCACGTTCCGGCTTTGTAGATGTTTATATTTGTTTAGGTTTTGTTTTTCTTATCTTAGCGCTCGGCTTGGAGCGTGACCTTTCGCTTATCCTATTTCACGTGCACGTAGCGCACAATTTGCTTGTCCAAAATAATGTGTAATCACCATGGTTTCTGTCAGTTTAATAATAACGAAAATTCAAACGCCAAAATTTAACCGCGGTTAAAAATATGTCAACATTTTATCGCTTGTTCCTTAGAACAGTAACAAACTCAAATATTGGCAACTACTCTTCTCTATGTACAAATAATCTCTTGTGTTTATTAAAAAATGAAATTGTTCAGTGCTCAGTTCGAATATAACGTTGCAGGTATCAACTTTGATATTCAAAGTTCTAAATTTTCGCAAAAACTTTATACCACTCTTCAAATTAACAGGCCAGTTTTGATTTTCCACTTTTGTTGTAAATTCTGCAACGTCTTTTAATAACTCCTCTATAATGTTTATAATTTTTATTTTTGAATTAAAAGGTTTTCTTGTGGTAATCTCATACTCCTGTTCTAGTTTATCTTGGGTTTTTGTTTTTCACATTGCACGCTGACGCTGTCGTGTGAGACTGTTTTACCTTTGATACTAATATTTTGTTCTAATACTCTTTTTGTTATTGCAACTTGTAGCTATCTTGACTTGTATTCTTGGGTTTTATTATTTTTTCTTTTCATATCTGAATATTTAGGCTTTTGTTGCTGAATTAAATTAGAACTGTTCAGTTTTCTCTAGAACTTCCTTCGTTTTTTCCGTACAATCTTCCACTGGCTTTTTTACTTGTGTAATATACTGTGAGGGTCGTGTTTCTACAAACATTTTTATTTAGGCTATTTTATTTTCAAGAAAGACAATTAAAAAACTCGTGTTTTTATAAGTAGTGTTACATTATTAATTGCCGATATTGAATCGGAACATGCACTTGTACTAACTCAGTGAAAGGGCGTAGATAACTTACCTTCAAAACTAAAAGATCTAAATTATAGGGGCGCCAAATGGTTCAGGCCCATGTTCCCTGGTTCATTTGAGCGAACGAACCATTAAATTGCTCAAAGGTAACAACACAATATAAACAATGAAAACCCACAGTTCGAAAAATCGTATAATGTTTCCAATAAGTAATGGATCAACAGCAGGGGGAATAAAATCGATTTGTAATTACTGGCATTAACGAACAATAACAATACTATCGCATAATTACTATATCACATATTTAAATATCACAATCTTAATAAGTCAAACCTGAGACAGTATGCATAGGAAAACGCAGCCCTTGCTGAGTAAATGTAAAAGCTATTTTCCAAACTGAATTATTTAAAACTGTAAATTAGCCAAAGCAGATAATTTTGAAGCATACCATATACTGAATGAACGTTATTATGTTACTGCGTTCCACCCTTAATGATTTAATTGCACTTTGCGAATACTCACACATTCAGATATCTGTATGTTTTATCGGTAACCTTATAATATGCTGGGATCGCTTTTCCAGCCAGCAAACTCGATATGGCAATAATTATAGGAACAAATGTAAGTGGTGTAACCATCCACTCAGCTAGTTTTGTTGCATGCAAAGCGACGTTATTTATACCTGAATTAAAGCCGGCGCTAGTTTTACACACATAAAATACAATTTGCTAATACAACGGTAAAGCCGTTAGCCCTAAAATTGAAGGCATATGAATTTATAGATCAAGTAAACATCGTTAGGCTCAAACCCCATCCAGCAGGAGGTGGAGGCAATGTTAGATTCCAGCAGCTTCTGCCAGCACGGAGGCGCTAAATTGGGTACTGCTCGTTTCAATCAGGGCAGCGGGAATGAGTCCAGTCGAAAACTCCAAGCCAACTGGCTAATCTGAATACTTCGTTTCTACTTGAATAGCGTAGTCCATAGGGTGAAGGCTATATATATATATATATTCCAAATTAGCAAATTGAACAACAAACAATGAAATGCCTTACCAGAAAGAAGCTGCTAGAATCTTACACAAAAATGTGCTCACGCAAACAATTTATATCTGCATGGTTTCGGGTCGAAAATATGGCTCAATCGATTATCCTACATTAGCCTGACCTAGCTAGTAATTCCACTAATGCAACCATCCATCTCAGGAAAGCTTAAAGAGCCCGATGGCGAAAGATACGGCACAAGAAACAAAACGAACGTGTAACGCCTTTGTGACATTTTTGGCGAGCCGGAAATGACGCCAAACTATATCGCCACCTAGCGACAACTATTACTGCCTTTGGCGGAAAAGTTGCAGTTTAGTAGGAAACTGTATTAAGTAGAAAACTGCAGCTTGCAGGAGACAAGACACACATGTGCAGAACCAATTGCCTAATGGCTGGGCGTTTCTCTCCGTGGAAATTACTAAATAAATTACGAAATGACTATAAATTGGTCTCAGTAGATGTATTTGTATGTATTGTAATAGTAAACAATCTTAAACGAAAGCTTTAGTTTGATTTGAATAAGGTGTAAACCGATATCTTTGCAGCAGGACGTAATAAAATATCCCATAACATAACGGGAGCGAAAAATTATATTAAATTTATGACAGGGTGATTAGGCGGATTTGAAACGGCCTGCGGTCGAATCAAATGGCCCAAACCGCCAACTAATTTAGTTGAAAATTTATGAGGTCGCAATTTCAACTCAAGAAACACATGTTGAGGACAGTTTCGAATACGCCGTGGGAGACCCCAATTTAAAACTTGTTTGGAAAAGGATTACACAGTGGGTTTTGGAAGGGCAACTGCCAATTAGCGCAGCACCGCTCTGTAAATGAAATTTAGAACAAACTCCGACATTGCAAGGATACTTGTTAGTAAGACTGTTGGCGCACCGACTTTTTGCCTCTCTGTTACTTCTGTAGATGCAACACAGTCCGACATTGCAAAGGAACTTGTTAGTAAGATTGTGTGCACACCGACTATTTGTTTCATTTTACGTCTCTAAGCAGTATACGATCTGGCATCGCAGTGACCTCACTGTTGGCCAGATTGTAAACCTAACTTCTTTTCCTACTATTATTTTTCTGCTACGAGAGGCACCAGACGAACCACCAACAGCTGGCTGACGCCAGTTTAGTCTCCATGAAAATCGAAAATGTAGTGCATTTACACTTGGCCCTAATAAAGAATACTAGATTTCTATGACATTGTTGTCTTTCGGTGCGAGAACCGAAGGTCTTCAGTCTCTATACGACCTAAATAAGGTTAGCCTAAGTACCACCGTTTAGGTTAATTATCTGTAACTCAGTCGAAGCATGCCGCAATATCCAGGAAACACACAATGTAGGTACACACACAAATTAAAGCCAAATAGGAGGGTGCGCACTGTTACAATACCTGCACATCATATTTAAATTTAAGAGTAAGAACAGTACTGATAAACTCTCCGTTTTGGACTTGAACATAAATAACTATTGTTATCTGTCACTAGCGTTTATAAAGTATAATCTTCTTGTAACATTCTATTGCCAAATTAGTTGTTGCAAGTCTTTTCTAAAACGGTTGGCACGAATTAATATATATAATTTAAGTCACAAATTTTGTAATGTATGCGAGTTGTCAAATTATATAAATTAAAATGCATCTGGCAACAGTGCAAACAGTGAAAAATACACAGGGGAATCCTGTAAATATTTACAATGGTGCCAGGTACACAGAGATTTATTAAAAAATAAAACAACATTGATAATATAATCAAAATGGTATCAGGCTGTACAACTGCTTTATCATTGCAAAACGAAAAATAGATCTGCAATGTAAGGAACTTATTGAATTAAATCATAGGCAACTGCCAGGCAACATAATCGTGAGTGGAGTATGTAATACTAATTTTTGTGCAGGTTGGAACAGCAGCTGAATACCGATCAAAATGGGGCCATGAAGCCAGATGTGCACACTCCCTTTCGTGACAAGGCGGATGCTTGCAAGAGGCTGATTCGATATCACTGCTACAACCAGCCGGTGCTCTCCCAAAAGGACCTCAACAAGGCCGACGAAATATTCGAGCTGACTGCCCGTCATTTCATTGACAAATTTTCCAGGATGGTTGATAAATATCGCTATTTACTCCTTAAGGAAAGCATGGTAATTCTTTTTTACTAAAAATGTGATTCGAGTTTGAACTATTTTATATATTATAGGTTTTTTAAAGTTATTTATTCTCAAACTTAGAGCATTGTAGCTTTGCTCATGGCAAATTCTGTTCATTGCAGTTACAAAGCGCATTATCTCATTGTAGAGTTTTTTAATTATACCAATAGCTGAGTGTAATAAATCAAAATTATGCAAAATGCTCACTGACGACAGAAATCTAGCACTTACATTTTGATTTTACTTTATTTCTGAAGGCTAAAACTACTTTCTTATGTGCAGAGGCAGGTGCAAACATCGGAATTAATGATGCTGGATCGCATGTTTCTGGCAGAGGAGCAGCAGTCCCTCATACGCTTACGGCAGGAGCTGGAGGAAGGTCCCCCGCCTGACTTGCTGGCACAGATGTCAGTGCCCCCAATCCCATCAGATCAGCTCCAAGAGGAATACGACGAGTGGGCCTGCATTCAGCGTGAACTCGGCTGTCTCCAATCCGGCGCGGAAGAGTCGAAGCAGCTCCACATGACCTCCGGCCAGGCAGCCTTGCTGCAGCAGCAGAAGCTCCTCAACCATCCGCCGCACGTACAACTGCAGCCTTCGCCAGTCGTGACGACCTCCAGCTATCAACCCCCGAAAAGGTCGGCCAGTAGTGATTCGCGGCTCGAGACTTTAAAGAAATTTCGTGTAGACAAGCATAACAAGAGACACAGTGACTCTGTCAGTGCACAAAACAGCTTCGGCGGAAGCAACAGTTACGTGACGAGTGCCGCCTGCGGTGCACCCAAGACGCAAACTGTGCGAATCGCGCATGACCTGCAGAGAAACGTCCAGCAGCAGCCGCCCTTCGGCCTGCCTCAGCCGTCTAGTACAAATATTCTGGGAAACATGCAGAATGTCAGGCAGCAGCACATCATCCACCATGGGTCGCGCAGCGTGCACTACACAACGACGCACCCGGGCCCCCAGGGGGCCTATCATAGTACAAATATTACACATCAACAGCAGTTCACGCATAACCTCCAGTTCTCGCACTCGCAGGATGTTCCGCAGAATTTGCATACGTTGTACAGCGCGCAAGCGCAGCATGCGCAACACGGTGCGCCTCCGCAGCATAACGTTAACTCTAGTAGTGTACATAATAGTGTAAATAATAAGAACAATGGGTCGCAAAGTAGTGAGAGTGAGAGTGGCAACAATAGCATCGACGAACACGTTCAGTCTGCTATAGATTCCATACTTAACTTGCAGCAGAATTCAAATTTAGATTTAGACGAAGCTGTGTCTAGCATACTGTCATGACGAAATATCTAAATCTCTTAGTTACGTCCTAGTGCGTTCTTTATTCCCATTGTAAGCGCAAGGGGTGTTGATCAGCGCAATTGGCTGGAAATTTTAAAGTGCGTCGTGGACTTTTGTTGAGGTTATGTAGGCCTCACCGGTTGTGCTTTTCGATGCTCCTTGCGGACTTCACAACTTCTTACACTATTTTTGTGATATAATTTATTGAACAGCTGAACTACGCTGTTTTGATGATATTGATTGTAAGTGAATGAAGTTGTTTTATGCCTCTAAAATTAAAGGTGATTTTAAGTCTCTGTTACGTTTTGCTCAATGACGACATCACAATTGCAATAGATTAATTTTAACTACTGGGTTGTTAAATTTTAACAATTTTACTTTTAGTCATATTTTAGTTGCCTCTAGAACTTTGTTCTTTCCGTTTATTTTACTATAATTTATTCTGTGATTCTCACGTTGGGGTTTTTACGCCTAGTTAGTGCTTAAGGCTCCAAATAGCTTCTATTTTGGTTGTACATATTTTAATTTATGAGTACTTAAGTTCTTTCACTGTAATTTTATTATTAAGACTGACTTTCAGAAATTTTAGTTCCTAATGGGAAAAGTATTTCAAATAAAATTATCGTTTCTTAATGATGGCTGATGTTTTTTGTTTGCTTCTGATTGTATGCTCTGCTTCCGTCTTTTATTTCTTTTGTTAAACAGTTGAATGCTCAATAGAGAAAATCTTAATAAACTTTGTGTATATTTAAACTGTTGGAAAAATATAAGTTTTTTCATGAATTGCCGATGTTACGAAGAATGTATAAAACAGAAAAATCAAATATCAGTTAGCAGTAAAGGATTGCAAGATGAAAAGCATGAGACTTACATAAGCTGCTTTCGAATTGAGTGCAACTAGCACTGGTGCAATTGACTCTGGGGTGAGTTGCTTTGTAATTCGAACAGATGTTGCGTTACTTTCGGGTAAAATACATAACCTAACTAATTTGCTTTTGAATTGAACGTTTAAAATAAGGGCGGTATATGCAGACTACGCTCAAAATGGATTTAAAGAACTTAATTCGTAGCAAAAAGTTCATTGAAATATAATTAATAACTAAATTAACAAAAATTCTGTTAATTACAGTATATTTAGCTTATACTGCGGATAACTTGAGAATTTTTGAATCTTCAGACTCTAATTCATTCAGTGAAGGTCAGCTGATGAAAGTAATGAAAATTGAGAATTTTGTCAAATAGATCGTGCTCCATTATGACGATAAAACATTCCAATCACATTTTAGAATAAGCAGAAAGATTGTCAATATTTCGTACAGAGCACAGTACAAATACCGATTATTTTAGTCTTTTAGTCAAAAAGGTGCTTAAATCTGACAGCTTGACAGCTGACTCTAAATAACGCAACAGCGCATGTCAGGGCTTGTTGCACCACACATTTTCATGGGGCTTAAGGGGGCAGGGGAAGGAAGACTAGCGTTAGTTACTCCAAAAATTATGTTGTAATTCGAACGCGAGGTAACTTACTCTGGTGCACTCCAGAGCACTCTAATGTGGAATGCGAAAGCAGCTATAGATATTGGTTTTGGAAAAGTTTATTGGTTTTGGTTTTGAGATGAAAATGTTGGAGTTGACGACGTTTTGGCATCGCATGTTACAGTACAAATAATTTGTGTTTGCTGTTTCGGAACTATTCGTTTCTGTATTCAGCATATGGATTAACAGACAAACATCTATATTCCGTTCACGCTGTTTTGGCAAAATAGGAGGCCATGATTTATTTTTTTAATGTTGGACACACTGTTCCACTTGACACAATTTTGCGTCACTGAAATGCTTGACACGCGAACATATTTACCGTGTTGCTGAATTTCCCGCCAAAGTTCACGACTTTAAAACGATATGGTATTGTTTGATCAAGTCTGCTAAAAATTATCAACAGTGTTAATTAGATTTAAAATGTGTGAGGATTCTTCTATTGCAAACTAATAAAACTGACAACAGTGCACTAGACATTGACGCAATGTATAACCTCAAACTTAGAAAAACATAACCTAATTAAACCGACAGCTTTACTGCCAAATTTCCATGGTCTCATATTATGCCAAAACAACGTGAATGGAATATAGTGTTGCCCTAGTGTATTAAATCTATTGATAATAAAAATTTGTATTTATAAATATTCTCCGAAATTAGATGTAGAAATGGTTTATACAACTTTTATTCAATAGCCGCAGATACTGAGTACTTCAATTATTGATTATTATTACTTCAGGCGAACTAGACAGGTTGTTGCTTATTCTAACATATAAAACTGTGGCACCAGCAGAACAGAGTGCCATTAAATCATCAGCATGAGCGTACATCTGGTTAAATTGCAGGGTGTCATTTTTGTGTTCTGGTGGTCTAGTGGCTCATGCAAGTCCAAGTAAGTCAAACAATCCGATTGAATTGCAATATGTAGTGAGAAATATCTTGAGTAAGTAATAATAATAATAACAATAAATGGTCTTTATTGCTTCGACAAAATAAAATACAAAAGCGAAAAAAATTATAACATTTACTATATGCCATTTTAGAGTAATGGTACTGTTCTTCCACTTAACTTTAAAGTATTGTAGCGGATCTAGTTGCCATGTTCATGTTACGTAGGCAACGATCCAAACAAATTTATAAACAGTTTTTTATATTGGTTCTTGAAGCAACAGATGAAACAACTAGCGAGGGACCGGAGAGGATGGAAAAAATGGATAGAAGAAAAATGAACAACAAACTCCGACGCCATCAGGGCATAAGGAGAAAGGAGAAGAAGAAGAAGAAGTTCTTGAAGTGAAACGTGTTTTATCTACTTTGATGTCACAATACGATTATTATAACACCGAAAACAGTGCTGCAATAGAGTCCATTATAACACTGTTTTTGCATTGTTATTTTCATATAAAAAACATTGAAACAGCCTACCGCGTTTTAGATAATTAACAGATAATCACATTAATGAAATGTCAAAATTAACAGTTTTTGATTATTTTTTATGCAAAGTAGATAAAATAGTATATGACACTTGTTGTTTTATAAGATTTATTGTCACACTCGTTCCTTTAGGGCCCTTCTCGCTGCGCTTGTCGTGCCCTAAACCCTCTTGTGCGACAAAACATCTTATAAAACGCATATCATAATATACTATTTCTTAACCAGTATACACTCAGCCCCAAAACAAGTGACGCACTTGATTTGTTTTCTAAACAGTGGGCCGATTTTTAATTTTTGTTTATTTGTTGGTAGGTAAGGTCTACACATTACGTTTTTGCTGTGACGTAACAATTTTCTCTCTTTATTTAACTATAAGGAACTGGACGAAACAAATAATCTGCAGTTGTTGGTCAGGTCTGCTTTAAGTATGGCTTGTTTTATAATACTGTCAATGTGACATTTGTTCAAAATGACAGTAAAATAACCCGCAATAACAAGCAAGTGAGCAAGCCTAAAATCTTATTTTAAGCGTTAGGGAATTTTTTGAAGGTGGGAAAAGTCGTATTACCACTTCCTCCTACACTTACAAGCCATGCTGTTAGACTTGACAACATTGCATCTCTGGTAGGTGGTGGTCCTAAATTACAATACTTCAATTTGAAATCATTTTGCTTTAAAGAGCACAGTTTTACTATTTATCATATTTTACTCTGTAATTAACTAAAGATAGCTTCTATAATTGTGAATTTATTTACATACTCGAGTAATACAAACATGTAACAGTATATTTATAAAAATAAAACATCTTAACCTGTGTAACCCATAGATAAAAGAACATTTCTGTAATTATTTTAAAGTTTGTAACTTTCTATACACCACTGCTGATTGAGAGTACAACATATATGCAAAAACTATGGTGCTACTGCTGTAAATAATCTTATTTGAACATAATAAACTTATCTGCTCGGTAACATCTAAATTTGTGTGACGTAAATTGTTCCATAAACTTCTAAAAACTGCTGATGTCATCATTTAAAAACACTTTCACTTTTTGTGCATGTCTTTCCAATACTTGTCTACTTCTACATTCAGGATGTGTCCTTTCTTGAGGAGCTTTTGACGACAAATATGTTGGTAAATTTGGAAATACGCTTGGGACAGCATTGTCAGCTAATCAAGGGTAATGCAGCAACAGTTCTGCAGATCCCACTCTCATTTCTAACGTTTTCAAATGTCTTTTCCATTAAAATGTATTTCACACACGACAGCACTTTTTCTTGGGGTCCAACGTTCTCGTGCTGTTGCACGAAGCCATGCTTTCTTTCGGATCTCGTCCATTGGAAAAGAAAATGTTGTTATAGTTTGCATACAATTTTCTTGTAAGGTACTGTTGTAGTTGGTACACAGCGTCTTCGTGGCATTCTAAATATAAAATTAAAAGTTACAAGAAATTCCCTAAAAATAAGGTTAGATTGTTACTTACCTCAGTGAAATACTTAATAAAAACCCATAAATTCTAGCAGCAATTTTACTTTCACTTATCACGAACAGTACAGCAATATACATAAATGTATTTCTTCAAACTTAGAGCAGTCCAACATATTAATATTTACTCACACGCCACATTTGAACAGACGTTTTTATAAATAAACAGTACAAAATTGGTCTACGATCAGCGTTGCCAAATCTCCTACAGCATGGCTTGTAAGCGTAGGAGCCAGTGGTATTACATAGGTCAAGAATGTCTTGGTTTGAATAATGTGCTATTGAGAGCATCCCTTACATTAAAGGTTAGGTATATGCCAATTCTTTCTAAAGTCTACTACCTGCGATCTAAATGATCTTTTTGCACTTCCGGGACTAAAGTTGATACTTTAATCCCCGTAAACAGGGACTAAAGTAGCTCATTTAATCCCTAGGGACTAAAGTAAAAATGATACCGTAACTATGGTAAATTTATGTACACACGAGGTTAGTAGGTTAGGTTTTGTTTGTCATTTGACACACACTGACGCAAAACTTAACCTGCAAATCTCGAATTTGACATATACTGACAATACACTTCAGTACTGCCAACTGATTCAGGCTATCCAGGACCTGCTGCAATTCAGTTTTTACTTCCTTTTACTACTATAAAGGAAGTATTGGATTCACCCCAAAAATTCGAAATTGAGTTTTCAACAGATCTTCACGTTTTAGAGTCCCCTGATCCCAAAAAACATATTTTTTTTCATTGGTCTGTCTGTCTGTGTGTCTGTGTGTCTGTGAACAGAATATCTCAAAAACGAAAAGAGGTATGGCATTGAAACTTCATATATAAGTTTTGTGTACTATGTAGATGAGACAGCAAGCTTTTGAAGAAAATCACATAACCGGAAGTAGGTGTTTACTCTTGTGATTTTTCAGTTTTTTTCGATTTTTTCAAAAACGGCTCTAACGATTTTTTTTAAACTTTACATTTTTCTTACATTTTTAATGTGTATTGATGTGAGATAGGTGATTTTCCAGTTGAATACTTCTAAAGTGGGTTTCTTTTGTTTTTTTTTCTATTTTTTTTATTAACTCCTATTTTAAATAAAACACCCGGTATATTATTACATTTTTGAATTCACCTTAAAATTCTAGAGAAATTTTGTCTCTTCAACTAACACTCGATTTTGTACCGTTTTTGTAGAATTTGTAATTTTTGAAAATTTTTAACAAATGGTTAAGAATTAAAAATGAAATTTTTGACTAATTATAAGATCACTGTAAAAGGAAGTTGTGTGAGTGTATCACACCAGATTTTTAATAAATTGTAATTGTCAGTTTCCAAATTGACAAATTCCAAATTTTGGAAATGTTTGAAGATAATGTTCCCAAAAGTGCAAAAAATAGTGTATGCACCTCGGGCTTCGCCCTCGAGGCAACAAACTCCACTCGCGGGATTAAATGGTGCACTTTAGTCCCTCATGATATACTATTATTTTGAATTGCAATGCCATATAAGATATATAGTCTGTTTTTTTGCTTTATGATTCAGAGCAGGCCTTGCATTTATATTATTTTAGCAGTGTACAACAGTTTAGTTACAAAATATACCTAACGTCAAAATCAAGGTCCCCGAGATTGTCACGTTGACACTTCAATAACGTTTAATAAAATGCCACGAAAAAGCAGCATTAATAGTACAGCTAAAGTAGCTATAAAACGCTGTTTTACTAATATAAAAGATATCAATGGTAAATTAAGTAAAATAGCCATCATTGGAAGAGTTGGTCTAATCCTTGATGTAAGTATTAATAATTAAACCTTTATAAAATTTCTTACAATTTGTTATTATGTTAGATTTTGAATGAAACTCTGTTTAATATTCTAAATGAAGCAAAATCACAACTCCAGCAACAACTGAATGACAATATGAAAAAGGAAAAAGAATTTTTAACTTGGGAGGACTATAGTTTCAGGGAGGATATTAAGAAACTAAATTATATCAGGACTCGTTTAAAATTATACTACACATTAAAAAATATGAGATATAAATACAAAATTGTGAATGGAAGAAAATTGGTTTGTGAGAAGAATCATGTAATTTCGGCGAAGATTACTTCTTTAAAGAAATATTTACAATTTCGAAATTCTAGTGAAAAATGTATGTTCCGGTTTTTGGATAAAACTGGATATTTAGCAATGGAACCAGTCTGCATAGGTAGACCCACGACACAGACTTGAAAAGTAATCCATCTAAAGTTAAGACGGAGAGAAAGAGATATACTATTTTGCATGCAGGATGCACATCAGGATTTTTACCAGGGTGTGACTTACTGTTGGGTTCGGACAATAATGACAGCTACTATCATAAGTGTATGAAAGGTGGCATTTTTAAGCAATGTTGAAAAAAACTGTTAATCCCGCTTATATGTTTAACATAAATAATAACTTCTACAAAACAGATTTGCAAACAAAAGTCATCAGCAAGTTTTTAATAATATATTTCCACATTAGAACATATAGAAATTTTATGGCGTTTCTGTACAGTTAGATAACAGCCATGTTTAAATAAAATTTCTTAAAATAAAGCAATACCACAGAATAATAATATTATTATTCTGTGGCAATACCTTATTTAATGTTAATGGTTCAGTAATTGTAGCTTTCTTTATGTATTATAGAGCTTATAAGATAACACATTGACAGTTGTAATAAGTTTTTGACATTACTAGTGTTTTTTCTTTGTAGCCAACTATCTACACTGTTGCAAAAATGCAAAAACAAAGCCTGCTCTGAATCATAAAGCAAAAAAACAGACTATACGTTTTAAACTCTATCTTTTGTTGTTTCTGACGTCACAGAAAAAGGGTAATGTGTAGACTTTCATTCCCGTCTTTCAAAAAAAAAAAATAAATAAAGAAGTGGAAATGTTTTCAAAGCCTCCTGGATGGTAGTCGAAAAACTCGAACCATGTTTTTTTCTTAATTTTTGACTTACCTTCTGTGTTAATCAAGTAATGGTATAAAAAGTGCTTACACTGTATATGAAAGAAGCTTCTTTTACAAGTATTTTGTTTTTTTATTCATTGTTTTATCTCTAAAATTATCCGAATTACAGCTTTTTTGCTGAAACCTTGCCTATTACCAACTTTCTGAATTTATCGAGAAACAGTTTTCTAGTGAAATAAACTGATACGAATTTTAAAAAACATTTTTTTCTTCAAACGGCAGTAAAATGTGTCATTATACCGCCCGAATTGATGATGCTAAACTGTCACTTTATTGCCATGCGGCAGATAATATTATCTGTCGCTGACGAGATTGAATAATTCGTTACGGTATTAAAACAACTTTACGACACCCACCCAAGGTGAGCATCGCACCACGGAATCAGTCCTGGAAAACTGGCACGCTTGCCCTGAAATTTGCTAGAAACAGGCTAAAGGGCCACGGCTGGAACGCTCAGGGAGTCGGGCGTGAGTCACACGATACGTTCTGAGCAAGCGTGTTGAGGCATATATATAGGGTACGTCAAAATTACGAGGGCGCCACCAAGCCTGTCTTAACTCGAATAACCGGGCCTGGGCGGTTAAACGGGAGCGAAGTATTCAAGATACTCCGTCGATAAGAATTCTCATGAGCTGCAAGCTCACATAACAATTTTGTACTGGAATGGTAATATTGGGACTCTTTGGCCGAGACTGCGCAATCACTGGACCTACCTGCACGCTCTGATCTCTCACGTCTCGCCGTACACCAATCTTTACATTGTAAAATGCGCTATCTGAAACAAAGCATGCACAGGACGAATAGGAATAATACGTCCCTTAACTAAATATGCGTCTATTGATCGCTAATTACATCTGGGCAACAAATCGTGCCGCCAAGCTTATGTTACTACTTACGTTAATCATCAGCTGATGGACGCGCTATGCTAATGAACATATTAGAGTACAGTTGAGAAATACGCGCTCCGGCAAAAGGGCGCGTTAGTGCGCGATAACAGTCGCCGACCTACGGTTAACACCAAGGAAGCAAAGCACAAAGCCCTCGCAAACATAAACAAAGAAAAACTCGAAAAGCTTAGGGCGCGCCAGGTCCAGCACGGCGAGGCGTTAATTCTATTTAGGTATTAATCGGTACAATATAGCGAAGCTCGCACACCTAACGTTACTGAATTAAAAATTAGCACAAACGTAACACCAAATCATGATCGCAGAGTTCTTTAGTTATTTAGGCGATGAAACGCGAAACTCGCGCACATGAACTTACTGGCAGGCTACCAAAGTAGCGTCTTGCAGCATGGTGGCCTCAAACCGGCATTAAAAGCCGCGACAAGCAAGCAAGGGGCATGCATCCGCCCACATAAAGTTGAGCACAAAGCACCAACGCTCGCACAAGTGACAGTTACTATGTTTAAATGGTTGCAATTACAAATACCTTAGTCCGCAGACGGTCCATGAGAGTGGCGTGCAGTCATTTGGTAGAAGGCGGCAGTCTGTGGCAGCTCAATCGCCAAAACACGGCATTAGGGGTAAACGGGCTGGAGAATCCGCCAAGGTGGCGACGTTAGGACGCTCTCCTGAGAGCACGCTACAGCGACAAGAAGGCCTACTTCGTCCTGCCTAGAAAGATCCTCGAAACAGCGAGTTGCAAGGGGAAAGCCCCCTTTCTCACCAACGCAGAACTGGCCCCAAGAAGCCCTTCACACACCTACGCCTCGACGTAAAGACGTGCCACTCACACAACCACACGCGACCTCCTTCGATCAACGGCCAGAGTGGAACTCTCAAAGCACAAAGCGTTAGGACGCTTGAAGTGGCGTGAGCCAAACGGCGTTGCCACGTGACTCTCGACAGCCAATGGCGATGCGCTCCATAAAACAAATTAATTCCGGTATCAAAGGCAGCCAATGGCGAAGCGCCTCAACGAAATGACTTCTAGAAGTTTCGGAATTCTTGCGAGTGATAACACCCGGCTGCCAAAGTAGCAGCAAAGGGGTGCTCCAACTGACGAGAAATACTGCGTTTGGGGTCAAATATGTGCAAAATCATTATTGTAGAATTAGGCGATGGAGCCAAATAAGTAACTAAAAGGGTTTAGCATACGGGCACGCTGCCCTAAAGCCTAGGTGGCTACTTAAAATACCAAAATGACCTGACACTCCCCTTACTTGAAAGAGAGTTCCCCGAAGTCTCTTAAAATCACCGGGGCATTTTGGCTGCGGCGCCACGAGAACTCAAACGACCGGAACCGCTGATACGATAGCTGTACCCCCAAAGGAATTACGCACACTGGCCACCAGATAGGGTACGACAGGAGGGAAGAGAGAGAAGGGGAAGAAGAAAGACTGGATACGCCAGTGGAAATACGAAAATTGGGTAGGACCTGGCGGTTCGCTGATGGCTAGCACTCACTCCCCGGACCACGGAAGACGGGCGACAAAAAAAACTAGCTGTCCCAAAGGAGTGGTACCCCGCCAGGGGTCCACAAGACGGTTTGTGTCTGGCTCCCTCGGGGAACCAAACGGGCTAAGACTAGGCAGACTGGGGACAGTCTTGCCGATCCGGCTCGACTGCCCCTCCCAAAATAGGAGTGCCACAACAACGTTTAACGAAACCACGTCGATAATCGACCACCAAAACGACAAAAACAAAAAAAAAGGTAACCGACCAGACCCGAAACGGGTGTGGCACGCACTGCGGCGACGGCCACGAAACGCCGACTGGACCTTAACACCGGGTCCATGACGGTCGCCTAACAGTGCGCTTTTGGAAGGTGGAAAAAGAAAGAGAACAAAGGGGTTGGGTAGTTGTCGCCGGGACACGGTAGATAGTAATAATAAGGGGAAAAGAAAGGTAAAAATAGAACATAGAGAAGGAGGGTTTGGGGTTCCAAATTAAAACCGTTAAAAAGAAACGCGCGGTTAGCGCTCGTCAAAATCGGGTCAATAGAACGTCTTACTCCCATGCACACTTCCGACCAACCATTCCAAAAGAACATGGGGGAGATAAGGGATAAGTCCCTCGCAACCTATCCCACGAGCCACATGAAGAGGGCACGTTGCGCGTCACGGGATCGGCGCATTGTTGGGTTCCCACAACAAGGAAGCTCGCGGAAAGGCAGGTGTTGCTGAAGATACGGCTCTAAGCCGGCAGTATGGCCGTCAAGGCCTACCAACAAAAGAAAAAAAAAGGGGGGGGGTAAGGAAAACGGGCGCTAGAAGACTAAACGTCCGTGGGATTGGGTTTTAGGTCTTTCGCGTGCCACGTGCCTTTCGGGGCACCGGTCTCGTCGGACAAGTGGCAAGCGAAACTTGCCGATTGATATAAAACGGCCCTACAAATTTCGGAGCCAACTTGGCGTTAAAATATTTCGCCGCATCGGAAAGTACGTAATTTCGTCGCCAGACGGTATCGCCAACTGCAAACTGAGCCGGGCGCCGTCGCAAATCGTATGTCGCCTTGGAGGCTTTGTACGCCACGTCTAGTCGTTTGACTATGTCTTCATATACCGACCTTAACGCGGGAGTCCGTCGTAACAAGTCTTTGCGACTCTCTACTCGTATTTGTTCCGAAACATCTACCTCCTCGGGGTTATTGGCGCGCGTTCTCTCTAACTGTATCTCTCTGCCGAAATTGGCGAAATATGGGGTCATGCCGGTGACTTCGTGTACTGCGGTACGCACTGCGCAAGCGACTTTCGACAAATATTTATCCCACTCCCGGTGGTTGTCTTTCACGTACGACTCTAGCATAGTTTTTAATACTCGATTAACGCGTTCTACGGGGTTGGCCTGAGCATGGTAATGTGCGTTAAAGATAATTCGTGATTTATACGTATCGGTAAGTTGTCGGAATTCTCTACTGCGAAACTGTACGCCGTTGTCAACCAAGACGTACTGAGGTGCTCCAAAGAGCAAGAAAACGTCGTTCTCAATTTTCTGGGTCACCGCGGTCGCGGTGGCGGTACGCAACGGGAAGAAAAGGGTAAATTTAGTAAAGTAGTCAGCCACGGATAGAATATACACGTAGCCTTTCTTTGAACGGGGCAACGGCCCTACAATGTCGATAGATATCATTTGCCACGGCTTATCCACCACGGGGTGACGACACATCAAGCCGGCCGGGCGTTTTTGCTCGGGTTTCTGCGCTAGGCACGTCGCGCAACGGTTAACGTAACGGGTCACATCCGCCTTAAGTTTAGGCCAGTAATACTGCTGAGCAATACGGCCGTAGGTCTTATAAATGCCTAAATGGCCTGCGGTAGGTTCATCATGGTTTTTGCGAAGAATCTAGGCACGTTGAGGCTTCGGAACCACCTCTTTCCAACTCGTGCCTTTGTCCAATTCGGGGTATTTTACGTTAACATGTTTAAACAATTTCACTCGCGATAGTTTCCACGCCGAATACTTGAACGGTTTTTCCACGACGCGCGTACACATGCGCCTTTACCAACGGTCAGTCCGACTGTCACTCGGCGTCCGAACGCCGGCCTCGGGTTTTCCAGAATCGACGACTGAGACTACATCTATCTCGGGTATAGCGCGGGATAGCGCATCCGGGACAACGTGGTCTTTTCCCTTCCGGTGTTTGATCGTAAAGTCGTATTGTTGAATACGAACAGCCCAACGGGCGAGTCTCCCGGTGGGTTCCTTAAGATTATTTAGCCAGATAAGTGAATGATGGTCAGTAATGACTGTGAAGTGAGTGTCTTCTAAATACGGACGGAACTTCTCTATGGTCCAAAGGACGGCCAAACATTCGCGTTCCGTAACCGAAAAATTACGCTCAGACTTCGTAAGAGTCCGACTAATGTAACAGATTACCTGTTCTTGGCCATTAACGGTCTGAGTCAGCACGGCGCCGATACCCACATTGGAAGCGTCCGTCTGTACGATAAACGGGAGAGAAAAATCGGGACACGACAAAATGGGTGCCGAAACTAGGCAATTTTTGATGGTTGTAAATGCGACTTCGCATGACTCGGTCCACTCAAACTTCTGAAATTTTTTCAATAACGACGTCAGCGGAGCAATAATGGCTGAAAAATTTGGTATGAAACGCCGGTACCACGATGCCATGCCGACTACTCGCCGTATTTCTGAAACGTTTCTAGGTCGCGGCAAGTTAAGAATCGCCGAAACTTTATCGGGGTCGACTAAAAGTCCTTGGGCGTTGACGACATAGCCCAGGTATCGTAATTCCGGTTGGCAAAAATGACATTTATCACGTCCCAGTGTTAAACCAGCGTCGTTCAGTCGCTGCAATACTTCGTCTAGAATCTCGACGTGTTTTTCGAAAGTCGGGGTACAAATAATCACGTCATCTAAATAAACAAAGACGTAAGGTTCCAATTCGGGACCCAACACATGGTCGACGAAACGTTGCCAAGTCGCTGACGCGTTATGGAGCCCAAAGGGCATGCGAGTAAATTGAAACAAACCGCGCCCGGGTACTGTAAAGGCCGTTAGTTCCTTAGATTTCTCTTCCATTTCAATTTGCCAGTACGCGGATTTGATATCAAGCGACGTCATGAACCGGGCATCGCGTAAGCGATCCAAAATCGAAGACACGTAAGGTATCGGGTAGGCGTCCTTCTCGGTGACGCTATTTAATTTACGAAAGTCAACGCAGAAACGATAGGTTCCATCTTTCTTTTTAACTAGTAAAATCGGGCTCGGCCAGGCTGAACGAGAACGTTCTACCACGCCTGATTTAAGCATACTGTCCAACTCAGCATCGATATGCGCCTGCATCGCGGGAGAGACCGGATAGTACCTTTGTTTAATCGGTGCCGCCTCAGTAGTGATTTTATGTTGAACGTACTTGGCGCAGCCGAGTTCGGGTTTAGCGATAGTAAAATGTCGGTTCACGAGAGTGTCTAATTGGGTTCGTTGATCCGAGTTCAGGTCGAACATAGACTGCAAATTACCGGTAGGAGTATCAATGGCCGCTAAGCCGGGTTTTGAGAATTCCCACTCCCCTCGAAACACGTCTGGGACTATTCCCACTGACTTCCAGAAGTCTATACCTAGGATTAGGGTGTGCGGAACCTCCGGAACTATTAAAACATCGATAGCTACCACTCTGTTATTTAAACGGATAGGTAAGTGCAGGGTACCTAGACTGGTTACGGTCTGTCCATTCGCCACTGAACAAACGGGTCTCAGCTTCTTATTTACGCGCAGGCCTACAGTACGCAACACGTCCCAACCCTTGGCTCCTAAGATTGTTCGATTCGCTCCTGAGTCCAACAAAGCTAACAACTCAAAGCCCATAATTTCAACGGTCACATGCGGTCGACGGTCATCAGATGACCTTTCTAATACGTAATCAAGAATGACTTTATTTTTCTTAAATTTGGTCTCGCGCTCCTCGATAAGTCCCTTCATAAATTTAGTCGAATTGCTAAACACGCGCGAGGACACTGCTCGACTGTTCAGCGTCTCGCAGGGTCGTTTCCCTGTCCCCTATCTCTTGTTCGACAACGAGGACAAGTGTTTACGGTCACTTCAGGTCTGCCGCAACGGTAACAGAATTTCTTGCCGCGGGGTCGCGGACACCTACTGGCTCTATGGCCTGGTTCGTTACAGTTCCAACACCGCATGCTTGACTTGGGTGCCGATTCTCGGTTCCTCCTTTCGGGAGTATTAACGTTACGCGTTTCGACAGCATCAACTGGGCACGTTTCAGCGACAGGCGCGACCTCGACATATGCCAAGTCTGTTTCTAAGTCAGACTTCTTTCTAGATGGTGGCACGTAAGTTTCAATGGCGTAGCGCCGTTCTTCGATCTTCCGTCCGTATAGCGCTAGCTCGTCGATCGACCGGACTTCCGTCAATCCCAACTGGGTTTGGTATAATGGTGAAATATTATGCAACAAAATACGCAACTGTCTCTCCTCGGGAATCGCTTCAGTCAGGCGCGAAAACATTGTGCGCATGATAGCGATATAAATGCCCATACTTTCCGTAGAGCCTTGCGTGCGACGTCTAATTTCGTCCAACAACCGTTCATCATAATTAGCAGGTTGAAACTCTAGACGCAATAAATCGACTAACTGCTGCCACGTGTTAGGGGTCGCTCTATTCCCGCGATACCATAGCAATGCGTTGCCCGAAAACAAATCGATAGCCTGCATAAACAACTCTTCTTCGGTAAGGTTTCTGGCCACTCTGAGTTCGTTAACACGCTCAATGAAAGCGTTGACCGATAGACCTTTCGGGTCACTTGAGAATTGTATGTTCCATTTCGAAACAGGGGTTGCCTTAAATGAGATCGTACGCGACATCGGCGAAACAAAACTCGGAGTCGACATAGTTGCCGCCGTCGTAGTCGTAGTCGTCGTCGCGACGGTAATGATAGGTGCGACACCGGACGTCGATGGCAGCGTTACGGCGCTTTCCTCCTCAGCCGTAGTCGTAGACGACCCTAGCTTTACCTGGTTAAGTTCGTAGGTTGAACGTATGAGTGATAATTCCGCGAATGCTTTTTGTTTGAACGCTCGCTCTTCCTCAGTTGTAGCTAAACTATTCGTCAAACGGTTTATTCCGTGATAAAATTTCGTTTCGATCGTAGCCGCTACTTCTTTAGTCGGGTTAGCTAAATATATCTGGATCTTTTCCTCTAATTCGCTGATCAATGTTGTCACGGCCGTGAGATCCTCCTCCAATGTATACGGGTACGTCGGTCGCGTATCCATATCTGCGCGTCCCTCCTCTCTCAATACGTCGCGTAACCGGGAGCGCAACAAGGTAACCGCGCCGGAAGCATCACGGCCTCTGATTCTCAACTCGTATTCAGCTTCCGCGTGAAGCAGACGTTCAATATGTAGCTTTAGCACCATGTTTACAAACGGAAAAGGAACGACTTATATTATACGTCGTATAAAAGGGAAACGTTAGCGCGTGTTTGGTAAGTCAATCACGTCAGGTATCCGAACCAAATCGTAGGCGGTCAAGACGGGAGAATTCGGAAAAAAAAGGTTTGCTACCTTTCACACTACCGATGGCTTAACGGGACTATCTGTCCACATTCTTTGCGAAAAGACCGAATACAAACTAAAAAGGACAAATCCCAAAACTAAGCGGTCAACGAATGGCTTAACGAGCCTACTACCGACCAACAATGGTTACAGACAGTTCTGTGCCAAAACAAGCATACAAGGCCCCAGATGTTAGCCAAAATTAAGACGCACAACGGATGGGCTTAACGAGACTACTACAGTCCAACAACAACAACAAACAACAAGCCCCACGCGATTGGGCCGCCAAAATTAGCCTGTTACGGTATTAAAACAGCTTTACGACACCCACCCAAGGTGAGCATCGCACCACGGAATCAGTCCTGGAAAACTGGCACGCTTGCCCTGAGATTTTCTAGAAACAGGCTAAAGGGCCACGGCTGGAACGCTCAGGGAGTCGGGCGTGAGTCACACGATACGTTCTGAGCAAGCGTGTTGAGGCATATATATAGGGTACGTCAAAATTATGAGGGCGCCACCAAGCCTGTCTTAACTCGAATAACCGGGCCTGGGCGGTTAAACGGGAGCGAAGTATTCAAGATACTCCGTCGATAAAAATTCTCATGAGCTGCAAGCTCACATAACAATTTCGTACTGGAATGGTAATATTGGGACTCTTTGGCCGAGACTGCGCAATCACTGGACCTACCTGCACGCTCTGATCTCTCACGTCTCGCCGTACACCAATCTTTACATTGTAAAAGGCGCTATCTGAAACAAAGCATGCACAGGTCGAATAGGAATAATACGTCCCTTAACTAAATATGCGTCTATTGATCGCTAATTACATCTGGGCAACAAATCGTGCCGCCAAGCTTATGTTACTACTTACGTTAATCATCAGCTGATGGACGCGCTATGCTAATGAACATATTAGAGTACAGTTGAGAAATACGCGCTCCGGCAAAAGGGCGCGTTAGTGCGCGATAACAGTCGCCGACCTGCGGTTAACACCTAGGAAGCAAAGCACAAAGCCCTCGCAAACATAAACAAAGAAAAACTCGAACAGCTTAGGGCGCGCCAGGCCCAGCACGGCGAGGCGTTAATTCTATTTAGGTATTAATCGGTACAATATAGCGAAGCTCGCACACCTAACGTTACTGAATTAAAAATTAGCACAAACGTAACACCAAATCATGATCGCAGAGTTCTTTAGTTATTTAGGCGATGAAACGCGAAACTCGCGCACATGAACTTACTGGCAGGCTACCAAAGCAGCGTCTTGCAGCATGGTGGCCTCAAACCGTCATTAAAAGCCGCGACAAGCAAGCAAGGGGCATGCATCCGCCCACATAAAGTTGAGCACAAAGCACCAACGCTCGCACAAGTGACAGTTACTATGTTTAAATGGTTGCAATTACAAATACCTTAGTCCGCAGACGGTCCATGAGAGTGGCGTGCAGTCATTTGGTAGAAGGCGGCAGTCTGTGGCAGCTTAATCGCCAAAACACGGCATTAGGGGTAAACGGGCTGGAATCCGCCAAGGTGGCGACGTTAGGACGCTCTCCTGAGAGCACGCTACAGCGACAAGAAGGCCTACTTCGTCCTGCCTAGAAAGATCCTCGAAACAGCGAGTTGCAAGGGGAAAGCCCCCTTTCTCACCAACGCAGAACTGGCCCCAAGAAGCCCTTCACACACCTACGCCTCGACGTAAAGACGTGCCACTCACACAACCACACGCGACCTCCTTCGATCAACGGCCAGAGCGGAACTCTCAAAGCACAAAGCGTTAGGACGCTTGAAGTGGCGTGAGCCAAACGGCGTTGCCACGTGACTCTCGACAGCCAATGGCGATGCGCTCCACAAAACAAATTAATTCCGGTATCAAAGGCAGCCAATGGCGAAGCGCCTCAACGGAATGACTTCTAGAAGTTTCGGAATTCTTGCGAGTGATAACACCCGGCTGCCAAAGTAGCAGCAAAGGGGTGCTCCAACTGACGAGAAATACTGCGTTTGGGGTCAAATATGTGCAAAATCATTATTGTAGAATTAGGCGATGGAGCCAAATAAGTAACTAAAAGGGTTTAGCATACGAGCACGCTGCCCTAAAGCCTAGGTGGCTACTTAAAAACCAAAATGACCTGACAAATTTTCTTCGGATTTTCTTCTTCTTTCCTAATAACATAATATACTATTATCTACTTTGCGTTCGTATTGAAGCTATTACGATACTCGTTTGCATATCGTAATAGACAAAAAGCCGTCAGCGGCAGATAATATTATCTGCCGCTGACGAGATTGAATAATTTTCTTCGGATTTTCTTATAAACGTTTGAAGAAAAAATGCTACCTATATGTTATTTAGAACAAAGGTATCTTTATGTGGCTCGGCTGTACTTATCTGCCTCGCAAGCTCGGCAGATGATCCGTCCAGCCTCGCCACATAAAATATAACTTTTGCTCCTAATAACATAATATACTATTATTAAACACAAAATTATAAACTGGGATAACTAGCAACTCTAAGAGCTTCTAATCTACATGGCATACTGGAAATTAGGTTTCTTATTGTTTCCATTGGTATGCGATCCCATTCTTCCACTAATGCATCTGCCATTTCTGCGAGACTTTCCGGAGGTCTCTCGCGAGAACGTATCCTTCTTCCTAATTCATTCCACAAATGTTCTATACAGTTCATATCGCAGCTTCTTACAGGCCACTGTAATGTGGTGATACTCGTAGCTTCTAAGAAGTTTCGCACTATTGCTGCGGTGTGTGGTCGGATATTATCCTGCATCAATATAAAGTTATTGCTCACTAACTGTATGAGGTAAGACATATTGCTGAAATACAAATTTCAAAAAATATATTTATTCATTCATAATCTAGGTATAGCCTCTTTTACCTTTCGGCGTTGACAAGATTAAAAAAAATGTAAATAAAAAGGACTAAAATAATAATGATTAAACATTATTTTAAATCTAACTCAACAAATAAAACATAAAACATTGCTTTAAACTGAAAATTGCAACTCTATCCTCTTCCTCTACCTGTTAACTATAAAAATAACTCGAAAAATATGTTCCCATTCTATTTTGCATCAAGAAGTGTATTTAAAATTTGATCGTTTTCGTTTTTGAACGAAACTTTTGTTAGTGTTGGTGTCAGTACCAATTTATAATGTTACTAGAACGCACGTGGCCAGCCTATGTCTGGCCCTGCCAGCGTAAAGAAACGGTTAACAATAACAATGCTTGCTTAAGCTGGTAGCCAGCCGACGTCCGGTCCTGCCAGCGTTAACAATACAAATGCTTGCTGTTGACGGTCTCGCCACTTGTGCTTATGATCAGCATGTGCGCGCGCCAGTGCTTATGATCAGCATGTGATTGCGCCAGTGCTTACAGTCGGTCGGCCGGCGGCCGGCATCAGCTCTTATAATATAAGACTAGAACGCGCATGGCCAGCCTACGTCTGGCCCTGCCAGCGTAAAGAAACGGTTAACAATAACAATGCTTGCTTAAGCTGGTAGCTAGCCTACGTCCGGCTCTGCCAGCGTAAGGAAACGAAATGCTTGCTGTTGACGGTCTCACCACTTGTGCTTATGCTCGGCATGTGCGTGCGCCAGTGCTTACGGTCGGTCGGCATGCGTTCTTATAATATAAGATTGTAATCGTAAACATCAGCACCACCACCACCACCGCTAATGTGCATGTCAGAATCAGCCATATATTGTTTTTAACATTAATAAGTGCAAATAAGTAGAGTATTTACACTATAGAAACAAAATAAACTCGCAAAGAACAAACCACCTTGAATTTTTAGGTTAAGTTATTATTTACAGTTGCGTTGAATATAGGTCTGGCAACCTTACATATAAATCTCTAAAGTAGTGCTAATTTAGGCATTATTGTTAATACACTAATCAGTAGATACACCAACTCACAGCACAAGAAATGCATGAAAAAAACAGATCGACTGGGATTCTCATAAAATGTGAATCAGCAGGTCAACACCCTACAGATAGAAACACTGGGATTCCCCTGGTAGCTACAGTTGCCCTAAGCAATTTTCTGTGCTCACTCACCTTGTCTTCGTTTACGAGAATATTCTTTTGCTTCCAATACTTTATTAGAACAGAATTTTCTGTCTCCGAATATTCTTTTATAAATATTTTCGACTTTCATCACTAGACCTGTATATTCTATGAAAGCTTTATCGACCTAGCCGGTTGCTTTCAGTTGCAAATAATAAAAAACATAAAAATGCATTGGACAATCCTTCCCCACCCTCCCTATAACCCAGCCTTGTTGCCTTGCAATTTCCATCTCTTTGGGTGCGTTGAAAACAATGATGGTGAAAATTTTGTGCAAAAGTATAGTTCATTTATTTGACATCTGCACTGTCAGTGTCAAATTAAAACAAAATGTCTTGACTATACCTCAAAAATAATGTGTTTTTTATTAGATTGTACAGTAATTTAATTGTTAAAATGTGAAATAGCAGTGGTGCCAACATAATGTCAGTTTGACAGTGCAGATGTCAAGTAAATGGACTATAGCTGCGGATCATACTTGAACTATCCTCGTGCATCTTATTAAAAAATTTCAGATAGATATTTGTGCTACTATCGTCTGCAACTATTGTGCAATTCGTACTTAATAAATTAAACGAAAGCGTCTGTATACGTATTATATATGTATATTTAATAATTACAATCTATCGCTATGGTACAAAAGAATAGTAATCACACATAACACACAGGAATTCATATCACCTTATAACACTACTTGAATAGGGGCTCTACGGCTCTAAGAAACTCCTCTTGAAATTTCTTAGTGGAAAATCTATCGACAGAAGCCCGAGCCCGTTCCCTAATCCCGCAAATTTCCTCGTCACTCATGTACAAAATATACCTAATCGTATGGGCATACTCCTCCGCAGTAATGGCAAGGAAGCCCAGCCTGGAAGCCTCCGACGTTTCAATAATATCAAGCAGGGGTCCACCAGATTTGTGCGCTATTGTAATCAGTCCAGCAGCCATCAGCTCCACCACACCGATTCCAAAATGCTCGTCCCACATGGTATGAACGCCCATATACGCATTCTCAAATTCTTGCAGCAGTTCATCGTACGATATGTTGACTTTAAATTCCACATTATTTTCAAGGCTCAGATGCTTGCTGAGGTCGCGCAGGTCCTTCACGCGAACGTTATCTTCCGCGTTACGGCAGCTCCCGCACAGCACCAGGGTTATGTTGGCAAAGAGTTCTTCCGGAACAATTTCCCGGAGCTCGTACAACGCCTGCAGCTGCAACGGGTGGTCTTTTTCGGGGCGAAATTGTGCTAGTGACAGAATTCTGATCCTGTCCAGCTGCTTGCCCCCTCGGGGGAGCTTTTTGAGGTGGTCCACTTCACATGGGGGATAGACAAGGTGTAGAGGGTGAGACCAGAGGTTATTAAGGTGTTCCAGAGTGAATGTAGAGTTGACTAACGAAATGTTCGAGCACTGACCCGCCCAGGAATAAAGCTGAAATTATTTTAAATTAATAACGAGTGGTTCCTAACTAGTAAAATATATAAGCAGTAATAGTATTAAACGTATCACTTCATACCGACGCAAATATTCTATAATAAAATAATTTTCCAGCTGTAAGGAATGGGCTTCGGGCAATCAAACTGCGATTATTATACATGGGGATTCTGCTGGAGACTCGTTTCAACATGTCTGTCGTTATAGTTGGGTAATGTACATAGCAGCCTGTCTTACAGCCCCCCAAATACTTGAAAAGGGGCAGGGTGAAGGCATATCCTGTCGTGTCAATAAAAATATCTGTAATGAAAGTTTTGTAACCTTACTGCGTACAACGTCAAACATTCACCTACCGGGATTTAACTGACTTAAAGCTTCAAAACCCAAGTAAACAGACCCCAAACTTTGACATAAAAGTGTAAAATAAGGATACATTTGTGCTTCGATCCATTTTCGTTTATGAAGGTACACAAACTTAATGTTACGCTCCACTTTAACGTTCAGAGTGGTTTTTACTTTCTCTATAATATCCACTGGGGTTGCTTCAACATCCCCTGTGTAAATATAAAACTCAGCTGTTGGATATCTGCAATTTATTATAATTACCATTACGGGTATCAAAAATTTTTTTTACGGAACCTTTTCTGTAGTGCTTGCACAGCCACCCATAAGACCTTTTCTCCGCCACCACCTGCATGGCAGTATGGGTGGAAGAAGGCAACCCTGAGCTTCTCCGACTTGTTTTTCTGTTTCTCTGCTGCAAACTTCCATCGTAGCATCAAAAAGATAGCTGGTAGTCCAATAAGGGACAGTGTTACGACGAAAATGGCAAATGCAAGCAGAAGCTTGGCTGAATAAAATAACGACGTCCTAAACAACATTTTTTTTATCAATAAATTGACGTGGATTTCACGATAGATATACGTGGTGCAATTTGAGGTTAGATTGCAAAATTTTTGTGCTAAACGCGTTCTGTTGGTTTAGTTACAAATTTACACAATATTTCCTTAGATTGTTACTTACATTAGTGTTAAAAAAGTTCTCATGTTTGGAAAAATTAAGTTACATTTTTAAACTTGACATTGTCTGACCGGTTTATTGACGTTTCTAGTTACTTTTTTGCGCAACAGAGGTCTTAGGTTATTTTATGCGAAATGTTGTACCAGGTCCGGATTCTACACTTCAAATTTGCTCAATGAGAAAGTATTGCCACTCTAGTTTTTGATAACACACAATATCAGTTGTACATTTCAAGATAGTGTAACGACTTTGACCCACAAATTTGAAAATTTTTAAGGACCAAAATTCTCTTTAAATATCGAAAGTTTTTGTATTGTATTGTACAGCGTGATCAGCAATAACTGATTGAGTTGGCAACCCAAAATTTCGCTTGACATTGGCAAGACTGTACGTCTATGTCAAATTCGAGGTTAGCAGGTTAGGTTTTGCGCCAGTCTGTGTCAAAACTGATGCAAAATCTAACCTGATAACCCCGAATTTAACACAGACTGTCAGTTTTGCCAACTTCAAGCAACATTTTGTAATGCCAACTCAATCAGTTAATGCTGATCACGCTGTACTTTGCTACAGTGTGTTCAAATAAGAGATTGTTAAATTATATTTGTCAATAGTAAAATAAAACTCAATGTAACCTTTCTGAGTTCTGAGAAACTCAGTATATGTTATGGACCCATAAGTTGAAAAGGTGAGAACGTTTCAAATTTTGTTTCTATTTGTCTAAGATTGATTTAGTAGTAGGTGAATCGAAGAGAGGCATGTTGTGTTGACTGGGAGGATTAGATGAGTAATTTTGGTAGGTATTGAAGGAATGGAAATTTGGTAATTGAACCCTTGTTGATGATGTAAGATGATTCTTGCGAAGGAAAGCCACGCCATTTGTAGCCCACGTCTGTTGAAGTATTTCCTGCCTCTTTTACGCCGCGTTGATTTCTGCCGCATTTAAAGATTTCAATCCAGAAGGTTCCCCGTCGATGCGCTCGCAGAACCAAGAAAACATGTGTGATTTCAAACTGCGTTTTATTAGTATTCCGGGGCCCGCGTTCTGATCGCGCATTGAAATTCTCCAAATCCTAAGAGAGCCCGGGGCTAAAACTAAAAAAAAAACGCCGTGTGTGCTTAAGACGCTGAGACAAGCAGCCAATTGAATGTTTCCATGCTATAAAAGCAACGGAGTGTCGTTCAAATGAAAATAGGTGTCTATAAGTGAAACCACGGACACATGTAGAGAAGGGGGTAGACGAACGCGGAATTCAAAAGGTAGGGCTCACCTGTGTACTGTGCTTGGAGGCATCCAGATGTAAATAGTTTTTTGGAGTGCCAACCGAGTGCTCCGGGTCATCGAAGATTTTTTGGGCCGCCGCTCGGAAGCTATAGTGCCAGGAAATTTTTAATGTATTCGATGCCGTATTGGCAGTGAGCATTCATCCGGATTGAAGTCCGCATATAAATTACGCCTCGCTTCAGTTTCTTTTAATTATTATAACACGTGTGCGTTTTGCGCTTAGGCGGATTTAATCGGCGGCCTGTTTAAGTCTACAAAAACCAGGGAGACCGTTTTCAATTTGGTTGTTCGAGTTATTTCACTGCTCTTGTCTGTTTTTATTCGTCTCTAAGCAAATTCGACTAAAAACAGGGCTTCAACTCTTTGGTCTGACGTCAGCACAAGAAGGACGAATTAGGTAGGTAGGTAACGATTTTATTTTATTTAAATTTACTCCGCCTCGACCCTCGACGTACGAGACTCTCATTGGCCAATTCGATTTTCTTGTGCTGATGTCAAATCGCAAGACTCAAGCCTTGGTTTGCAGTCGGCATTGGTCTAATCCACCCCGGGCTGCTATTTGGATCTGCTGCTACAGTCAAGGTTGATTTTGGAGAAACCAATCCCTCTTGGAATTTTCTTGAGGCCAAATTTCTTGGCCTAAGGTGCTTGTACTAGATTTTAAAGTGCTTCACCGAATGTTCCCAAGTCACGCATATAAATTAGGGGCGCTCCGATCGCTCAACCAGTTGTTGACTGGATTTAACGTCATTGTTTGTTGTCTTTGAATTTTGTGGTGCTTCTTGCGCTCTCATATGATTCAGTTTGAATTAGTAACACTTGTTAACATCGAAAGGTAACAAAATTTATTCGTTGGCCAATCTCTTAAGAAACCAAAAACCCTAAACTGCTTGAGCACACTTACCCACCCCGACTAGCTCGCCGAAAACGGTCATGCCGTGCTTTGAGTTTTCCAAATATAGTATTTAACATTACCAGCATGGTAAAAGGGTTTTTACTGGAGCCAGTAAAACTCGTTACCTTGCGTGTATTGTTGAATATTTTATTTGTTCCTCACTTGTAAATAACTATAATGGTCGATCCACATAAATATTTGAGCAGAGCGAGAGTGGATTGTGATGGAACCGTGAGCAGCCCGATAATGTGGATCGAGCCTAAATTTACGATTTATAGACAATGTCAAACTGACAAGTAATTAAATTCATCAATATGACACATACTAAGGAAGACAACTTTGGCTTTGCACGCTGCCATTTCTACTTTTTGGATCAAATTATGTATGTATGTACATTATGTAACCTTATTTACCTTCCGGTGTAGAGGCTGGTGCTTTATGCGCTAGTATCTGGCGGTAGAATGCTCAACTTGCCCCGGATTCGGAATACAGATTTTGAGCGCGTCTTTGGTGCTTGCGCAGCAACCATTGTATGATGTGGTGATGTGTTGACCTTGTTACTCTATCTCTTAGGTCTGTGGTTCTGAGTAGAGCACAGTTAATTTGGTGCCCAACTGTGAATGGTTTCACTGAGCCCGATTTCAATCGCCAAGGCAACGGAAAATTCCGACCCCCGCGGGATTCAATCTGAGGACTTGCTTAATGCAAGCCTGGCGGTTACCCAACTGCTCCACGCGGCTTCTTGGATCAAATTATAATAATATAAAATATACAGGCACAGTTGTAAAATTTGTATGGCTAGTTGATAAAGTTTTACTGGGGCTAGCCAGTTAAGAGACATTTTCAAGGTGAATACAGTAATTTGATAAACTGATGTTTACAAGTAAGGAACAAATAAAATTAATTACGTAAGACTGGTAGAGCGCCAACGAATTTTGACATTGACGACGAATGTGTTCAGGCATGCAACGAAAATTCGTAAACTCCAGTAGTCCAAATCTCCTGAAAGAAAGCTCCAAAGGGTCATCGATAGCAGTAACAAATAATAATAACAACAATTAAATATCACGGAATAATTGATATAAAACTTGAAACATACAGCACAATCGACTAATAATTAATGGTACAAGATTACCCAAACACTCGTAGTAAACTTACGAGAGCGCTACTATATGCCAGATAGTCAAATACTGGGCTAACTTAATAATGCCAACAATTAATACAAAGTTAGTACGTGTACATAATACAGTTATTACCTATTACACAATCGACAATAATGTACAGTAACTAGACAACAAATTAAAAGCGGCTGAGCGGTTCTTACTCGCCTTCTTGCAATGCTTCGGAAAAATCAATATTTAACACGTTCGCTACCAAGCGGCTCATATATGAGCCACAAGGATTCTTCGCACAGACCAGCGTCACACATTTGAGCCGGGGATCCTACTGTACTAAATGGCGAATAAAATAGTTACGTTCGCAGATAGCGGATTGCGCTTTGGACATGGTCTATAGAAAGGTTTAGTAGAAATTGAGCAACAACCGGTGCAACATTGTCTCTGAATTGTGCTGTGTTTTATAGTTGTTTTGAGTCCATGTAAGTGTTTTTTTCTTTTCCTAGTATTATGTATGGTATTTTATATGATATTCCACTACAATGCAATTATTATTACTACAAATAAAACAAAACGCTGTCGGTCTAAACTTAAAAAGTGAGGTTACGTTACGAAATATTTTTTATTTCAGGTGCATGGTGTATTTCAAAGAAAGAAAATTATAAAAGACTGTGTTTACTAAAATACTACAGCACCAGGTCGTTTATTGGCAATTCTAGATAGCAGTAATATGCCTAAAGAAAGTCGTCACATATATGAGCTGCATGTCTCTGAGTAAACTTTTTGTACATATGCAGTTGCGATTACTAGTTTTCGTAGGTAAGAAGCTTTTTCTCGTAACTTCGTATTGTTCTTTCATATTTACACGTAAGACGCGTAGTAGAATACCTTGTGATGTTGGTACAGGATAACTTTTTCAGGGTTTTCCTGTGATGGCTAAAAGAACTATTCTAACAGAGAAAGAGCTTCAAGAAGAGGCCGACAAAATTATGAACTCAGAAAATGATGAAAATCTTTCTGATATGCTAGAACCTGATGAAATTTCAGAAATATTTTCAGATTCTGGCAGTAGCTACAAGCCTTCATCAGAATCGGGTTCTAGTGTGGAACAAAATCCAGGTAGTGACTCGGAACATACCAGTGTTGAACCAGTTAGCGACCTTGATGAAAATGTTCCTGATAATGGCGTAAACCAGGGCAGTGAACAAGCAAATAATTAAGAAGACAGCGACTGGGTCGAAATCGACGGTGAACCAGAGGTGTTTGATTTTTTAGAATTCGAAGGGTTGAAAGTAATTATTTCAGAAGAATGTACTGCCAGAGATGTATTTGAACTATTGTTTGATGACGACTTATTTGAAAAAAATTGCGAATGGATTAATCTACGTGCACTGTCAGTTACAGGCAATGTAATACCGAAGCATTCCACAATGAATAAATGGAAGCCAACGACTCCTGATGAATTCCTCCGTTTTCTCGCATTATGTATGCTAATGGGAAACATAAAAATGCCAAACATTAAGTGCTACTGGAGTAGGAATCCACTATATGCCCACCCAATATTTGGAAATATAATGTCAAGGAATAGATTCGAACAAATTCTACGGTGTTTGTGTTTTATCAAGAAAGATGATATAAAAACCTCCCGTTTACACAAAATTGAACAAGTTGCAGACCATGTTTTTGAAAACATACGCAAGGTTTTATATCCTGGAAGGAACCTTTCCCTAGACGAGGCTTTGGTACTTTGGCATGGACGATTAATATTTCGCCAGTACATTCCAAACAAGAGTGCGAAATACGGAATAAAGTTGTATGAGCTTTGCACCACAGACGGCTTTGTTTTGGAATGTCTAGTTTATACTGGAAAGGACACAGTTAACAATGATATTGGCCATGCACAAGCTGTAGTTACAAAACTAGCGGAGCGATATTTTGGGAAAGGTCACACATTGTACTTGGATAATTATTACAATAGTGTAAAACTTGCAGAATTCCTTTATGAAAACAAGACTCATGTGGTAGGAACATTGAGAAAAAACCGGAAAAGGAACCCGAAAGTGGTAATTAACTACAAATTTCGAAAAGGAGAGAGCATTTTCAGAAAAAAGAACAATTTGATGGTTTTGAAGTGGAAGGACAAGCGCGATGTACTTATGATAACGAGTTTGCATGGACCTGGATCTGAAAAAACTACTAATAAACGAGGAGCAGAATAAGAAAAACCAAGTGTAGTGGTCGACTATAACAAACATATGTCCGGTGTGGACAGGGGTGACCAAATGCTGTCATATTATACGACACCCAGAAAAACTATTAGGTGGTACCTAAAACTATTTTTCTATTTTGTTGACATATGCTTATGGAATGGTACCTATTTGCATAATGTTGCTAAGAAAACAAAACTTACGTACCTAAAATTCAGGGAGCTGCTGATACTTGACTATCTTGAAGTTCCACTTTCATCAAGGAAAAGTCAGGTGAAACCTTCATCTCATTATCCCAAAAAAGCAGAAAAACGAAGAAGATGCCGAATTTGTTCCCCAAAAAAGAAAAGGACCCTGACATACTTTGTTTGCGAAAAATGTAAAGACAAAACTGGACAAATGATTGGGTTGTGTGTAGATCCATGTTTTCAAGTGTATCACGAAGGCAACCAATAGATACTTTATCATACCACATGACCAGTTTTCGTGTTTTTTTTTGTGAGTTTCTTGTTTTTTCGTTCTTTTTTTAAATGTTGTTACCGAAATACCTTATTTTACTTGTGTTTTGACAAAATATAGTTTAATTTACTTAAATTTGTAAATTTTTTACGTCTCATATATGAGACATATGGTCTATGATATTTCCGGTTATGCTATAGACCAGCTTCACATATATGAGCCGGATCAAAAAATCCCACAGGAATTGCATATTTTAATATCACATTGGGTAGATTACAATCAGAAAAGGTTTTCTTTTTAAAATTTGTCATAATCAATGTATGGTCCACCAGGACGAAACATAAATACCTCCCGGGTAGCGAACGTGTTAAGTTACGCAATCCGAAATGCGGCTGCACATAATAGTTTAGAATAAAACCTGATAGCGGTTTCCGTCGAGCACTTCCAGCATGCCTATCGAAGGTGCAGGCGTGCTGAGGAATTTAACCATCGAAGCTTGGCAAGACCAGGTTGCACAGATAGCGGCGGCAAAAACTGACTTCCAAACTCTGAACTACCTGCCCAAAACTGCTTGCCCGAAATTGCTTGCTAAGGAAAACGAAACCCAAACTAAAGCCTGAAAAACGGCTGTTGGCTGAGTGCGAAATAAATAAAAATAAAAATAAAAATAAAAATAAAATAAAATATAAAGTGGAACTCACACCGGATGGGCTGGACAAGGGACAACGAAGGGTATGTGCAACACGGTGCTAAAAACATAATTTCTCTAACAATATTGTCCAAAATACAAAATACTCCGTTCTGCAGCGAGGCCCCAAAACTTCCATAAATACAAAAATTGACGGCCCGAAGAGTGGCAGGACAAGAGGTATCACCAATTGCAAGCACCAAACACCTCCGCGGCGCTCCTCCAAACCAAAGGGACGCGCTCAGACAAAGAAATGCGAGCATCGAGAGTGTTCCGGCCGCCTTGTGGCCAAGCTAGGCCAAGGAAATCCTGCAGCTAACGATAACCCGCGTCACAAAAATCGTAAATTATTGAAGGCGCAAAACCAGCGTTGCGGAACTAAAAGGGGTGCAGAAAAATCATAACACACTAGTATAATGTTGCATGTATAATCTATATACCTATTACATTGTGGGTATATAGTAAGATTTATCATGCGTTCCACGGCCTCCTGGATTAATGCGCGACTGACGTCTCTACGCTGCCCGCAGCATTTTTAGTTCAAGGCGTTTTTTATAGTTTGTAGAGGCGCTACAGTACGTTGCGCTTGTGCGTCTGGTTGCTAGAGTGGCTTCAAAGCAAGAAGTACATAGGCGTGGCTACAGTTCTGCGCCAATAGACGGTATCAGTGGCGTAGCAATGGGCATTTTTAGGGGGGGCAAATTAAAATTCCCATTTTAAAGGAAAACTTTTCATGCTGATTTATTTTTGGTTTCAAGTGCTAAATAAATTAGCATGTTATAAGAAGTACAAGCTCTACCAGAAGCTTGCGAGGCCGCCCTCCCCTAAACGCTTTCCGCCGCGGGAGGACTCGCCGTGCGTCACACGCTCAATCCCGCGCTAGGCATTATTACTAAATTTGCCCGTTTTACTGTGAATTTTTGCCAAAGCTGTGCATGGAACTTCGCCATTTGGTCGTGGCAGCATTTTAGACAACAGCTGGGAATCTGGCAGAGGGCGCAGACCAAAGGCGCTTGAATACGCGTGCGACCTGAGAAAGTTCGAATATGGCGCTACGGACAGTAAATGACTAACCCCAATGCGTCATGTAGCTACCAGACTGTAAGGTGCTCGTCCACACCCCTTTTTGATATTATTAAGGAGTTAATAGTCATGGAAACATTTAACAAAATGACACGACGAACGGCAATGAACTGAATACAACAGCGGAAATCACCTTGTTGAACGTAATGGACTCGTCCGGACGTTTCTAGCGTTCTGCGCATCTATGACGCGGTGTACTTTACACACTGAAAGACTTCTAACGTCCACGGCCTCCTGGATTAATATTAATCCAGGAGGTCGTGGCTACGTTACAGATAATTTATCAAAAACCCAACAGATAGCGCCAAAGTACGTTGGCCTCAAGGTTGGTAAAACTGAAAGCGTGTTTCGCTTTCAGTTTTACCAACCTTGGTTGGCCTCAGAATGTCAGAATCACAAAAATTATGCAAATGTGGCGGGCAGCGTAGAGACGTCAGTCACGTACTAATCCAGGAGGCCGTGATGCGTTCGGAGGTAGCTCGAGATTTGTACAGTAGAGGTCAGCTGTTGTGATATCCGGCTCCCTCTCTTTATTTACAAGGGAAGGGTTTCTCTATTATTTTTTGCTGTTTTGTTTACTTGTCCTATTTAGGTTATTGTACTCCGTTGACTATTAATTAACGGAGCTTCAATTTTTGAATTGATTTATGTGTTGCATGTTGTGACCATTTGTATTTACACGTTACCTTTCTTGTTATGCAGCTCCAGTCATTTAAAATACTAGCGAGTTCAAAGCCATGAATTGACCGATAGCAGAGAAGGGTAACAGAATTAAAGATAAAGAGAGGCCACACCGCAGAATTGCATTTTCGTGTTTGACAAGCAACATTGTCGGTGGGCAATTGTATTATTTATATGACCAACACAGGCGGTATCAATGGATTCTGGCCTCTGTTGTTTGTATAATTTTGAATTGAATAGCCTAATGCAATTTAGAAATGCTTGAGAAAATAGAAGTTAGTCTAAGTCTTTGTAACGACAAGCCAAGGGAAGATAAAGTGTTTCTTGGATAATATCTACAGCTTGGCGACTTTAAGTTTATTTATAATAAAACAAAATTGCAGCTTAATTGCGATGATTAAACTAATATAAAAGAAACTTAAAGCAAGATACTTTGGCACACTGTTGGCATGGGGCGGTTTTTGCCATGCGCTCTTTGGGGCACCCACTCCCAGACACATGCCGACACAAAACACATGTAGTGATGTAGTATTCATCTGTTGAACGGCGTTTCCAATGTGGTATGATCGTTATCATATTATATTATACCGTGCGACAAAAAAGGACAAAGGTTAAGGTCATTTCAATTTCCCCAACTAGGGGCGGGCTGCAAGGCTATCCGGGGCTTCGTATTAATTTCAAGTTTATATTTAATTTGGAAGTGCCCCTGTAGCATTAACAATTATGCCCTTTTAAGAATGGTAGCCCTTGTATTGGGTCCAGGTACTGACTACTCACACTTAGACTGATTTAAAGAAACAGGTTTGACTACTATATACATTTATTGCCTACTCATGTACAAAACTAAAATAAAATGAATGTGTTCTTCGTATAAAGTTACAGTTTAATTATATTTGATTTTTCGTCCTGGTTTTCGGAGACGGTAGGCCACCTCGTGTGCACCGATGTATGCCCGTGAGCTTCGACGTATAAGGCCTGCGGGATCAAGTTGGTACAACTGGAAACCAAAATAAAAATTAAATATGTCAATGCGTGTCGGTGTATACAATAGGAAAATTCTGATTTATTTTAATTACGAAGTGACTGGATCAGAACTATAGTTTGTTTAAATAAAATACACATCTGTACACGTGCAACTCCCAGTGATATGTTAAGAGTGCAGTCGACCTTTGACCGTGGGTCAAAATTCCTTTCGAGGTTATCTTATAGAACGGCGCGTGTGAAGGCCGCTATAATATAAGCGATCACAGGGTAAGTATCGAATTTGTACAACGGTTTACTATCTTTCACAGGAAAAGTGAACTGATTCTAAATTTTACAAATATTTAATGCAAATGAAGTTTGCTTTAAAGTACTCTGAAGTATATGCAACGTTAATTGTATTCTGACAGGTGTTTTGTGGCTTTACTGAATTTGAATTTATTGCTATTTCAACGTTCGTGGATGTTGTATTTGAATGTTAGCTTTATTCCTACAGAATAAACTCAATTGAAACTCGCCGATATCCCAGCCAAGTTCAATTGGGGTTCATTCGTTCCGTAAGTTTATCTGGATTGCTCGTCTACGAAATTAAGTTATTTCGATAGCCCAAATATAAGCTTAATTCGCATGCGAACGCTCGTGACAAATTTTACGGAATTGTAGGAGCAAAACTTACACAATCCGAATCCCAGATTTGTGTATAATAAATTTATTGTTCTCAATTTACGAATAAATCCTAATAAACGCAGACCGAGTCCAGAAATACGTTTATATAGGCAGGTACCTGGGGAAAATCGAGTTAATATTTCGAATTCTTTAGGTCGGTTTCTGGTCCGAGTTTGGCTGAAGGCCCTGGTTAATTTAGGTTGGAGATCCGGAATGTTCTGCGGCGTCCAGCCGCTGAGGGCGGCTCGAAGCCCGGTTAAAATTCTGGTCAAGATCTCCTCGAGTCCGCTGCTCGAATTTTGTTTTAAACTCGGCGATCGGCTCTCGGGACTTCTCGTGTATTAAGGAAGGACTGCGCGGAGAATCGATCCTCCGTACCGCTCGCGTCGATCGAGGGGCTAGCGCTAATCTTGCCAGTTCGAGCGCTTTGAAAAATTTCCATTGTTGTAACGTTCATTGTTGGCCTAGACGAAAATTAAGCGCTATTAATTTTAAATTAACTTTGATCGCGCTTAATTTGGAGTGAAACGTTACACAGGCCTCTCTCTTCGGAAAGCGATGGAATACCGGTGAACAAGTGGTCGCGAAAACACCTGGAGCTCGGCTACTGGTTCGTCGGGACGTTTTTACGGGACAAGAACTTTTTATTCTCGACTGGTTAAATCTATAAGCTGCTGCGTAAACACATACTCTTTTCAGGCACTCTTATCTAAGCTTCGGCGGGTTGAACCTACAATATCTTGCCGTCACCCGGGTTTACGGAGACAAGATCACGCTTCAAGATAAGATGGCTGTCACCAGGAGCTACTAACAGGCGAAAAAAGAAAAAAAATCATACAACAGGCGTATGCCACGCTAGGACAAGCGAAATGCTTTACTGGCGGACCGGGATGTCCTTTCGTTGCTATTCGACGGGAGTACTACTGGGCCGCGGTGTCGGCGTGCAGGTATCTCGGAATACAACTCAAGAACACATACAGGGTGCATTCAAACATTCTGGAGCGAATGCCGGGGTGCGCGGTCTGCGCGTATACATTTAAATATTCTGGAGCGAATAAACGCGGAGGCCGCGGTATCGGCGCACGATCATTCAGACTCCCTGGAGCTAGAGCAGGCCACGGAAGGGGCGTGCACACATTTAAATGTTCTGGAGCTAGTGCAGAGGCCACGGGGTTGGCATGCAAGCATCTAAACATTCAGGAACTGGCGCAGAGGCCACGGGATTGGCATGCAAACCTTCAAGCATTCTGGAGCTAGTGCAGAGGCCACGGGATTGGCGTGCAAGCTTTTAAACATTCGGGAACTGGTGCAGCGGCCGCGGGAGGGCATGCAAAACATTCGGGAACTGGTGCAGAGGCCACGGAAGGGCATGCAATCTTCCGGAAACAGGCGCACGGGGTTTGCTTTACAGGTGCTGGTATAGGAAGTTCAACTTTCCACATTTTCTCCTTCAAGCTTCGACGATGAGTCTACTACCTCCTGCTAATCTCCGGGTTTACGGTAGCGAGGAGTCCGCTTCAGAAGAGAGCGCGTCAGGGGTAAGCATTCATACTATTCAGGGCGGCAGGTCATACATACTCTTTTATATGCATCTTACAGGTACATCCGGTGTTCGCGGGCGGTTCTACGCGGACAGATACTTCGGCGGACTGGAACGGTACGCGGTATCTGGTATTTCCGGACTAGTACGCGGGGACGGAATTTCGGAAGATCTATCCGGACAAGGATATTGGGATCTCGGATTCCTCGGGACGGTCTGGACTACCGGTCACGTCTCTGGGCTCTGGTACCTTTCGGGCTTGCTAGGCTGTAACAGGGTTTGTACATATTGTTAAAATATGAACCTTACGTTTACACAACCTAATATTCTACTATTTCTAGATGCTCGGGCGCCACGGAGAAGACAAGCTGCGGCTAGTATAATTACCATAATATTTAAACTTGTAATTATATCCGGGTGTCGGTTCTAGTTCTAAACTGGGCTGGTTTCTGAAAACTTTCTTTAAATCAGTCAAAGTTCTGTCCCTGCTCGGGGACGCCATTTTGCAAGGCTATCCGGGGCTTCGTATTAATTTCAAGTTTATATTTAATTTGGAAGTGCCCCTGTAGCATTAACAATTATGCCCTTTTAAGAATGGTAGCCCTTGTATTGGGTCCAGGTACTAACTACTCACACTTAGACTGATTTAAAGAAACAGGTTTGACTACTATATACATTTATTGCCTACTCATGTACAAAACTAAAATAAAATAAATGTGTTCTTCGTATAAAATTACAGTTTAATTATATTTGATTTTTTGTCCTGGTTTTCGGAGACGGTAGGCCACCTCGTGTGCACCGATGTATGCCCGTGAGCTTCGACGTATAAGGCCTGCGGGATCAAGTTGGTACAACTGGAAACCAAAATAAAAATTAAATATGTCAATGCGTGTCGGTGTATACAATAGGAAAATTCTGATTTATTTTAATTACGAAGTGACTGGATCAGAACTATAGTTTGTTTAAATAAAATACACATCTGTACACGTGCAACTCCCAGTGATATGTTAAGAGTGCAGTCGACCTTTGACCGTGGGTCAAAATTTCTTTCGAGGTTATCTTATAGAACGGCGCGTGTGAAGGCCGCTATAATATAAGCGATCACAGGGTAAGTATCGAATTTGTACAACGGTTTACTATCTTTCACAGGAAAAGTGAACTGATTCTAAATTTTACAAATATTTAATGCAAATGAAGTTTGCTTTAAATTACTCTGAAGTATATGCAACGTTAATTGTATTCTGACAGGTGTTTTGTGGCTTTACTGAATTTGAATTTATTGCTATTTCAACGTTCGTGGATGTTGTATTTGAATGTTAGCTTTATTCCTACAGAATAAACTCAATTGAAACTCGCCGATATCCCAGCCAAGTTCAATTGGGGTTCATTCGTTCCGTAAGTTTATCTGGAGTGCTCGTCTACGAAATTAAGTTATTTCGATAGCCCAAATATAAGCTTAATTCGCATGCGAACGCTCGTGACAAATTTTACGGAATTGTAGGAACAAAACTTACACAATCCGAATCCCAGATTTGTGTATAATAAATTTATTGTTCTCAATTTACGAATAAATCCTAATAAACGCAGACCGAGTCCAGAAATACGTTTATATAGGCAGGTACCTGGGGAAAATCGAGTTAATATTTCGCATTCTTCAGGTCGGTTTCTGGTCCGAGTTTGGCTGAAGGCCCTGGTTAATTTAGGTTGGAGATCCGGAATGTTCTGCGGCGTCCAGCCGCTGAGGGCGGCTCGAAGCCCGGTTAAAATTCTGGTCAAGATCTCCTCGAGTCCGCTGCTCGAATTTTGTTTTAAACTCGGCGATCGGCTCTCGGGACTTCTCGTGTATTAAGGAAGGACTGCGCGGAGAATCGATCCTCCGTACCGCTCGCGTCGATCGAGGGGCTAGCGCTAATCTTGCCAGTTCGAGCGCTTTGAAAAATTTCCATTGTTGTAACGTTCATTGTTGGCCTAGACGAAAATTAAGCGCTATTAATTTTAAATTAACTTTGATCGCGCTTAATTTGGAGTGAAACGTTACATAGGGACCTTCCGTCCCTCTTCAGCCAAGAACGGGAAACTCGGGATGGGTGAGAGAAATGAGGGGTGGAGACTGGAAGAAAGGTCAGAAAATGTGGAGAAATACTGCCCCGGCATTTACCTCAGGAAAACCACCTAAAAACCTGAATCAAGGCAGACGGCCGCGGGAATCGAACGCACAACCTCCCGAATGCTAGGTAGACGTGCAACGCACTAGGCTACGGAGCTCGGTCGTGCGACAATGAGACTAGGCCGTACTTATATCTTCTTTATAGATAAAATGTTATGCAAAGATACCAGACATAATTTCTGATTAGCGGATAAATATAATTAAAATGGCCGACTTTTGGTTTTACCGGAAGTGCTATTAACTTTGATTTTTTAAGTGGATCAACCTATATATTTTGTTTTTTGAATCTACGACTCAAATTATATAACAGGTGGGGCAAAAGTAATCACCCTATCGGAAGATGCTCTCATTTTTGCAAATGGCGTCTTATGTCATTGCGACTTTGACATTTGTGAAGTAAAGAGAAGCAGAATACACGTAGAGAAAGCTAGTAGAGAGGCCAAACCAAATTATCTCGTCAAATAACGATTTTCGTGGGACTGAGTAGCTTTATACCGACAAGTGGTACCTTCTTATTCGGTGGTGTTTCCTGAGTATGAAAAATCATGTTGTCGCTTTCTCAGCCTGTGGAGAGAAGAGCTATGCCGTCACAACTATGGCCATTCTTGGTTCCAGGTTTTAGTACAGTAAAGCTAGGGTTTAACTCAAACATAAAAAAAAAGTTCTAACCAGCAGGAAACTGTTTAGTACCCTCCTCTCAATAGGTGGTAAAAAGTTGCACAACATTGCAGGTCGGGTTTAGGAGGGAGGGGGGTGGAAATGTGGTAAAATGATAGGTTTCAACAGTTTTATAGTTTTTCGCAAATATCTCGTTAACTGCAAGGTTTAGCGCAAACTTTATCTTATACAAAATTAATCTATATTTAATTTACAATAAAAATGGTCTTATGCATTTTTGACTTCCCGACAAGGGTTACTGAGATATGAAAGGGGTAATGATGTCATTATTTTCCAGTTAGCTTGGGATTCATCGTATTCACTTAAAAATGAGTGTGTTTCGTTATAAAAAGTACTTAGTGACGCATCAATAAGATAGGAACATGTGCATGTGTGTATGTATGTATGTTGGTACAGAGCTGGCAACTCTGCTACCATATAGGTGGAAACACCAAATGCTGAAGAATCGTCGAAAGACGCCCTATGCTTCTACAGGAGCAAAAAGAATGATGATGATGTATGTATGTAAGGCTATGTGTATGTATATGATAATATATCTACATTGCTCCTCTCCTTTGTTGCTTTTATCTTCATTTTGCCTATTTTTCTCTTTGAATAATTCATTATATCGTTTTTTTCGTTCCCATTTGTGTTCTTATAATTACACCTACTTAAATTACCTCTATCTTTTGTCATATCATCCTAAAAAGATAAAATCATGTGGATATCATTGAAACAGGGTTAACTACCAACTTTATCTAATAAGCTGTAATACAAAAAATAATGGAAATTGTTTTCTTCACAGTACATGCTTTTCAGTAAATTCAATGTTCTTCAATGAAAAGTGGTATGTACAACGTTCAAGGTAGTTACATAATAATAAATAACAGCAATCAGTAACCTAAAAACCGTCAAGCTCTTTTTCATGTTGAAGATTATCTTCATCGATGCCGTCGTCAATAATTAGTGCATCTGTGTTGGTGCACCCATGTCCGGAGCAATTCTTGCACATGTTTGAGCATTTCAAGCCACTCTGTCGACGCTTACAGTTCCTGACACACCCCGCATTACAAGAGTAAACAATGAGGAAGAGCAATTTTTCAGGATCAGCTGCCTTTGTGGTTGCAACTGGACGCACATAACCACCAATCCTTTTCCAACCCCATTTTAGTGAGTCTTTATTGAGATTGAGCCATTGCTGCACTTGATGGTAAACTCTATAAGAGTGTTGTTGTGCAGCTGCTGAAGTAGGGAAAAGTACAGCCAACCTGAAATTTGTGTGTACAGGCTCCTTTGCGATGGTCTACAAATAACATTGATGGCGCAGATTATCCAAATTATCTGCATTTGTTGATGCAAATATCGAAAGGAAGAAATGGTTTCCAGCCAGTTACTGCACCTGGGTCTGCATTTGGGTGGTTAAAAGTCAACTGCTTTAAGTAAAATTCCTTGTCACGTCGCACGCTTTCAGAAGGCGTTATTTTTCCCTTTCTATAAATTGAAGAGTCGGTATCACATCCGGCGAAAGTGTAAACTGCCAAAAGAACATCCTTCATTTTCCCGATACCACGCTGAATGTCTCCAATGCAGTAAACTTTTTCTTCTTGGTTATTCCTTTATTCGGTGCAACCATCTTCAACTGTTTGATGGCTGGAGCATGAAAAACCAACAAGACCAATAAATCGGTGTCATTGCCAATTACGATACCCCCTGTTTTCTTCTTTGATTCGTCAATTGTAGTAAAAACGATCTTGGTGTCAGCATCACATTCTGCCTGAATCACTTTGCAGCCAGTGTACAGTGATGAGAGTAATCAGTTGTATCTTGTTCTTAATACTAGTTAGAAATTTTGCTTGTCCTAGAGTGACATTAATTCCATCTTCCACTTTCACTTCAACATGTGTAGTAGTGGATGATCTGCGTAAATGTTGTTCGTCTTTTATGCTGGGTGCTTTACCATAACCACCTGGCCTCCCCACTTCTTTGAACACTTTATATAATACACTTGGAGAGAATATTACGAGTTCATAGGCGTGATTTTTGCTTTTTTTGACAAACAGAAAAAGTTACATTTTTACCCCCTCTATATTTCCGTAATCCTTTACTGCAGTGCAAAAATTCATACGACCATTTTTATTGTAAATTAAATGTACATTAATTTTGTATAAGATCAAGTTTGCGCTAAACCTTGCAGTTAACGAGATATTTGCGAAAAACTGTAAAACTATTGAAACCTACCATTTTACCACCTTTCCAACCCCCTCCCGCCTAAATCCGACAGGCAAGGTCATGCACCTTTTTTCCACTTACTAAGAGGAGGGTACTAAACAGTTTGCCACTGGGTAGAATTTTATTTTTTGGATGTTTGGATTAAACCTAGTCTTACTGTATTAAAACCTGATACCAAGAATCGCCATCTTTGTGACGTCATAGCTCCTCACTCCACAGGCTGAGAAAGCGACAACAGGAGTTTTTCTACTAAGGAAACACCGCTGATTACAATGGTATCACTTGTCGGTATAAACCTACTCAGTCCCACGAAAATAATTATTAATTCACTTGGCCTCCCTACTAAGCATGGATCGCTATATTTCTCAAGAACGCCGAATAATTGTGTCAATGTTTTTGACAAATAATTGGTCAGTAGTTTTGGCTCAACGTGAATTTCGTCGACGTTTTCTTGGTCGTGTGGGATCAATTGGGAAAACACTGTCGCGGTTAACCGCTTGCCTCGAGGAGACTAGCTCAACACGGGACAGTTGCAGACGTGGCCGGCCCAGAGCATTCGTTCAGTCGAGAATATCGCTGCTGTGGTTGCAGATGTCCTAGAGGACCCTCAAACATCAACCAGACGAAGGGGCCACGCAGTCGGGCATCAGTACACGATCTTTACAGCAAATTTTGGTGAGAGACTTGAAGGTGTTCCCGTACAAAGTGCAACCGCACACACAGCACGAGCGACAGTGGATATTCTGAAGCAAGTTTTTCCCTGCCGCTTAATTGCTCGTTTTGGATATTTGAACTGTCCCTCAAGATCGCCTAATTTGACCGTTCCAGACTCCTTTCTTTGGGGTATTCTGAAGTCACGGATCTATACGAACAAGCCACAGATCATGGCGGTACTAAAGGAGAACATCTGACTAGAAGTGAAGAATTTATCATCAAAAATTTTGAGAAAAGTCATGGAAAATGCTGTGAAACGAGCCGGAATGTGCAACGGGAAGGGTCCCGAGTGGTGTAGCTTGAACAAGCGTCCACGTTCGATCAGCAGAGTTAAGCAACGCTGTCTCTGGTCAGAACTTGGATGGGAGTTCCACGGCTGCATCTCTCGGCGCCTCGTGGTATGGCTATCACAGAAAAAAGTTGGTCCCGGCGGTCATAAAAACATCATGACAGTCGTTAGTGGGGTTGGAAGTCCTCATAACTGCACAGCGACGCCTATAATTGGCCTAACGGCTGTTGGCTGAGTGCGAATTAAATTAAAAATTAAAAACTCTGGCGGTGTCCACTTGGCCGATATTATCTTAATGGAAAAAAATTAAACGTCTAAATATACATAATCAACAAACAGAACCAATTATTTTTATTTACAAACGAAGTTACTGCCTTAGGAAATCGAGTGAGGACTTTTGCGCCACCTGTTACAATAATTTTGCCAAATTTTAATTTTTTAAAAACTTTAAAAATTTTATTTTTTAACATAGAAGGCTGTGACTAGGAAAAATCTGTTCTAATTGACTCTAGTAATTTGTACAAACAGCTATTTGATGAATTAGCTCAATAACAAACTCTTAATGAAGAAATAACATTTGCCGAACATGTTTTTTAAATGGCTATTTTGCCATTAGATAGCAAATTTAATTACTAATCTAACGATATATATTATGCACTACTTTATCTTCATATAAAACTGAACATTTTTAATTAATCATTTTTAAAAATATTTTTGTGTAATGCCTAAGTAAATTTGGTAACACTGTTGTATGCAATTTTAGACGTAGAGTCCGAAAAACTTTAAATATATGGACTGATCAATTGAAAAAATCAAAATTAGTGTTATTTCTAGTGAAACCGAAAGTCGGTCACTTTGATTATATCTGGTTCTCAATCCGAAATTGTCACTCGGTATACATGATCACGCCATATGAGCGACCATATGGGCTAAAGAGCATTTGCAAATGAGACGGGAACTAATAATTGCGAAGTCTGAACAGGGAAAATCGGTTTAAACTCGAATCGGCTATTTATCAATTCTGTTAGCTAGAAGTACGATTCGGACAGAGCGCCGATAATGTGGCATATCAAATTTAAAGGTAGGAGGGAAAATCTTGTTGGGAGCGAGATTCGAACTTGTGACCTGTGGTTCGACAGTTCTTGATTGTTGTCACTACACCAATCTAACAGCGTAGATAGGTGACCGCTTAGCATATACATAAAGTGTACGTGTGTTCTATGTGAACAGAATTGCCTGGAGGCTGGATTAGGATTCCGTTGCTTTGCGCTGGTTCTATCCCTTAAGCACATAAACAAGACTGCGTTTATGTTTTAAACCAATGTAGTCAATGGTTCTTAACAGGGATGACAGTAAACTACCCTGAGAGACGCAGCCTCACGTCTCGATAATATTATGGCTTGGTATCAGGGTAGCGACGTAGTGAATGAATCAGACATTAGATGCAGGTTGTTTTATTACAAAAATAAACGTTCTATTTATACAAAACAAGAATGCTTAACTAAGTAACATATCAAAGTTCAGAATAGTGTAATGTACTGGAAAGCGTTTAAAGGTACAAAAACAGCAATTCAGCACAGTAAGCTTTTATAGTTCCGTATGTGTTTGCAGGACAGAGCGGTGAACTTGGGTTTACTGGGTCGCGTACTGCGTGAAATGCCAAGTTTCAGTTTGCTGCGGTTTTTAAACTCAATGCTTGCGAAACAAGATTAGTTTGTTAATATTTCGTAAATAGGAACTGAAATGTGCCTGTTTTAATTCAAGATTAAAACAGATCTAAATTAAATATAAACTGGCGAAATTATGAAGTAAAACTGGAGGTTAAAACTGATTGTTTATGAAATCAAAGTTACATTTAGAACTTCTGACTGGATTTCGTAAATTTTTTTATTAAAATTTATGTGTGTTTAAATGAAGCTTAAACATATAGGTAATTCTGTTATTTCCAAAATCAGTTAAATCAGCAAAGATGAGTAGAATTTCTAATGGAACTTTATCCTAATCTTTAATTTGACCTACATATTTAATTTTTCTAAATATTTTGAGGAAAGTAAAAACGGGCTATTTAAAAAAAAACTCCAGAACCATTAGGTTAGAAGAAAAACAATTTTTTAAATATTTTTACGTAGAATAAAAAAGGTATCGAAAAGATTATGGCACACTTGATTTTTGAGATATAAACTAATCTTGCACTTTTTAAATGGTAACTATAGTTGGTTACGGGCTCATTTAAAAGTGTAATTCTTTGATTTCAGAAACGTATCGGTTGCGCTATTTCTCTAATGGCTGCTCACATTTTATTCTCTAAATCTTCAACATTGTATGCTTTTTCTTTGTAAGCTTTGTCTTGCATTTTTCTCCATGGGAAAAGGTCGAGCCGTGTAAAATTCGGAGATTTAGGAGGCCTTGCAATGGGCCCTGCGTTACATATCCAACTATTAAATCTTTCTAATAATTTGACATAATTAGTGTATTGTGAACAGGATCATACTGAAAATAATTAAAATTCTGCATTATGTTTACTGAACCTTCATCCCACATCTGTTCCAATTGATTTCTTAAAAATAACAAAGAATGTTTGTAATTTAAAATTTTTCTATCAAAATAAGGACCGAGTATCTTCATGTTGATAAAGCCAAAGCAAACATTTATATACAAAAATACGTTGATTTCGTGTTTCAACTGCAATATGTGGATTTTCATGCGCCCAGTAGTTGGTTTTTCTTTTGTTAAATAATTTGCCTCATCGGTAAATGGTATTGTTTTAGAAAACCCTTCATTGTTCGACTTTGTTGCACAAACCATGTAGCATAATTTAGTCTTCTTCCTTGATCTGTTGCATACAATGTATTTTCGATATGATGATGATAGGGCTTACAATTATTTTGTTTCAAAATTAATAGTGCTCCTTAGTTACGTGAAAAAGTGTAATTAGCATTAAAATTTAATTTGTGCATAATTATGGACGGCGTAAGCTCCTTTATTCGAACGCGGTCGTCGTGCTAACACAGCTTTATTTTCCATTCTCGGTTATGTGATAATCTGCTTTACCGGCAGGCTTCAGCAGTTGTTGCAAGCCGTTCGTTTTGTTTTCGGCTGTTTTTCACTTGCAAAAAGTTGTGATACTTTGTGCTCCAAGTTGCCTCCTAAGTGTCGGGTAATTTGAAAAGGTTCTTTGTGGAAGCTTCGGTGGATGCGGATACTGGGCTTGGGCACGTATGTGGAACAAATAGGTCCTCGTCTTTGAGACGGTTCATTTATTACAAGATTGCTAGCCAATCTGGCCATTGCCTGTAATTATGACCAGTGAATTACTTTATTTTAGATTTTGGTAACGTAATGCAATTATCTGAATTACGTTCGGCATTTTTAGCGTTACCCGGAACTTGCAAAACTTCAGCAATTTTATTTACTTGAGAAAACGTATTCCATCCAAGCGTCACCTGAGAGTTGTAAACACTTCAGAGATTTTCGTATTTAGAAAGGCCCCTCTGCTTCTGGGAGCCTATCTCCTGAGTGTTTTACTGGTGACGTTTGCCAGTATCCTCTACCTGCTGCAGCTGTAACAGCCTGCTTCGAGGCTATTTGATTCACCCTCCCCCCCTTCAGAAGCATGATGCTCTCAGATAAGCAGCGTACGACCTAATAACATGTAGTAATGATATTTGTATCGCAAGTGAAATAAAGAAGCTGTAACTGTTCTTAGTATGTAAATGTACATTTTATTGAATTGTGCTAAACATTGCTATGTTAGTGTTAATTGGGGGTGGACCTTTCGAGTAAGTAAGGCTCTTAAGAATGATTGTACTGGCTACTTTATGCAGCGTTGCTTAATAAATCTAATAGACTGTATTTCAGATATTGTGTTATTGCTTGCTGCGATTAAACCGAGTTTATAGGCTTTTGACCTATCTCTCTATAAATTTACTTCTAGTTTTGCAACCAATCATTTATTTGGCTGCCTTCTTTCCATGTAGGTTTGCAGATATACTCGTAATTCATCTGGATTAGAAATGTAGTAACAAAATATCATGTCGTTTTTATCCTCCCACGAATAAACTATATTTGCCGTTATTACTGTTGTTTAAAACTTACTTGCACTCGTTATTAACAAAATAAATTTGACAAGTAACGAGAACCTTTAGATCTATTGTTTTCTAATTCCAAGGTACACTATTCATTGTACTAAATTGTTTGATTTCACTATTTTATTATTGTAATTTCAAAGATAACTATTCAAAATAGATAGCGCAACACATACATTTTTGTAATCAGAAAAAGTAAGCTTTTTAATGAGCCCATAAACAACAATGGTTGCCATTGAAAAATGCAGGTTTAGTTTATATCTCAAAATCAAGTGCCAAGACCTTTTTCATAATTTTTTTATTCGACGTAGAAATCTATACAAAAATCGTTTTCTACTTTTGCTTTTAACATCAGTGGTTCTGGAGTTATTTAAATTTAAAAAATTTCCGGCTTTTTGCTTTTTCCAAAAAATGTTTAGACAAGTTGTAGATGTAGGTCAAATTTGAAGATTGGCATTAAGTTCCCCTAGAAATTCTGCTCTTGAAATACCAAAGTTGCCCATAGAACCCAGGTAGATTATTGTCATCCTGCATTACTGGTAAGACGAATACAAATCGACATATACGTAAAAAGAAAAAAATCGTCAACCTCGCCCAAAAGCTTTTAATTTTTTTGCATTAATATCCCACAAAAAATGGCACAAAATAATCCTTGTAAATAATAAAATATTAACAGCATTGGCGCAACTTGGGAGGGGCAAAAGGGGGGGGGGGGAAGGAGGGGGGGGGGCAGTGGCTTCCCTAAAATGTTGTCTTTGAAGTGCAATCTAGGTTTAAGAATTTTGTGGAAGCCGTTTTCGACAGTTCGTATTTTTGACAGGGTTTTGATTTTGTCGCCTCAAGGTAATGCTTCAACTTAAGCCCATGATCAACAGGATTCCAAGAAGTTATCGCTCGCGAGTGAACTTGCGTGCCTGTTGAGTTATAAATAATGTTCGGAGCAATAGCGGATAATTTACATCACAAATTTAAATTTTTAAACCTGGTTTCACGTTACGCGTGATTAATGCACCAGGTGTAATTAAACAAACATAAAGTTAGACAATATTAGTATTATCTAATCTAATATTTGTGAAATTCATTCATTGCACTAAGCTGTTACAATTGGTTGTCTTATTGGCTTTTATCTACTATTTTTTCCTTTTGAGTATTTGAAATGTCAGGACCTTTCTTCAGCACGTATATTTTCTTATCTTTCATTTTCCAGATTTATTTTCAACCGTTACATACATTAATTTTTCTCACTTTTTTACTGTAATAATTTGGTTAATAACATTTCAGCTAGTCGTTTGTTAATAGTATATTACATTACAAGGCATAAAAGTGATACTTTGCAGATGAGGAGGATTGCTGAAGAAGACGAGGACGCGAAGCGTCCGAGTACTTCCTCAAGGCCTCCGAGTCAAGCATAGACAATTTCATGCTGTGTAATGTAGTACATTTTTCTAAAATCTCTCTTTGTAACACCTAGAGTGCGCAGGCTTCGGCAGCACGGATCTACACCGCTCCATGGTTCCAGTCGTCGCCAAGAGAGGGCGCCAAACGCATCGCTCGTTAATCATGTTTCAACGGCGCTTGTTTAAAACCTCGCGCCAGCTAACCATTTGACTTCCTTACAGAGCGATAGTTTGTTAACAAAAAGTAACATTACCAAAGCTATTTAATATTGTATGTGCTAGGCATTACCGAACCTTAATGCAAATGATATTTATTTCTTCTTGACTTGTTAAAAAGGTAGTTTACTGTCGTCTGAACTGACTTGGTAAATGAGTTTTTACAGGCACGGTGCCTGTAAAATGTTGCCATGGCGACTTTAAAAGTATTCTAATAATCACATCCTTTATTTTAATCACTAATATTTTCAGCAAGAGGAAATTAAACGTTGTACGAAGCTCGCTTGCAATTGGCCTTTATTGTGGCTCACCGGATTACAGGGCTCGCTGCCTCGCTTCTACGTCTACACCCTGCAAATAATCCGGCTCGCCCATAAAGGCTAATTTACTAAGCTTGCCACTTAAAGAGTCCTGAAGGAAGCTGGATGATTTTCTTTTCTCTCAGACATCTTTAAAAATTTAAAAATAGAATCCTATCGCATCAAGGCGCATGTGAAGGTGACCGGTCACCTAGATAATGTAAAGTAAAAATGACTAGTCTTGCAAAAATCTCAAAGGTGACTACGGCTGCTCCATCGAATAACACAGTATGTGAGAATGAGTAAAATTTTGGGAAACAAAGAAACACTTTAGATCGATGGCCCCACACTCTGCATGCATTCCCAAAGTTAAATCCCGCATATTTGCAGTCTGTATTAAAGTATAATTTTTACTGTCTGACCAAAAATCTTGCAACCCTAAAGTTTCATGGTAAAATGTAGTTACTGTGTTTTGAAATCCAATGGGTGGGCGGAAGTGAGAATAAAATTAATTTTCTACACAGTATCTACAAGAACAGTTTTATTATTTTGTTTACGATAGCTATACGAATTTTTTTTATCAAAAAGATATGATGGACAACTTAAACAAATACAAAAACAATAAAAATATTCAAAATTTATGATCTGCAACAAAACACAATATCTCGTAGATACTGTGTTATACACAGAATTTTGACAAAATAGTTTGCTCGTTTTTTTTCTAAAACACAGTAACTACCAGATACTGTGTTTTCTTTGGTTCTTTCGAACATTATAATGACTTGCTGTGTTTTGAATTGGAGAACAGAAGAAATGCATGTAGATACTGTGTTTATGGGTAGCTCTAAATACGTAACCAGTATAGATAGCTCAAATCTGATTAGCTAGAAAGATGCGGGACAACACAGTATCTACATAGGAACATTCAGCTCAATTTCACAAAAAATGTTGGATACTGTGTTTTTCGATGGAGCAGCCGACTAGTCTTGCAAAGTGACACTTTCAAAATCAAACTAAATCTTGACATGGCCCGCTCGCTGTCTTTTCCAGAAAAAAAATATAAATGTCTTTTTGGCACTTACAGCATGGTGAGAAGTCGCTTCTTTTTTCCCACTTAAACACTATTCGTTTTAATTTTTACGGTTTTTTTCCAAAGTAGCCATTTAACTTGTTTGTGTTCTCAGTCTCTTAAAACGTTGAAGACGTTAACAGTTTTACAATAAATTTGGAAAAATTCTAGCCTTTGCTTTCATTGTGAGGAAATTCTTAGCAAAAGTGGATATTTTATTTTCTAAGGTGCTCACCCCTATATTGCAATGGTTCAATCTGTATAATATTATAATGAAGATAATAAAAAAATAGCAATTACCACCACCTGCAAATATTTTTTTATTTTGATCAAATTTCGACTGATTAAAAATACTTACTTTCTACTGGGTTCGTTAATTATTTATAAAGTAAACAGTATTGTGCCCTTTATTATATTTCATCCATCTGCAATTTAATCTCACAGAGGCTAGCTAGGTGAGCAAGATGATTCGTGCCTCAGGGTTGGATTCACCGGCACATTAATATTAAATTCGTGTGATACGCCACTGGAATATAAATTTAACTCGAACGCGCAGACGCTATTGTTGTCAAAATCCTAGCACAAATCGGTTTATTTTGGTGCGATTTGTTTTTGTGATTTAAACTAATAAAAAGTGTTTTATGGCGATTTAGCAGGTACATTTTGAATTATCGCTCTCTTAGCGTCACTGTTTCTCATTTGTTTGCAGGCAAAGACCTCAATTTCGATGTTACAACATTAAATTGTTTTTGGAGCGTCGCTATGGGATCAACGTAACCTCAAACTTGATTATGGCAATTACTGATATTTGGTTTTTAATGGATGCTTAACTCTGCCTGGGTCGTGTTTATAAGGGTTTGCTCTAGTAGTAATGCGAATTTCCGGTTGCTAACGCCGTTACTTTTAGTAAAATTTGGTACCTTCTCGATGAAAGCTGCGGCAGCTCATTCGGACTGCGTCTCCAGCTAATTTCTGCCTGAAGTTGGACCCCTGGGATGTTGTGGCCGCTGTAGAGGCTTCCTACATGCAGTGCGGACACGCTGCAGTTGCCGGGCTCAGGAACCTTATCTTGCCTTTGTTTGTAGTTAGTAAGCTGCGCTGGTCCTGGTCGCGGAGTCCTCGGAAGATGGTAACGGTGCAAAATTATTTTCATATGAGGAAAAATGTTCCCCACATTCTCACAGGTGCACGAACAATTACTGAACACACTGGTATACTTTTTATTAATAAAATTAATAGTTTAATAGGTAAAAAATTTAATTTTCTGAGAACACATAAACTGCATGTCATTCAATAATTGTATTCATTTGTTTCTTCATACTGGTCGTTAATAACAATTGCCTATCTAAGTTATACAAAACGGAAATTGACCAAATACAATACAATAACTTCTCAACTAAATTTAACTTATAATTAAAATTATGTACAAAAATTCTTATTTCTAAAATATTGTTCTTTCAATTTTTAGTTTAAACTGTGTCGTAGCGCCACTCACTTTGTTTTATTTAAATTGTCTTTCACTCGCGTAATTACACTGACTTGTTTGTTCAATCACCAATTTTGTTTCACATCTTGCTGTGTCCATTTCTTGTATTTTTAAAACTGTCTTCTTTTCCCAGATCTTCAAATATTGCTGTCCAAAATTATAAAAGCCCTGTTCTGTTTGGGTTTTGATCTTTGCCATGTAACGGGTTTACCAATAGGGATTAGGGTTTTTGACGACTCGTATCTACGAGATCGCGCTATCTTTGCGAAAAACAAAAGTGTTATTCTCAATCTGTCAACTTACTCAATTGTTATCATGGCGTCGTACAGTACAGATGAGCGAGTTACAATCGTGCAAACATTTTTCGATTTGAGCTCATCTGTGCGCGCTACACATCGTGCATTGCGTGCTACGTTTGGTCAGTTTAATCGGCCAACTGAGCAGACAATTCGAAACATTGTCAAGAAATTCAAGATTACCGGGTCGGTGATGGACCAAAGGCTACCTGTACGTGCTCGTTCTGGCCGTTCTGCCGAAAACATCGCTGCTGTCAGCCAGAGTGTCGCCGAGGACCCTAAATTCTCAGTTCCTCGTCGTTCGCAGGAGTTAGGCCTCTCGCAAATGACAACTTGGCGTATTCTGACGAAGGATTTGTCTCTCCATGCCGACAAAATTCAGCTTACACAAGAATTGAAGCCCCCAGACCATGGCCAGCATCGTGCGTTTGCTGAATGGATATTGGCGCAAGTGAGGACAGATCCCAATTTTCATCAAAAAATCATTCTGAGTAATGAGGCACATTTCGATCTCCATGGATACGTTAACAAACAAAACTGCCGCATTTGGGGACTGGAGAATCCACATGAGATTGTTGAGAAACCGCTGCATCCAGAACGTGTTACTGTTTGGTGTGCATTTTGGGGCGGAGGCATCATGGGTCCGTTCTTTTTCGAGAACGACGAAGGAAGAGCGATTACGGTGGACGGTGAAAGATATCGCGCCATGATTAATGAGTTTTTATGGCCTCGTTTGCAGCGCATGGACATAAGAAGCATTTGGTTCCAGCAGGACGGTGCAACAAGCCACACGGCGGGTGCGACACTGGATTTGCTGCGAACGAAATTCCCCGGCCGTGTTATCTCTAGAAACGGCGATGTGAATTGGTAACCACGCTCTTGTGATTTGACGCAGCTTGATTTTTTTTGTGGGGATACGTGAAGGAAAAGATCCACGCTACCCATCCACAGAATATTGAGCAACTTAAACTTGAAATCCAACGGGCCATCGGCGACATTCCGAGAGAAATGTGCAGGAATGTCATGGTGAATTTCATCAAGCGAATTGAGGTCTGCCAAAGGAGCCGCGGCGGTCACTTGGCCGAAGTTCTGTTTCACACATAATTGAGATGTTTTATATTTTTATATTTAATAAACATTTTTGAATTTCCTTAAATATTTTGAGTTTTATTCTATTTCAATTGTAGGTAACCCTTATTGGTAAACTCTTATTATAATAATTCTGCTTCTTTTACCTCTTATTTAAAATGATAATAAACATGTCCTATTTGATTATTCTGACATCTATGCTTCATTTAAGACGCACCTATTATAAACCTTTCTGTGACAGTTCTATTTATTTTGTCCGCCTTTAATTTTGCACAAACCTCTTATTTTTGGCTAATTTATAATTATCGATTCCAATCTATGAAAAACAAGCTCTGTCCTTTGTCTTTTTTATTCAAATCAATTGATTACTACTGACATTTCTTTGCAAATGTAATTACGGATTGCAATTTTATGTGCTAACTCTTACAGTTGTATAAACTACCCCAACTCTATGCTTTCTGACTTGCTTTTAATTTATTGTGCTGCAAGCAGAGTTGTATGCTAATATCTATAAATTCCTGAATATGTGATTGTGCCAATGAAAACTGAATAAATATTGTTTTTGATAAATTAAGTGATAAAGAGTCTATATCAAGTTTATGTTTAATGAACGACAGTCTACCTTCAATCTTCTTCCTGAGATCACTCCAATTCTCTGCAGCAAAAATGACTGCGGTATCATCCGCAAAAGATATTATTTGCCCCTTGACATTTACATTTACAAATTCATTAATATAATTAAGAAAAAGTATCGGTCCTAAGACCGAGCCTTGAGGTACTCCTACTTTCACTTTTAATTCCTCACTAGGAGTGCCATTTAGGGATACAATTTGTTTACGATTTGATAGGTAGCTCTCAATTAGTTTTTTAGCATTTCCTCTCATTCCAATTCTCTCCAATTTAGAGCCGAGTGTGGAGTAACACACAGTATCGAAGGCCTTGCAAGATCCAAGAAAACTGCAATTGCTTTTTTATTATCTCTGTTTCTAATAGATATTAATATCCCATTCGTCATCCAGGGTTTGATTTTTCATTGCTTGGAAGTAATAGTATTAGTAGTTTTTGATAAAAATATATACTATTTTAACTTATTAACTAAAGACTGTAGGACATCTTTCTGTATCATTTACACTTAAAATGTCATCCCAATTTTCAGTTTTCAATTGATCCTTTAATTTCTTATAATCAAATTTGGTACACAACAATTTATTATTATCGCTATTATTGCTCGTTTTTTTATCATTGTCGCTCCTAAGTTTCATTATTAGAGCAGTTGATGAGTGATCACTGATCAGTTATTTCATTTTCAATTATTATCATATGAACCGTATTTATTGTAGATGATCATATTATGTTTTATAAAAATATGGTCTATAGATATTTCTGATATTTCGGCCTCCTTATATATCCTAGTTGGCTTTCTTAAATAAGTAGTGAACCCAAACTCAAGAAGCAGCTGCAGATATTCGCTGGTTCCAGTATTAGTATTTTCAAAAATATTTATATTTGTATCCCCAGCAAATACCTCAATACTGACGTATACTTTTCTGCAGAAAACTTCTCAGATTGCAAAAAGTCTTCCGGATTACTTGATGGTGGTCGATAGATAGCTGACACCCCACAAAGCACTCCATTTCTTTCATAATCAATTCGAAGAAAGAAATAACCAGATGGAGTTTCAATTTTTTGTATATAATGTTTAATATCACTCTTAACATAGATAAGTACCCCATCATTTTGATTAATTAAACCATCATAGTAATGATTATACCCACTTAAAGTATATTTATTAATCTCCATCTGTAATTGCCAAGTTTTCGTGAGGATTACTATATCAAATTTTACCTGAATAGATTCTAAAAATATAAAAAGAGACAAAATTTTTGTTTATGCTTCTTATATTTAAATTGCAAATAGATATTTGATTATTTTGAGAACTGTGAATTTCGGTGATTTTTTTATATTGCAACTAGTTGTACTCGAAGTGTAACTATTACTTTCATCGAAATCAAAATTAAGATTCATCTTATAATCACTTATAAACATTACAAATTTAGACATAGCTATAATGGTTGTTCCGTGGTATATGTTTGATAATAAAAATTAATATTTGTTTACATACTGAAAAGATAATAATAATACCGCATACCAGTGATCTCGTTTCCAGAACACCGAACATTCGCACACTATTCCGCCGTGAATACTGTTCTAAATTTTCTTTTTCAAGACACAACACGTGTTTGTAATAAGTCGTATTTCTTTAATATCTTCTCAAACTTACTTCCAACTTGTTTACTAAAATTTTTACTACTTTTTACACCAGGTCATCCAGCTTCACTTGGTTTTTAAAGTAATCTTCTGCAACAGTTTTAGCACTATTCATGATATCAGTTATTTGGCTTTGAGAATAGAATATTATTGCCCGGTGGCTGCTTATTCTGATAGTACATGTAGAGAATCATTTAAAATTTAAAGTATTATAAGACCTTATATGTAATTGATTAAGAATCTTCAATTACACAATTAGTGAAACTGGATTCATACTGTTAGGAATCCTAACTGTAACATGATAAACTCTAGACTATATTGAGAATGGACGTTAGTAATTAATATTATTTAATTTTAGCTTAGTGTCTAACTCAAATGTAATAATGTATAAGGACGAAGTTAGCATCATACTTGTCCTGGGAAAAACGTTCCGAACAGTGTCACAGGTTCTTCCAGAAAAAGGGCCTGACATGAATCGTAAATATTATTGCTTTTACATGCCTCTTTGCGTGGGACCGCTACAATTTGCAGGTTTCCATAATCTAAATAGCTTTTATAAGTTTACCTGTAAAAGCGGTAATTTTGGTGAAGGCAGATCTTAACTGACCTCGGTAGCGGAGAGATTATTTGCAAATAAACATATTTTAAGCTACTGAAGTCTTTAATTTCTCAAGTAGAACTTTAATAAGTGTGACCGCGTAATCAGGATCGCGCTGAAAACCCCATCGTTAGACGTATCGCAATAATACATAGAAATGACTAAAGTTCTAGTTTCTGTTCTTTTTAAATATGGTATGTTTGCGTTTGTATGCGTTTTGTCATATTTTATAACAACTTCATGCAAAAAGATGAGAAGAAAGTATAGATAAAAAGTAGCAGTCTAAAAACTTAGGTTGAAAAAGATACATTAAATAACAATGAAAAAAGCAAACCGGCAAGGTATTAAATTCAAAAGAACTAGTCGAAACTGATAGACATAAAAGGTGGCAGAATGAGGACACTATGAAATCGTAGAGAACTATAAGTGAATACGATACATGGAGCAAGAGAAACTGGAGAACTGGAAGGTGGATAATGGAAAAACAGAGATCGACGAATAATTTCACTGAAGGCTAACAAGTCAGATATAGGTATAAAAAATCCAACTTACCGAATACTAAACTAACAATAAAGATTGTGTAGCGAAAGAGCATTGTGACAGTACTAAAAAATAAGACATTGAACAGTCTTACATATTACTGAGGTAATGCCAGGAATGAGATAAAAGTAATGAGATTAAATTTAATAGAAATGATAACTGTTACTGGTATCGTGAGTGCCAGGAAGTTTAGATTCGTAGAATATTGCTCTCTAGCATAATGCCACGTTTCTGATAAAATCTACATCAGCAAGCAAAGTGGACAACAGAATGGTAAAGGTGTAACATAATTACACCAAGTAATAATCCTGAATGGTATTTAATGGGAGCAATGATTGTGAAATTCCAGCAGAAGGGAAATCGGCGAAGGATGCTAAGGATCTCATTGTAAAGAACTAGATATGCTGTATAGAATATAAGTTTGTCCAACACTTAAAATTTATTTGATGCTGAAGAAACGATGAATATCTTGCAAGTATAGAAATTTGGTACTCAAGATAAGCGTACAGTGATATCTACGAATCAATGATTGCACACAATTGAATTAATTAAGAAAACCAGCAAATGCTAGCGACCTTGTTCGATCACTAAACTAGACAATTGATGGCTGTGCTAAAGCATCAAGAAGATATACAAAAATATGAAAAATCAAAAGCTTTTGCTTAAATTTAACCAACAAAAACATACATAGTTACATGAAATAGAATATAATGGCGATTGGGTCGTTGAAGATATGAAAACACAAATTTGAGGTTTAGAACAGAAAATAGAACTTAAGTCATTTCTATGTATGAATCCAGTTTCAGTAATTGTGTAATTGAAGATTATTAATCAATTACATGGACGGTCCTGTAATCAGGGCCGTAATTAGCCACACTTTTATTGTAGGCAAGCCAACATTTTTGCGCCCTTCAATACACTAACGATACATGTGGCAAAAATACTGATGCTCCTGTTTGACTTCTATATTTATCTCCGTATATTCAAAAATTTCTACAACAGTTTTAATTCAAGTTTTAAAAATAAACAAATAAATGTTAAAATACAAAATACAACACAAATAAAATAAGATAAAACAAAATTATAAAACACATCTCAAATAAAAAAAAATACAGATTATTATGTAGTCAGTAGAACATTTTACAAATTTCTATATATAAACATGTGATGTACCTGTGTTTCTAAGTAACCGTTCATCGGTACCGATCGGAAGCATTTCACCCAAAATCGGAACGCCACCGCGTCATTTATAACGCAACAATAAGCATATGCTTTTATCAGTGAACGCGAGTTCGAATCCAACTGGCCAAAATGTTTTCTTAATTTCCAAATTCATTTAATTCCCATTGCCAAGTGTTTCAGTTTTATTAGGAGCATTAAGGGTTTTTTACCTGTTTTGAAGATCATAATTTAATCCAGCAAAAGTTGTTTTTCTTGCAGCGCGCTTTCTGTATTAAAGACGTTGAAAACATTTTCTTTTGCGACTTTCCTATGCACAATTGAATTTGAAAATGTAATAGTATACTACTAGATGCTAGGAGAAACTAATAAGACTTTCACTTGAACGTTTGTCGATTTTATACATAAGGCGAAGCCGACTGTAGAAGGACAAACAAGTGATTGATTTAGTTTCTCACGAGTGCTCTATAGCGTTTTGTTCAATCCTGCCACTGATTTTTTGCGTGATATATATAAAAAAACAAATAATAATAATAATAATAAATAAAATATGCATAAATACGCTATTTAAAGACCCTGAAATAACTTAAACCCTGCATTTTAAAAATTAGTGTAGCGCAAGAGAGGCGTGGAATCTTTTGTGCATATTTCGTTTGATCAAAAAGTTTAAACAAAAAAATTTGCTATATTACATTCCATTTTACATACGGCAACTTATTTTGTTTATAAAATAATTAATATATGCCTTTTCATAGCCATATATACCTATAGATAAATATTGTGCTCCCTGGAAGGACCAGCAGAAGTAGAACCCGCGGTGCAATCGGGCATCCCATTACATTTAAAAACTATTATGTTAATTAAGAATACGGTGACTAGTTTCTAAAAAAGTAGAAATAAGTGTAATATCCACTACCCATATAGAGTTGAGATAGTAGCCATTACAAATGTAAAGGTTAGTGACACTTTGAATGAATGAGTGATTGTGCCCACGTTTTGTTCTTGGTAGAAATACAAAAGACCAAATAACCTTGTCTAATACCAGATAAAAAAGCTTGATCCGGAAAAAAATAATTTGAACAGGAAATATTCAAAGAAATGGATGCTAGAAACCGATTTACTTCATTTGTTGACTATAATTATATAACAAACAGATATTTCTGTAACTTATAAAAGAGAAAATAGTAGGGGGTGCAAGATCCTGTGAGTAAGGTGGATGTTCCAATAATATAAAACCCAATTCGTGAATTTTTTGAAGGTAAACTCTAGAGTTGTGACTCGACGCGTTATCCTACAAACAAAAAATACTTTTGGCAATCTTCTCCCTCTTTTTTTCTACAATTTTTGTCTCAGCTGCTTTACTAAGTTCGCATAATGATTTTTTATGTTCTAAATATAAAATGGATTCTAACATTCGAAATGTTTCAAGCCAGTTCTACGATTTACCATTATCAAATCGTGTACAGCCTCCAAATTTTCAGGGGTGGATACGAAAGTGGACATGATTTTTTCGTCTTCAACATCAGACATGCCTCTTTTGAAGGCGGTAACCCACTTCTTTATCTTAGAGAAAGAAGGAAATTGATCCCCTGGAGTCTTCTCCAAATCTTGATAAATCCCCTTACATTTGAGTCCCTTCATGTAAAGGTACTTTATGACGATGCAATACTCGTTTATCGCCATTTCTGCAAAATTCTCAAAAATGTTACAAGCTACTATAGAAGCCCTATTTACAATAACACTTTGTACATTTATTTGACAAACGTGAAAAATAATTTTCACCGTAAACTATGTTCATTTGTATCATGTCTTTATCTAAGGCCGTCGCCCTCGGATAATACACCGAAATGTGTACGATTGTATCATAATAAAAATTGTACCCAGGCGCATAAAGCTTGTTGTGTTCATATGGCATAATAGATATGACATTGAGTAGATAATTCTAAGAAGTAACTCCCTACTTAAATAATGTGAATAGCAAGAGGAACACCTGTAGTGATAGTGTATTAAACTTGACAATGCGCAATTCAAGCAGATAACGAATAGTTTCTAAATATTGATAATTCCACACCTAATGTGTAAGAATTTGTAGCGGTAATGGGGTTTTAGGTTATGTAATAAATAATTGCATTGCATAGGCAATACGTTTTTATTGCCAAATTTTACATAGTCTAGATGTATTAACAATCACAAAAATATTTAATCATATCCGGGTTACCACCTTAAGGAAGTAGACAATGCGTTTTCTACAACTATATTTCTGATATCATTTAGTATTAAATGTTGAAATCTTCTTTCACTTAATATAAACACAAGACGGAAAGGTGCAAAACTCGTTAACTATACTACGGCACAGTGTTGGAATGGAATGGTTTGACATGCGTCTTTTGGGACGTCTCCTCCGTAAGACACGTTAATTTAGTCTTCCTAAACTGTTAAATGGTGCTTTCATTGTGGCATGGCCGCTATCATATTATGTTATCTTATACGTATATGTTTGACGACTTCGGCTAAAAACCAAGCAAGGGAGCCAAAACTTAATTATTGTAAAACCTAGATGGAGAAAATCGGTTTAAAATCGAGTCAGTTATTTATTAATATCTACCTTTTGACGTTAGCTTCAACCCAAAATTAGTATCTCTATGCATAATAATGCGTTCAATTTTGTAGGTCGTTAAGACGCCACAAACAGTACTTGAATCGCGCGACGATGGGTACAGTAGAGTTTTGCGTAATCCTTCTCAAATTCCTCTATAATAAAGTCCAGATAGGAAAGCCCAACAAGATATAAAACTACGGCATCCTGGTTAAAAAACACATCGATTTAGCCATCACTCCAGCCCAGCTGTAATAGGAATAGCTACGAGGTCTCTGGGCTTAGCCGAAGCCCCTAGTCTGGAACCTAGACCTGTCCGAAGAAGCTGTCCAGAATCGTAAGATACTTGAGTCCCGAGACCCACGTAGCAAACTTTCTAAGAACACCCAATCCCGAACTCCAAATATCTTAGCATATTTGTGTGCTTTGTTGGTAACAGCACTTACAAATATTGCGTGTTCGTGGCATGTTGGTTACAGCACCTGATTATAACCACTAGAACTACCCTCAAACTGAACCTCGAGATATATTGGATCCAAAATTAGTATCTCTATGCATAATAATGCGTTCAATTTTGTAGTTTTGCGTAATCCTTCTCAAATTACTCTATAAAAAAGTCCAGATAGGAAGGCCCAACAAGATATAAAACTACGGCATCCTGGTTAAAAAACACATCGATTTAGCGATCAGTCCAGCCCAGCTTTATCAGGAATAGCTACGAGGTCTCTGGGCTTAGCCGAAGCCCCTAGTCTGGAACCTAGACCTGTCCGAAGAAGCTGTCCAGAATCGTAAGATACTTGAGTCCCGAGACCCACGTAGCAAACTTTCTAAGAACACCCGATCCCGAACTCCAAATATCTTAGCATATTTGTGTGCTTTGTTGGTAACAGCACTTACAAATATTGCGTGTTCGTGGCATGTTGGTTACAGCACCTGATTATAACCACTAGAACTCCCCTCAAACTGAACCTCGAGATATATTGGATCCAACACTTGACGTGGGTCAGTATCTCAACACTGGACCTCAAAAACGACAGTAACGTGCTTCCAGAAAGGCCGCGCCAAACATGCAGATTTTTGCATGGGGTCCATCACGTCGATTTGCCGCCAGAATTATTTAAGGGCACGTCCTACGTGGACATGTTCTACGGCGACGTCCCAGGGCAACACCAGGGAAAATCACAGCTTCCGACGAACCGCCTTGCTGGTGTTCGGGCTTTTACAAAGTAAAAGTTAAACATATTGCGGCGCTCCGAGGGCTGTAAAATGTAGCCCCAGAGACCGTCTAGAATCTGTACTGCTCGATTCACCCCCGCGAGGCACAAAAACCAGAGCTGTTTGTTGAAATATAGCAATATTTGTTTTACATTAAATGTAAACAATGCAGCTAACTGGCGCTGTTGTATTTAGTTCGAGAACCGGCCGTTATAGAAGGCAGGGTCTGGCTAATTTTAGGCGGCGACTGTACCGTAGATTACCAGAAATATACCAAGTATGGTGGGTTGTCGCTCTGTCCGGAGCGAGTTCTGTAGTGTCCACCCGAATGCATTTTATATTCTTGTTTAATATGGTACAGGCATGATATAAATAATTTTAATTATAAAAAAACGTAACTTATAGTTTACAGAGCAAATGAATGTAATTGTTCAAAAGTTAACCAGTTGAGCAGAGACTGTGAATACGGCAGTGAATGTCTATTTTGTGGCATTTCACATTCAAAGGTGACAACGGATAAAAATTTGTATCCGAATCTATCATAACTAAACAAAAATACATCTGGGACCAAGATTCGAACTCGTGACTTTAGACTCGGCAGCCCAATTGTGTCGGTGTAGTTACGAAACCGCTTGACTGCTATTACTGATATCTACAATAGAAATCGCCACATACAAAGAAAAACATCCAATCTCGCCCAAAATCTTTTCAGATCTTTACATTAACGTTGCACACAAACTGGCGGAGAAATCATTCTGATAGGTTATGTCAGCGTACATAAATCAAACAAGTAGAGACATTCACTGTCGGTTCCTTTGATGTCAAAATACCGGTTTGGATGACCTTGAACGGCTCCTGGGGGGTACTTTCCGATGGAACTAACAGATGGCGCCACTATTATCTCACATATGATTGGTAGCAGAGCTAGCAACTGGCTCTGATTGGTAGAATTTTGTGCTGCCATCTGATAGTCAAGCTTAGAAATACCCCCCGAGTTACTGTCCCAGGCACTCTAGACTCGTTTTAACGAAACCAGTGTCTCTACTTGTTTAATGTATGTACGCTGATTATGTCGGTACAATGTATACATCCATTCAGACGAACACCTTTACTCTTAAATTTCCGACTTGCTTTAACTCCAAAGCTGTTTTCACAAACTTTATGCACATTCATGAAATCTTTCATATAATGTAGGGTTGGTCGAGATTGATTGTAATACTTCGGCAGGTTGTTTGATCGCGTCTGCAACTACAGGTTTGTCTGCATTGATAACAGTGTAATTATATTCTAAAACGTAGAGCAAAGCTTCGTTCCACTGTTCATTGAGTTGTTTTAAAGTAGAACCCAAGAACGTAAATATTACAGATCCTTCTGCTCCAACTAGCGCCATTAATAAAGGAACATCGTTAACCTCGCCATTGGCTAGTAGTTTCTAGGAATGGTCTGTTATAAAAGCAGTATCGGACATTTGCAACTGCTGAAGCAAAGTGAGCAAGGGGGAGTCCACCAAACGCAAAAAACTTACCCAAATGTTGAGTCAACTCTTCTGCTGAAGATTTCCTCAAGCAATCGATTAATTCTGTAGTTCATAAACTGTCGCAGCCAACATATCCACCAAATTGTCTTACACGTTCTAATGTGTGTTAAGAACAAGTTCGCAAAGCAAGTACTTTAGCTCAAATCCTAGCATTTTTACGAGTCATGCAAGTTAAATTCGCAATTTAGTAATGTATTCAATATCTATTTCCCATACGAAAGTTATTTCCGATTTATTTAAGCCCAAATCTTTAGCTTGGTAATGTTATCAAAACTTGACCTGCTGCAAGCAGTATAGTTTCTTTGTTCGTTAAATTCTCAGTCAACCGCTTGGCAAAGGACTTTTGTTCGGCCGGTGAGTTCTGCATGAATGATGTCATCTTGCCATTATCACGTCTTAAGTGGTTCTTGGCGCCGAACAGGCGTTTGTAATTTTACGTGTGAACCCCCTGGTTAAGTAAAGTTGTTTCATCATTTCGATCCGTCGTATTTTTAAACCTAACGAGTGGAACAAGGAAGTAGATAAGCCGCGTCTGCGCTTGGTCATTTTCCCGCCTGCATCTTCGGCAGGAGCGTGACTTAGCGTGGAGCCCGCAAGATGTGATGGTCACGTTTGGTCCGCGGTCGGCGTCGATCTGCCGAATCCGCGTAAAAAGTTTAATGTCGAAATTAGCGAAACTGCATTGTGGATATCACCGGATTAAGTGATTAAGTAACGTACTGGTGAATGTTTAGTTGAGTTTTCTTTACCAAGGCAATTCTAATTTACGCGTGATGTGGATTTTTAAAGTGAGAACTCTTCCTGTGCTAAACTCGCCTTTGGAAAAGAGCTCCGAATGTCGTATCGAATTTGCCTGTTGTGGACGGGACTTTCCACCCTGGTTACGGGGGGTCTAATATAGTTACGCTTGTTCGAGTATCGCCCCGATGCAGTTACCTATCGTTTGTTTTGTTTCGTTTTTGAGGCAGTAACTGAGGTACAGCATGCAGCTGGAGTTGGACATCAATATAGAGCATCTGAATTTCTACATCAGGTATTTGTCAGTTAATAATAGTTGCGACGTATAGAAATTTACAGTGAAGTGATTTTGAAGTGTTTTCTTGGCTGTCAGGCCTTTGTTTGTTTCAAATTCAAAATGTTGAACAGAAACTACCGTCTTGAAGTGAATTTTTGCCGTACCGTCAAGCTTCTTTGTTGATATGTTGTTTTGCATGTTTTGCAAAGTCATGTAAACATTGTCGCTGCGACACTATTTGAGTGATTATTGATAATGTTTGACCATGTAACGTAGTCTCTTTGGGCCAAATTTAAAGTTATTACTGTTTGAACTGTAGTCATATTGATTGTTGGCATTTTTGGTTACTTGTGTTTAGTTTAAATTATTGCATTTCTAACCTGACTAACCTTTTCAATCCCACGAAGTAATTATTGTAACGTCCATTGTTACTCTTAATTTGTTTTTATTCTTTCAATAGAGTTTATTGTAGTCAGGTGGATTACCTACTTCCACTTTCAAGTAATTTCACATGTGCTCTGACACTGGGCGGACATTTTGTGCTTTGACAGATTGTGTATATTAGACTAACGTCGCGTATTTGAACTACTGATTTAGAATTGCTAGATATAGTAAAATTCAGATCATTTTTATAGTCAACTTCGGAACCTAACCTGAGAAAGAGCTTATGTTTTCTCATTGAGCTAGCGTAATAAATAATTGCAATTGAATAAAATAGAAAGAGGGGCATACAACCATTTATTTGAGTAATTGAGTGTTACATTTCATTTTTAACCAGCCAAAGTATACTCACAGATACAACTTAGAGATTAGAGAGCTTTCTTTGCATATTTATAGGCGTCGCAACGTGAAGCATATTACACTCGTTGCAATACATAGAAATTACTAAAGTTCTATTTTCTGTTCTAAACCTCAGTCACTAGCATTTGGTGTTTTTCTTAATTAATTTAATTGTGTTGTTACAGTTCAATTTGTTCATTGAATTAATTAATGTGTTAGCTCCTTTCCTATAGGCAACCTTGTGTACTCATTTTTTAAAATGTGGAGGAACTGGCCTTATCTCTAAACTTTTGGGGAATTTTGGCACATTTGCTAGTTTCTAGAAGATAAGAAAATTGGGCATTTCCTGTTTAACTGTGAAATAGAGAAGGTGTGGACTAGTGTGTTCTGCTTTTTGGTTTCCAATCGGAAGGTTTATCAGCACTCCAGTCCCCAAATGGGTTTCCGTAACATTTAGAGGATTCGTAGAAGTGTATATTTTGGTTCACGGAAATTCTGTTTGCAAATTGGCGGATAAAACAGTCTTCTCGTCACATGGGCCTAAGGCTAAAGTATAAAAGGCAATCTAAGCATAAAAGGCATTAAATTGCACTGAACTTACAAAGGGCATCCACCAACTAAGGTAAATTTTAGATTCGTTACGTTCTAGTAGGTTATATGTGGGTCGTTTTATTTCAGCCCTTTTTCTTTTCCCATGAAGATTCCCAGAGGCTCTTGCTGCCTCCGTTTCGACTGCACAGCTGTAGCGTGAGCACGCTTTCCCTGCAGATGATCTGTACAGACGCAGTACCCTTGGACTTCGCCTGTTGAACGCGAAGCCACGTATCGTCCCCCAGGTGCTACTTACGATACTAGAGCTCGCCTAGCAGCTTACGACTTCACAATTCTGGTTCTGGGTTCCCTAGCAACGTTTCTATAATGATTGGAATGTAACAGATAAGTTAGGTTTAACTGCATTAAGCAGTCCGGGATTTTAAGGTACAGTTTTATTGAATAAACCTCTAATTATAGAAGTAGTGTTCACCCCACGAATAAATCAGGGTAAATGCACATCCAAGCTTAGCAATGCCTTGCGAATTGTTACTAAACTCACTTGTTAGTTGGTAAATTGAATTCCAGATACGGTTAAAATTTAGATGATTAAGTAGTTTGTAATAATTGAGGCTTAGAATTTCGAACACTTAATAGATCGGGAATATAGATTTCTACCCTACCGGTTGCATATACAGGGTGCGTCTGAATTAAAATTAGGATTATAGTCGATCTCGCAATCGATGTGCTTAAAATCAGCCCTTCGTACCCACCCTAGAGGTGACATAAACATACGTGGTCAAGTTGTTGAGATCTCAATGTCCGTCGCCTGTATACTACAAAATTATTTTTGATTAAAACATAACCACTTGGTCTGTACTATAAGTGGTGGTTGCGAGCGCGAATTCCGATCCATCGATTATTATTCCTGTGTTACTGGGCCATAAGCCCCTTTGCTAACGAAAATTCAACTTCCAATAATTGCTTATATTTTTGGATTTATTTTAAGTAATTTGCTCTGTTACTGATTAATCGTTGGGTGGTTGTTGGCTACCGTAATTGGGTTTCTTGCATATTGTGGTTATGCACAAAATAATTTAAAATAAAATTCACGTTCGTGAACCGTTGCTAGATAGGTTCCATTAATCATAATAGAAATTAGATAACATAGAACGGAATCAAACCTTTATTGTGTTTCATTAAAAGCAAACGGGTACACTGTTTATGATACTTATAATTAAGTTTATTTTCGAGTATGTGTATAGTTGCTAGTGGCAACCAGGTCAGCGCAGGCTCAAGGTTTATTTAACAAATAAACAAGCTCATATACCTATATTGGTCTTGGTTTTTTTTGTGTGCTTCCCACAGAGGTGCCCTTAGTACTTTATTTCAGTAGTTGGGAGAAGGAATGACTTCTTTGGAATCCCTGGCCCAAAGTTATTCGCTGTGAATTACAGGGTGGCGCCCAATAAATTTCATTTGAGCTAGAGCGGTAAGTTTTTGTTTTTGGGAGCTATACAGAGGCCCTTAAGGTAAACGAACCCGAGGTTAACGCCCCTGCTGCTAGCCGAGTGCCTTGAGTTTTCACCTCCGTTTCCCTCCGAGAAACTCAACGCGAATTACCCCTTTCATTTTGAGGGCTAATAGTGTGCAATCATTGATTCGTAGATATCACTGTAAGCTTATCGTATCTAATTTTAAGTTTTTGAAAAATTTATATTTTATACAGTACTTCTAATTTCCTATAAAGAGATCCTTAGCACTCTTCGCTGATTTCCATACTGCTGGAATTTCACAATCATTGCATCCATTAAATACCATTCAGAACGGTTACTCTTGGTGTAATTATGTTACACCTTTATAATTCTGCTGTCCACTTTGCTCACTGATGTTGATTTTCTGAGAAATGTGGCATCATACTGGAGAGCAATATTCTACGACTCTAAACTTCCTGACGAGCGATACCGGTAACAGTTATCATTTCGATTAAATTTAATCTCATAACTTTTATCTCCTTCCTGGCATTACCTCAGTAATATGTAAGATTGTTCAATGTCTTATTTTTTTAGTACGGTTACAATGCTTTTTCGCTACACAATCTTTATTGTTGGTTTAGTATTTGGTAAGTTGGATTTTTGATATACCTATATCTAACTGTTTAGCTTTCAGCGAAATTATTCACAGATCTCTGTTTTTCCATTATTCCCCTTTCAGTTCTCCAGTTGCTCTTGTTCCATTTATCGTATCCACTAATAGTTCTCTACTTTTTCATAGTTTTCTCATTCTGCGACCTTGTATGTCTATCTGCTTCGAATAGTTCCTTTAGAATTTAATACCGCGTCGGTTTGCTTTTTTCATTGCTATAGTACGTTTTTTTTCTATAATAACAGTCAAAGTGGTACAATGTTGGTAGATATGTGATTAAAACGCTAGGAAATTTTTATACCTCGTGTTGGTAGAACTTTTTCAAAATTATGGTTGTGTCAATTTTGAATGTCAAAGTTACTTAATTTGAACTCTTGACAAATTTCTTTTTTTAACATGGAATCATCATCATCATCAATAAAATCGTATAAAAAAAGAAAACCAAGAAATATTTTAAATGCAAAAATGAAGCAAGCGATATTAAATTATGACATATCTGTCAAAATGACAATCATTTTTTTAGTGGAAGAAAAGAACTAAAAATCTATGTACCAACATTATTAAAACTAGGGACCCTGCAGGAATGCAACTTATTCCCTAGAAAGTTGACCTTGAAAATTATTATAGAAAAAAAACGTACTTTATTTAATGTATCTTTTTCAGCCTTAGTATTTAGGATGCTACTTTTTATCTATACTTCCTTCTCATATTTTTTGCATGAAGTTGTTATAAAATATGACAAAACGCATACAAACGCAAAGTTACCGTATTTAGGCAGAACAGAAAATACAACTTTAGTTATTTCTATGTATGAATCCAGTTGTGTAATTGAAGATTCTTATTCAATTACATGGAAGCTCTTATAATACTTTAAACTTTCAAACTTACATGTAATATCAGAATAAGCAGTCCATCTGGCAATAATATTTTATTCCGTCAAATAACATAAAATTTGTTGAAGGTTATATATCGTAGGTTATACAAAACAATAAAAATTACGGTTCTGTTCACGTGCAACTTAATAATAAGAAATCAAGGCAACCTTCAGGCAGAAAAGGTGTGAACTTATTATATGAATTGTATATTATAAATGTTTTCGTTTTTCTTGTCTAATTCTTTTACAATGGATCGCATTTGGGTGTCCCAATCTTATATTTCATCCGCTACCCTTCGAGGTACACTTCATTTATCGTTGCTATACTAATCCGTAATATTTACATATTTCTCCATTATTATAGTTTCTTCACTAGAAGATGAGTATCCCTCCATCACAACATCTCTTGGGGATATTGTAGGATACTATCGGAAGTCCTATGGAGGTCGTACATTCGCTGCTTTCGAAGGGATCCCATATGCAAAGCCCCCCGTTGGAACTTTACGATTCGCAGAACCGCAAGACATTGAACCCTGGGATGGTATCTGGAATGCTACTACAACGCATAGGTGCTCACAGTTCAACTGGCAAGGTGTGGTGGATGGAGAGGAAAACTGTTTATACCTGAATGTGTATGTACCCCAAGCCCTGCTTAAGCGGGACGCAAATCTGGATACCATCGTCTATATCCATGGAGGAGCCTTTATGAGAGGCAGCGCAAGCGATGGCGGTCCTGGATATATGATGGATAGAAATGTGGTTTACGTATCCATAAACTACCGAGTGGGTATTTTGGGATTCCTAAGTACTGGAGATAACGTTGTGTCAGGAAACAATGGATTGAAAGATCAGGTTATGGCCCTTAAATGGGTTCAAAATCACATAAAATCATTTGGAGGCAACCCAGATTGCGTTACGATTACAGGAGAGTCTGCCGGTGGGGCCAGCGTTCATTTTCACTATCTTTCCCCGCAATCGAAAGGGTTGTTTCATCGTGCTATAGCCCATAGTGGAACTGCGTTAGCCCCATGGACCCTACATAAGGCCCCTTTGGAACGCGCAAGACAATTGGGTGGTTATATTGGCTGCGACAGTTTATCAACTACAGAATTAATCGATTGTTTGAGGAACTCTTCAGTAGAAGAGTTGATTCTACAATTGGATAATTTTTTTTCGTTTGCTAGATTACCTCTTGCCCCCTTTGCTCCAGTCGTTGAAAATCTGTCCAATTCGGCTTTTATAACAGACCATCCCTATAAGCTACTAGCCAGTGGCAAGGTTAATGACGTTCCTTTGTTAATGACGCTAGTTGGGGCAGAAGGATCTGTAGTATTTTCGTTATTGGGTTCTACTTTACTACAACTCAATGAACAGTGGAACGAAGCTTTGCCCTACGCTTTAGAATATAATTACACTGTTACCGATGCAGACAAACCTGTAGTTGCAGACGCGATCAAACAATTTTATTTTAGAAAAGAAAATATAACCGACGATGATGCCGGAATTGCCATTAATCTCTTTGGAGACCGATATTTTGCTCTTGATTTTGAAAGAAGTTCTCGAATGCAGGCGAAGGTAGCTAATTCGCCTACTTATTCATATATATATGAATACAAAGCAGACATCGGTGATACTATCTGCCCTGGATTTAACGAATCGTATGGGGTTTGCCATGCAGCAGATATTGTACTGTTGTATCAAATATCACCTTCAAAATTATCAAAATCTGATGAAATAGTCAAAGAAAAATTGATGGATTTAATTACCTCATTTGCAAAAAATGGAAAGCCAGAGGCGGAAAACATCGACTGGCAACATGTTGCTGAAACTGGTAACTTTACTTATTTGCTTGTTAATGCACCGGACGATATACACATGGTTTCCCGAAAAGAAGTAGCTCCTACGAATTTTTGGCGCTCTTTGCCGATTCAGGAGTATGAGAAAATCGACACTTACTAAACCAGAGGTTTAGGTTTTAATCTGTTAATCCAAACAGTGAAAGAATGTTTTGCATTACAAAATTAATACATACTATAGTATGATAGGTATAATAGGACAATATGCGTAATTTTCTAATTTATTCAGAATGTATAATGTTCCTTTGACAATATATTGTATTACATTGGCATTTCTATCTTCACAATTTTATTTGTAGTAGACAATGTCAAAACGTACTGGTTCTCCGTATGCCTATATCGTATAAAACAAAGTATTGCCATGTTTAAATGACCAAATCAGATGCAACGCATTTTATTGCAAACATTAAACCAAATTAAATTATTACTTCGGCACAACCTGCCGAAGTATTACAATCAATCGCGACCAACCCTAAATTATATGAAAGGTTTCATGAATGTGCATAGCGTTTGTGAAGACAGCAACCGCTTTGGAGTTAGGAGAAAGTCGAAAATTGAAGTTTAGTAAAGGTGTTCCGCCAAATGGATGTAAACACTCTAACGACATAATCAATCAGAATGAGTTCTCCGCCAGTTTGTGTGCAACGTTAATGTAAAGAACTGAAAAGCTTTTGGGCGAGATTGGTTATTTTTCTTTGGATGTGGCAATTCCCATTATGGTTATCATTAATAGCCGTCAAGCGTTTGCTTAACTACACCGACAGAATAGGGCAATTGTATAGAGCTGGCTGCTGAGCCTAAGGTCACTAATTCAAATCTTGGTCCCGGATGTATTTTTGTGTAATTATGATAGATTGGAATACAAATTTTTATTCGTTGTCACCTTCGAATGTGTAATGCCGTTCACATTCACTGCCTTATTCGCAGTATCTTCTGAAGTTTGTAGCTCTCAACAAGTAATGCACACTCTCGATTGGATAACTTTTGCACAATTACATTTGTTCTGCAAACTACAAGTTAAGTTTTCTTATAATTAAAATTATTTATATAATACCTGTACCATATTAAATAAGAATATAAAATGCATTCGGGCGGACGCTACAGAACTCGCCCCTGAACAGAGCGGCAACCCACCATACTTGGTATATTTTTGGTAGCCCGTGGTACGGTCGCCGTCTAAAATTGGTCAAACGCTGCGTTCTATAACGGCCGGTTCTCGAACTAAATAAATCACTGACTTGATTTTAAACCGATTTCTTCCGTTTAGGCTTTGCAATAATTAAGTCTTGGCTCCCTTGCAAATTTTTTAGTCGTATCGTCGAACATATACTGCAACGACACTTTACTCTAATTAGTGATAATAAATGAATAATAAGGGATATCACCACAAACACAAATCATTATTAGTTTAGTTTTAATAAAGAATTCACTATGTTGTCAATCTCAGTGCCTATTAAAAATGTATACTGTGTATTTTATTTACTAATAAAATAAATTCTTCCATTGAGTATAATTTTTGCACGAGTATGGCAAACGTCCAAAAATTTCGATCTGACTTCTAAATGTACGGGTATAACACAGATGGATGATCGCCCAAAATTAGCTTAATTGAATTAAAAATGTTCCAAAAAGAAACCAATTTCGCGTCAGGTAGTATAGCAATGCAAATAATTATGACGTAATACTGCTAACCAGTTTTGTATTCCTGGCGTCACAGCAAATGGACGCTGCGATCTGGAAATTGTTTAACTTCCTGCAACTCGATCCAAATCTGACGCCAACCTCAAAATCTAGGGACGCTATCGCAATAAAAATCCTCTGGAACGAAGCTGGGAACTGGAATCTCTCTCTAAGCCTCGTACAATGTCTATTCTTGAAAGACCTTTGCAACTCTTTTCTGCTGAAATTTACTTTGAACGTGGAGCTTCGTTGCTGGTTCACAAAATTAAAGGACGCCACTGCTCCAATTAATCTTCTGAAGGTTTTCTGCTACTGCTTTCTGCATATAAGGCTCAAGGAAGGTCTCCTTTAGACGTACCCCACAAAATTCCAGCTGGCCGATGATGCCCGAAAGTAGTCGAAAACTTGCCTCGATGTCGGACCCTCTTGACCAAACTTTGCAGAGAAATTCCCTCTTTATTGGGAGATTCTGGAACAATAAAACTTTTCACACAGGCACTCTGCAAACTGGTGATTAAATAAAAAAAACTTTTCGGCTCCAACAAATAATTTTTATACACTGCTCAACAAAATTAGCGCATCACTCAATATTTATAGTTGCAACTATTTCTTTTGTGTTCTAATACTAGATTATTCATTTTAAACATAAAATAGAATAAAAAATACTAATTTTATTAAAAATAAATAACAAACAGCAACAAGTTTACAAAAAGAAGAAAATGTTATACTAACGCGTTTTTTTTACTTGAAAAAGAAACAAAATAACAGCTAATACCGCGTGTTTAAACCTCTGGCATTAATCGCAGCTTGCATTCTTCTCGCTAAACTATGAAAGAAATTCCTCACTGACTCCTGCGGTAAATTGTCTCATTCTTCAGTCAACGCCCTTCACATACCACCCACATATCTCTGACTATGGCCGTCTTGGAGGAGAGTAACAATTCAAACCACTTGTTCATTGCTTACATGTTTCTGTTGACGATGAGCATCCATTACTGACAAAAATTAAATGCACCTTACACAACAATCACCTCAAACTATCGATTACTCACACAAGAATGGGCTAGAATGAGCTTTGTTACTGATTATCATATGTTGATGTACAAACCATCAAAGCCTCCTATTTTTATATTTCAGACAATGAAAATTCAAGGTTAGACATCAATCTCATATCAAAAATAATTAAATCCATTTCTTATAAAGAAAATTCTATTTTGATAAGGTGATGCGATAATTTTGTTGCGCAGTGTATAAAAAAATATACAATTTCAGGGAGCCAATCTTGTACACAGCTATTTCTTTTATGGTTTGGGTTAACAACCACAACAAACGAACATCAAGTATCTTAGCAACTAATTACAACTGTAAGTTTTGATACAATGTTATCTAAAAACTATACTGTTTTTTAATAATTGTCAATTCGGAGCACTTTATAACCTTAAATCTCTACTTTTTACACTTTATTTTAAATAGCACTGTTTCACAGTTTTATTAGCACTGCACTATTGTTTGCCTTCTAATGTAGGTTGTCTTTTCATGCTCTTTGCATTCTAAGCTTTATTACACGGCTTTCGTTACCTTTCAGTTGAGTTAGTGATCGTTGGCCTCGTAATTAAAACACTAACGCATCATATAACTTTCGTAACGCTTCGAACATTTCTATATCAATGTAAATTCACATTCTTGTCTTGACTTTACAATATTAACTCTGTCAGTCCACATAAATTAAGAGCATTTGCCATAATGAGCACATTCCATGAAAATTAATTTAAACGTAACCCTTTCGATACTGCTTAACCTAATGCTAACCTTTGTCAATTAAATTATAGTTATTGTAAATCGTATCTTGTGCATTTATCAGTATATAATACTGACTTTAATGTTACAATAAACAAAATATCAATTCTGGGCTTATTTGAATTTTTCTTTCATTTTCATGTCTTTGTTATGCAGAATTGTTGTGAGCATCAAACCATTACAATACATATAAGATGACACAATATGATAGCGGCTATACCATAATGAGAGCACCATTTTAACAGTTTAGGAAGACTAAATTAATGCGTCTTATGGAGAAGGCGTCCCAAAAAGCGCATGGCAAATCACTCCATTCCAACACTGTACCGTGGTATATTTAAGGACCATGCACCTTCAGCATTTAATGCTAAATGATAGCAGAGACATAGTTGTAGAAAACGCATTATCTACTTCCTTAAGGTGGTAATCCGGATATGATTAAATATTTTTGTGACTGTCGGTACATCTAGACCTTTTATTATATACTATATAAAATTTAGCAATAAAAACTTATTGCTTCTGTAATGCAATTATTTATTACATAACCGGAAACCCCATTACCGTTACAAATTTTTACACATTAAATGTGGAATTATCAATATTTAGAAACTATTCGTTATCTGCCTGGATTGTGTATTGTGAAGTTTAAAACACTATCACTACAGGTGTTCCTCTTGCTATTCACACTATTTAAGTAGGTATTCGTTAGAATCATCTACGCAATGTCATATATCTAATATGCCATATGAACACAACAAGCTTTATGCGCCTGGGTACAATTTTTATTATGATACAATCTTACACATTTCGGTGTATTATGCGAGGGCGCATTGATGTATAGTCGGCCTTGGATGGAAGACATGAAATAAATGAACATTGCTTACCGTAATAATTATCTTTCATGTCTGTCAAATGCTTCTATAGTAGTTTGTAGCATTTTTGATAGCTCGAGATTTTTGCAGAAATGCAGATAAACGAGTATTGCGTCGTTATAAAGTACCTTTACACTTTTGAATTTATTGCCGTATTTTTTTTAAATTTCAGTTTTTTCTTGTAAAACAAATAATTTCAGCAAGCTGCATTAACATTCAGTATACATGCAGAGTGGAAATCTTGAGGAGTGGACACCTTCGACTATGGAATTTAAGCAAAACATCTTTTATAAATGTCATAAACAAAACAGGGTTTGCCTTCCATGATGTATGTTATAAATTTCAAATGTTTCACATTCCCTGAACATAAATGCATGTACGGTGCTTCAATACGAGCATTCATTTTCGGTTAGCAGCAACTCTGGAAACATTGGGAATTAAAATTTGATAATTTGTTTCTGTAGGTTGTTGAATGTGGAAAACTAAAATACTTTCCACTTTCTTGTACTTCTGCGTTTGGCAATATATTCGTCTTTTCTAATTTTGAAGACGTTGGAGAAGAAACTTGTATTGACTGTTGTTTTTTAAGTGATGTGAATACTATAATAGTATAGCGTTCCATAACAAGCGTCTGTAGGCCTTAACCTTCAAACTTAAGATAATTTCCTTTCAAATTTATAATTAGAAGTATGAGTTGCTAAGGTGTTTACAACACACCTAAGTAAGGTGAGCACATTCCATGAAAATTAATTTAAACGTAACCCTTTCGATACTGCTTAATCTAATGCTAACCTTTGTCAATTAAATTATAGTTATTGTAAATCGTATCTTGTGCATTTATCAGTATATAATACTGACTTTAATGTTACAATAAACAAAATATCAATTCTGGGCTTATTTGAATTTTTCTTTCATTTTCGTGTCTTTGTTATGCAGAATTGTTGTGAGCATCAAACCATTACAATACATATAAGATGACACAATATGATAGCGGCTATACCATAATGAGAGCACCATTTTAACAGTTTAGGAAGACTAAATTAATGCGTCTTATGGAGAAGGCGTCCCAAAAAGCGCATGGCAAATCACTCCATTCCAACACTGTACCGTGGTATATTTAAGGACCATGCACCTTCAGCATTTAATGCTAAATGATAGCAGAGACATAGTTGTAGAAAACGCATTATCTACTTCCTTAAGGTGGTAATCCGGATATGATTAAATATTTTTGTGACTGTCGGTACATCTAGACCTTTTATTATATACTATATAAAATTTAGCAATAAAAACTTATTGCTTCTGTAATGCAATTATTTATTACATAACCGGAAACCCCATTACCGTTACAAATTTTTACACATTAAATGTGGAATTATCAATATTTAGAAACTATTCGTTATCTGCCTGGATTGTGTATTGTGAAGTTTAAAACACTATCACTACAGGTGTTCCTCTTGCTATTCACACTATTGAATGTGGAAAACTAAAATACTTTCTACTTTCTTGTACTTCTGCGTTTGGCAATATATTCGTCTTTTCTAATTTTGAAGACGTTGGAGAAGAAACTTGTATTGACTGTTGTTTTTTAAGTGATGTGAATACTATAATAGTATAGCGTTCCATAACAAGCGTCTGTAGGCCTTAACCTTCAAACGTAAGATAATTTCCTTTCAAATTTATAATTAGAAGTATGAGTTGCTAAGGTGTTTACAACACACCTAAGTAAGCTAGCTTATAGTAACCGAAAGTGCCGGTTGATGAGGTGCTTGTAATGCTCAAAGATCTCTTGCCTACAGACCAAGTTGAACTGGTTCAAATATGCTTGAAAAACACTTACTTCAGTTGGAAGAACAAAATATACGAAGGGGCGTCTATGGGTTTACCGCTATTACCTATTATCGCTAATATTTACATAAAGGCATTTGAAACTAAGGCTCTTAAATAAGCGCAATTAAAATCGACTTGCTGGGTTAGATATGTAGACGATACCTTTGTCATCTAGTCACACGAACGCCAGACATTGAATCTGTTTCTAAAACACCAGAATTCTGTACATCCCAACATACAATTCACAATGGAAGTAGAGGAAAATTTCAGTATTCCGTTTCTAGACGTTCTGGCAAAACGTAAATTATATGGTAGTTTAGGACATGCAGTCTATAGAAAAAAAACATACACGGACAGATATCTAAATGCTAACTCACACCATCATCTAATGCATACGCGCCATACGAAAAGCATTAAACAAGACTATGACGAAATAGGCTAAAGAAGAATCTGCACCTCTAGAAGGCTTAGCATGTTTACCTTAGGTTAAAAGCTCGACTGATAAGATAGTACGTGTCCTGAAACGATGTAACGTTAAACCTGTGTTAACGACCAATGACACATTGGGTAACAGTTTCAGATCAGCAAAAGAAAAAATTCTTAGTTTAAAAACCGCTGGTGTATATCACATTCTTGCTCTTGCGGCTCGAATTACATTGGACAGACTGGTAGTTTAGTGATCTAAGACTTCAAGAACATAAAGGCGATTGCAAATACAAACGCATTACAACATGAGCCTTAGCTAAGCATACATTTACAAATGGGCACACCTTAGAATTTAAGCACGCCAGAGTACTTGCCAGAATACCGCACTAATTCCCACGAGTGATACGTGAAGCTATAGAAATAGAACACATCCAAATAATATAAACAGGGAAGATGGCTTTAAGTTTAGTAAAAAGTAGACTCCTGTGATACACGATCTAAAGCATTACAATCACTGTGCGTCAGACGGCCACGCCTTACGGTTTCAAACTGCATTGCACTTGAACGACCAGTGGTCATCTGACTTTTGAAGAGTAAACACGCTGGATGTACTTCGTTATATTTGAAAGTGTCGAGTGCCATACCTTGATAAGTGCAACTAAGGGCAATAACTTAGAGTGATATCAAAATAAAAATACACACATCAAACCATTCTACGAAACTGCAACTACAATTGGCTACTTTATTCTATATGTAAGCATGCTAATTCATGTTTCCAACTAAAAACGGCTTCGGCCCTGGACAACAATAAATTCCCAAACCGCTCCGGAAAATTACGGATTTACATTTAACTTTCCTAATACTCCAAGATTCCATAATGCACAACAACGAAGCCAATACGGCTTAATCAATCCCCACGCAATCTCATATCAGCAGGTAAGGCAACTCATCACAAACCAACAAACACTTAAAGCAGCAAACTCTGACAAACATCAAACCACATACACAAGAGAAGATAAAAAGGTATCCGATGATGACACAAATTTAGCAGACATGAGCGATGAAAAAAATTCACCAAAAGCTACACATGAATGGCAAACAATTAAAAAAAAGGAAAAGAGATTCCCAGCCAAACTTCAACACCCAACCACCTGACCAAACAATTACTTCTAACAGATATGTGATACTTTCACAAGCAGGATGTGACAACAACAATCTCGAAGAAAGCTCCAGTAGTCAACAACCAACAGTTCTTAAACCTCCACCAGTATATATTTATGGAGTAAATAATTACACTTAGATGATTAACAACAATAGAAAAAGAACAATGCTACACAACAGCATTAGACAATGACATAATCAAAGTTCATACTCGAACTATAGACTCTTACAGGAAACCTACGCCACACCTTAGAGACGATAATATAGTTTATAGTACCTACATCACACGTACCAACTCAAAGAAGAAAGAGCATACAGAGTAGCCATTCGTGATCTTCATCACACCATTCCAACCCAACTTATCAAAGACGAGCTAGCTGAACATGGACGGATAGTGCGTAACATTATAAATGTACGCCACAAGATAACCAAGCTGCCACTACCGCTGTTTATGGTTGATTTAGAACCCAAAGAAAATAATAAAAATATATTTGACGTAAAATACTTAAGTATTCTTAAGGTTGTGATTGAACCGCCCAGGAAGAAAACTACTACACCACAATGCACGCGCTGTCAAAGCTATGGTCATATTAAAACATATTGCTTTAAGCCCTTTAACTGCGTAAAATGCGGTGGGGACCACAGAACTTCCGTTTGTAAGAAACTTCCAGACGTGCTAGCCAAGAGTACCTATGCAAAGGAAGTCATCCGGCTAACTATAAACTCTGTACGGTGTACAAAGACTTTGAACGATCTCCAAATATATTATTTAGAACAATAGTAAATAAAACATACACAAAACAGGCATTTCCAGATATAAACGAATTTTCTCTCCTCAATAACCAAGCCAACAACACAAATATTGAATTAATACGTTACCCTTAAAACGCAGTAACGTATCAACAAGCAGTCGTTGTAATAAGCAATAAGTTGCCGATCAATGAACAACAAATAAATGTTAATGCTCTCTAGTTTTCTGGTAGAACTCAAAGCCATGTTTTCACAGCTAATAAGTCAAAATGGCATGATATTATTTCCACAGTAATCAATAAAATAGTCTAAAAATGGCGACTTCAATACGTATTGGTATTTGGAACGCCAATGGCATTATCAATCACATTCCAGGAATAATAACATTGTTGCAACTGCAAAAAATTGACAACCTATTAATATCGGAAACCCATGCAACTACAAGAACAACAATTAAAATACCACATTTTACTATTTACCTTGCTAATCATCCAGATGGTCCAGATGGTCCTCTAGAGTTGCGCAGGGTTCGTATTAGGTCCACTGCTATACCTCTATACATCGGATACACAACTACAGACAATACTGTACTTGCCAAATTCGCGGACGACACAGCCATCCTGTCAGTAAATAGATTACCTGAAATAGTAGCAAAACACATCCAAGGACATCTAAACTAACAAACTGGTAAAATACCTCGGGATGCGCCTCGACCAAAAACTCACATGGCGTATGAACCGAATGCGAATCGAAGCGAAAAAAAAACAGCTACAGCTAAGACTTAAACACATGACCTGGCTAACTTGAAGACGTTCACAGCTTTCACTATCAAACAAAATACTCAAATACAAAATCATACTGAAGCCCATATAGACCTATGGAATCCAGCTCTGGGGATGCGCCAAGGCGTCACTCTAAAATTTTACAGAAATTCCAATCCAATTCCCT
>CALNHX010002025.1:0-195779 GCA_940337035.1 Agriotes lineatus
GTGCAGCTAAAGGAATGCAAACATATGGAGCAAATAAAGCATTTTATTGGGCAGCATACATTACCGTAGAAAAGATGTTTTGTAATTAAATATGTGTTTTCACTAGAATCACATTTAATGGTATAAACTTTTTGTTGTCTTCTATTACGTTCTCAGTAAACTTGGTGAATATCGCTACACGATGTCTTGCATGGATATTTTTCACTAGTTCTGAAGTACCTATCCTATTTTGTTAGTTTCATAATTCTTTCAAATTTTTTATTTTTTAAAACTCCATCAAAAAATGAAGTATCTTGTCTAAACGTTTAATTTTTTTACTTTGTAAATAATAATATTTTAGTGTTTTATGCATACTATCGAGATGCATATTTGTATTGGCAATTGCTCCAACTCGAAAACAATAGGCCCATTTTTCAAAACAAGTTGCATCATAATTAATGAAATAATATTGACGAAACTTTAATGTTGATTCATTTTTCAGAATATCCAAAAACTTGAAATTTCTGCAGATCCAAAAGTGTCTGTAAATATTTTAAAGTTTTATAAACCCATTCCCTGTTCTCAGCATTATTAATTTTTGACAAATTTGACTGCCACGCACGATCTATGTGCCAGGAACAATAAAGCTGTTTATGTGGTCGATCCATCATATTTTCCCATAGGTTATAAGATACATTTGTTATATTTGACATAAAAGTGTCAGTTTTTATAATGTCCACGTTATCTCTTATTTTCTGAAAGAAAACTTGATTGATATAAGAATTTTTCTTGTTAGAAACCATAAATGCTAAGGGCATCCCTTCATTAAACTCATCTACACTTAAAATGGTAGTGAGTTCAAAATCATAGACAGTAAGTCCATGTGTGCTGTCAATGGCAATAAATATATTTCCACATTTTTTAAAAAGTACTGAATCCATTAGTGAAATGAAAATAAAAAAACTTTGATTGAAAACAGAGTATGTTGGATAGCCCGCTAATAAGAAGATTCGAAAACAGGCTTCTTTTCATTCAACACGTAAACAAAATAGGATCAGAAACTGTAGCCGGAAACGCAATATTGAAGAAACTCGGCTAATTACAGAAAATTTACATGGCACGCATTCAGAAATGATATCTAAGGGTCCTGGAAATGATCATTTATATGAGTGAATAATTAGGAAAAAAATAGTTTGTATTATCTTTTAATATTTACATTAATAATTAATTAAATTAATAATTATAGTATATCTAAATTTTTGTTAATAAAAAATAGAAAATATATAAATAACCTGATTTTTATTAATTTAACAAATGAATATTGGCATTTGGCTTCTCTAAAAGAAAATTAAGGAAAGATAATTTACTAAATTTTGGAGCATTTATTCGTAATCATAACAGTTGCTGTTACGGTAAATTTTTGGGTTAATATATGTATCATTGCAATTTGAAACATATTACTTTGAAAGTTTAAGTTTCCGGCTTTATTCATCAGTGCACGAACTGGCAATGTTGGTACGCCGTCCCAACTTTAGCCGTTCCTGTAATAACCATAGCCACAAAAATTAACGCTGTGCTTCTATTGAAGTCACTCATTTTGACATTGAGTCCGGTGGTTGAAGTTGCATTTCAACCACTAGAGATTGAAATGCTCGGACTACCGGGATTTCAAACTGTTTGACATTCAATTGGTGACAAGAGAAATGTCACTTTATGTTTACTTTTTTCTAAAGTGCATTAATTTGTTAAATGAGTGAAAATCCGTAGAAAAAATAGTATATGCAACTCGTGGCTGATAAAATTTCAACGTCTCGAGTTACTTTTTTCAACTCGCTTCGCTCGTTGAAAAAAACCACTCTCAACGTTGAAATTTTATTTCAACCACTTGTCCCATAATATACTATTTTCTACTCATGACATTGAAATCAGTCATTTTGACATTGATTCCGGTGGTTGAAATTGCATTTCAACCACTAGAGATTGAAATGCTCGGACTACCGGGATTTCAAACTGTTTGACATTCAATTGGTGACAAGAGAAATGTCACTTTATGTTTACTTTTTTCTAAAGTGCATTAATTTGTTAAATGAGTGAAAATTCGTAGAAAAAATAGTATATGCAACTCGTGGCTGATAAAATTTCAACCACTTGTCCCATAATATACTATTTTCTAATCATGACATTGAAATCAGGCATTTTGACATTGATTCCGGTGGTTGAAATCGCATTTCAACCACTAGAGATTGAAATGTTCTGACTACCGCGATTTCAAACTGTTTGACATGCAATTGTTGACAAGAGAAATGTCACTTTATGTTTAATTTGTTCTAAAGTGCATTAATTTGTTAAAATTCGTAGAAAAAATAGTATATGGAACTCGTGGCTGATAAAATTTCAACGTCTCGAGTTACTATTTTCAACGTTGAAATTTTATTTCAACCACTTGTCCCATAATATACTAATAGGGTGGTGACTACTTGATTTTTTTTTACTTTTATGGTATAGGTCATTTGCACTGGAGTGGATCAATGTTAGACAACGAGTGATTTAAAATGGCGACGTTGTTTTTATTGCAATTGAAGTACTAGTTCTGATTGTTGTTTTAATGCAGTTATTGATATTAGGCGTTTGCATAAATTAAAACGCAAATTGTTAATCGAATATGTCGGTACAACAATTTGATTAAGTAATTTAAGAACATATCTTTTGGAAAATGTGCAAAATTTTGCGTTGACTGGTATGATTCGTCTGCTTCTGGTAGATTCCATACAATTCTCAAACCCTCTGCGTTTTGAACTCATTCGGTATGTTTACTATGTATTGGTACAGTATCTGTAAATGCCAATATTTTAGAAGGCAACTGATTAAAAGCATTTGTAATATGAATATCCTCTTCTTTCAGAACTTTGGCAAAACTAGGAGCCATCGGATACAACAGTAACGAGGTGTTGTGTGTAATTCTGCAGATTTACGTCACAGGTTTCAGGTAAGCATATACCTAAATAATTGCCACTTGAATATAAGAAGGGATACTCATACTTATCGGAAATGTATACATGTTAACACGTTAATCGCCGTTTAATGAAAAACAAATTTGTTCTTCAGGCCACTACTTGATTTACGTATATTAGTAAATAAATGTATTTTACTATAACAGGCCATATACTACTGCATTAAAGAATTAGTTACACATTCTGCTCCAGCAGACCACCTCTTTGAAATGTTCCTATAAATATATGGGTTCTGTGGCATGAACACAATGTTATGCAACAAAACTGATGTTACAAAACTGCGGCACGATTGGTGTGCCATGCAACGTAAAGGGAAGGGTGGCGCAGCACAGCTATGTGCCGCGTGGCGGTCTACCTGTTCTTGTATTTTCTGATGCTGTGTATGAACAGGGCTGATTGTAATTCATAGAATAACCGGTTAATTACTTAGATAAGTAACCTACTTTTTCAACCGTTGTATAGTTATTGCCGATTTAAAGTACTTATCGCTTTGATGCTGCATATATTTATCGACGTGTATTTCTTTCTTTGGAAATGTTTTTCCTTGCAGCTTAAAGTGTTGGATTTTAAGTAACAATAAACAAAAACAACTTATAGGCTCTTTAGGTATGTGTAATAATTAGAGATTTATTTCAAACAATAAATTGTTTATCTTGCAGTTATGCTTCCAAAAAATATTAACCTTGCAGTAGTGGCACAGTAATTTTATACACGAGTAGTGGCTCTAGTACCACAGATTGTGTTCTGTTGATAGCAACCAATATAGTAGTTCTTTATTATTGTTTATTCTTTTCTGTATATCTGATTGAAAGATCTCTTTAGCATTAATTGAAAAATAGGTAAAGTAAAAATAAAAAATGTATATCAGGTGTTTACTGTCAAAGTCGAACATAAGTAATTAACATTGTGCATTCGATTTTTATTTCACCATTATTTCTGTACTGCGTCAGTAAATATTATTAAATTAGTATTCGATGCGCAATAATTGTATCTTTCTATTAATAACATTACTTTTCTTATGAGTCAAATTAGCCAGCATGAATTAGTAAAAACGTTCATACATGTGAAATTCTTATATTCCATTCCAACAACAACAGCGTTGTGCGAGACAAGAGAAAAATGAGTGAAACATTTCAAAAATGGTATATAATATTTATGAGGTATTGTAAATACAGGGTGATTCAATTTCGAGGCTAACCATGGGGATTTCGAAAACGGTAAGAGTTAGAGGGGTGGTTTAAATTTGGAAAAGTTGCGCAATTTAGTGCACAACAATATTCTGCTGAGAAACCAAGAAAATTTTATTTCGTTTTCGAGATTTTTGAAAAAATTCAAAATTTGTCGTATTAATTTTTATTTTTTCCTGATCTTATTTACGAAGATATTCAAAAATTAACAATATATTCTTAAGGCAACTTTTACCGGTCTACAAGATGGCGGTAACGGATTTTTAATACGACGTTTCGTCTTCTGCCAACCATTATTAACTTTGTTTTTTTCTTACGGCTACCATCTTAGATATTTAGACCACTGAATAGAGTTTTTTTTTTGGGATTTCAAAAATGTATAACTTACCTACCTTATATCAAACAATTAGGTTAATATTCACAAAAAACGGACAAGGGGGTGGGACAATACGCCAAGGGGTATCTAATTAAATACAAGGTGTTGTTTGCCTAGAGCGCCACTATTTCTTTTTCTATCCGGGTTAATCCCGCCAGAACTTGAAACGGGTCGGAGTTGTCACAATATTTCTTGGGGATGATGTATGAACCAGCCCTTCGCCACCGGGAACCCATCATTGTTGATTCTGGACATGCCACTGCCAGCGTCTGTACATTAATTAACATAATTCACAATAAACCAAAGAGGACATTTTTAGCAAGTTATCTATTGAATAATTTCGACAAACAAATTGAGATGTATGCAATAAAATTAATCCTGATTCTTAGCTAACGTCTTCATGTATACAAGCTATCTACAATAATTTTCTCCAGTCAATGTCGAAGTACCTAATTTTTAAAAATGTAAGCACGAAATGCCGAGAAGAGACTACTCTTCTGCCTCAACTAGCGTACAGGGCATCGCTGGAAGATCTAAACACAACAAAATGTTTGGTCACTATTGCTACGCGCGTCACACCTCGACTACGAAGGGATGAATCGGCCTTTGTTGATGTTAGCGCTGCTGCATGGACTGAGTCAACAAGGAATTATTTCGAATAGCGGACACGGAGAAAGACGACTAGTTGCTATATCCACAAACTGTGATTCGAAGGGTATCTTAATTACCGGCATTTGTTACGAAATTGACCCTTCGTTATTTATAATTATTAAGGTTGATCCGGCTGTTGGTCGTAGTTGAAGAATGACTTCGCGATAAAGGAGGCTCCCAATTTTTACGCAAATATCAGCCGCCGAACGTATTCGCTTCACTGCCTCTGACTCAGAATAATTGTTGTCACCGGAAAGCGACGGCTTCGCCTAAGGTTGGCCGAAGCCACGGGCTTGCCGCCTCGGTGGCGAAACACCGGCCTTCACGGTCCTCACTCGAATGTTAGAACGAAATTTGCAGTGGCCAGGATGCATTACCACTCGCGCGGGATGTGACGATAGAAAAGGTAATTTCCCATGAAACTATGCAGACGTTATTAATGGCAACGGAGGTCGCCCACTTAATTTCCGCTGGTGTAACTGCAAGGAAAATTTCGATAATAAAATTGCTGCAGTCCCTTCGTCTAATTGCGGACTGCGTCATGCTATTAAAATCTTGTATAACTATATAGGCAGGGCCGGCTTAGCTCAAAATGAACGAGAACTGATTTTCACAAGCGGCGTTGGAAATAGAAATGAACCTAACAATTTATTATTATTTATTATTGTGTACGTTGTATTCTGTCTTCATAACAAAATAATTTAGTCATGGTCATGACCTTCTTGATCATAATCTTTTTTCATTTTGCTCAGAAACTTTTTTAATGTAAGCTTGTAAAAATTGTGCATTGCTGAAAAGAGAAAAATTCTACATTTCGTTATTTTTCTTTTTTGTTCTTAAAAGAAAACTGGTTTATAGCTGTGCGTAGATAAGAGTGATGAGAAACTTTCCTCACAAATGCCAGTTTCAATGACGAAAATTGTTAAATATATAATTTTACTTACATGTTTCTGCTCACATACAATTTTGTGCCAATTTACTCACCTATTTATGCTTATAACCCATTGATTTGACAATTTTTTATAATGCAGTGCGGCCTCCTTTGAATTCTAAATGTTAACGTATGTTGAAAATAAGTCCTAATATTTAAATAATTATTTGCCCTTTTTATCCCTTCGCTAGCTCAGTGTAATGAAATCCTTCTATATTTCTTAGTTTGCGGCTTATGAAAGATCACTATCTGCCAAAACAGGAATCTGGTTTCCCCTGTAGTCGGACTTAAGCTGACGTCAAACAATACATAAGAAAAGCCAATTTGTTTACATCAATCGATTAACTTCAAAATACAGGCAGAAACACAAATAAACAAAAATAAAAGAAGATAGGATTCAATCCTTAAACAACATACGTGCGATATAGCTTGGGCCTATCGCACGCACGTTGAAAACATACATGGACAACGTAAAGTATCATCTAAAATAACGTATAATTGTCTTTAAAAAACAGGAATGTCAAAAATGTCTAAATAAGGTTCTAGCTTAACGCTAACCCTGATCGCGCTTGCGTATATTCAAAACGGGTGCGAATTACACCTAAGTACATATTGCAGACTTGCAAAGATTTATCGCAATTGAACACAATTTGTAATAGCGTGAATTGCAAAAATTTTACCTCGAATTGGTTACTGCGTACCCTGGAATTCAGCACGTCTTAGATTCCTTTATTCACCCTGGACGACACAACGTGTGATACTGGGATTCCCACACGGACTGCTCGGTGAAGCCCCCATTGCTGCTAAATGTTGACTGACGGGCATCTGACGTCACGGCTTCGTAACGAAGGCATTTTTGGGTTCGGTGTAAATTAGCGTCTCGAAATGGACGCTTTAAATGTACTTTTAATTCTGCCACGAATGGTGTACTTAACTGTACACTGCGTAGATTGCGTTTGCGTATTCCCAAACTCTTATTCGCTGCACTTTTTAGAAGTATGCAGCTATTATTCGCTACAAGGCCCATATAGACTGCTTCTAATTATTTCTCCTGAAGGCCACTTGTACAATGCACTTGGGAGTCGCAAATATTTGCAGCCCTCAATTGACTCTTGTCAAATCTGCATGCGTCAAAACTCCCCTCATCCCGCGAGTAGGCTTGGACGTGCGTTCTTGCTGCACGTGCGAATTCCACGTTACTATTCAGGTCCAGCGCCCTACCGGCTTTGCGAACATCAATTATACTAAATACAATCTTAAATTTAATTACAATAATAAAACGCAGAAAAATACACCTTGGCTTATATCTTTAAATGTGAAAACAAACATTACAGGCGAGGGCTGACCGAGGCTCGTTTCAGCGTCAATTAATAGTATGTGTATGATAAGAAAATAATTTTCAAATTATATTGCTAAATAAGTCGTTTCAAATCTTTCTTAAAGTTATGATCAAAAAATAAATTGCTTTTACGATGTTTACTTAAAACTGATGTTTTCAAATATTCTTGTTTTAAAATCTTTAAGGTAGATAGATGGCCACCCATCTTAAAAGCAAAACGATTTACAAATTATAAATTGCCAAATTCCTTCTGATTGGCTATTTTTGTTGTCAATTATTACTTTCACCATGTTTTACTTTAGCTCCGTTTTGGCGATTAAATTAGTTGTAGAAGACGTATTGGAAGTAGTTTTTTTTTTATTAAAATAATGTCAGTCTGGTAAACATTAAATTAGTTGATTAATTCGAAATATTAGAAACTAAAATGAGGCAACAAGGCCTCGTTCAATTAATATGACATTGGCATTATTATATCGTAATACATTGCGAGATTTTTATCCCCCAATAAAGAAAACTATGAGACCTGGAAGCCTTGCTAGTGAAAAATTATGCCTGGTGTTTTGTGGACGTGCCGAACGTCAAACCAAAGCTCGAATCCGAAAATGTCGCATTGGAAAGTGTCGCCTAACTGCGCTAAAACGTGGCTAAAACTCGAATTAATGTACTAGTCTAGGGGGCCTGTGGAAAGGCGATGCTGTTGAAACAGTTGGTCGTACAACGGATGCGCGACGGCGCGGCGGTGATGTTCGTTGTTCGAGAACATCTGCGCGGATTCTTTGACGTGGTGGGCAATCTGAAGGACATGGGTATTTAAGCGTTATCGTTGCCGCAACATCGGGCACAGAGCATCGGAATATAGACACAGACCGATAAATGAGTAACTGCAAGAATAGCGGAAGATTTGAGCCTCTACGCGACAGCTGGTCAAAACAGCTTCGCGACGGAGCGTATCGCATTCCAAGCCAAGTGTGCTGGCATCACTGAACTGTATTATTAAATGGAACAGCAATCCTGTACTTTTGACGTGATACAAATTAAATCTGTTCAGGGGTGTCGGACGCATGCGCAATTTGATTTACAAATCCGCGAAATATACCCTATAGTATTTGAGATTGTCTTGCTGCTAAATGACTAAACTTACTAGCGTTTCTGTATATGCTTGCTAAGAGTTTAACAAACAGACCGATTTGACATATATTTTTGATCAAAATTAAATATTTTACATATGTTAAACAAATAGGTTATGTATCACCCTATTTTCCAAATTCTTGTATTATTGAATAATAGAATACAGTGGCTTACGTGTATCAGATTTTCTAAAAAATGTAGTGTGGTATCACCATTCAAATCTGTACTTACTTTATTGTATGATTTCGGAAAATTCTACTGTCATTGCCATAATATAATGAACAACTTCTGGGATTGAATCGTGTCATAGTTGAGATAAAAGAACTCAACTTTCGCCCACCTTCATAAGGGTAGAAGCTAAAGAGCAAGGTAACTCAACGGGTAAACCATGCCAGAGGCAAAACTTTTGCAAGGGGAAGGGATAGAAGAGCACGGTAATTCAATGTGTCAACCACCCCAGAGACGATACTCTTCGTAAAGTGGATGAAACTTTGAGTTCTTCTATCTCAACAAAGACATGGTCCATTCTCGGAAGTTGTTCGTTATACTTTATTGGTGTTATTTAGGAGTTTGTGCTTGTAACTATGAGGGACGTCCAAATTTTCCAGTGGCTTTATGTGAAATCGCAAATTCTTTAATAGAAATAAAGAAATGTGTTACACATTATTGGAAACTATCTTTTATTGAGAACATACAATATAATAGGTGCAATAAAAAAATCTGTTTTTTTCTTGGGGTAAGCAAGACATGATAGATCTGCTACATAAACCAAAAACCCATACAAATTCTAAACATTTGTCTGAACATCACTACAAGAGGTATACAATATTAAAACGAAGGTTGAAATCCTTATGCTAATAAGTGTTATTTTGTAAATTACTTAGAATATTCTCACACGTGTAATGATTCTATAATTAGAAATTAAACAACAAGATTACTATTTTAAAGTAGGAGTAGACAAATTCTTTTGTTGGGTAATACGTTTTTCCAGCGATTATAAAATGAAATAAGATATTTTAACGTCATTTTAATAGTCATACTTAAGATATTTACTTTAAGTTATTGTTTACTAATTACTTAGTCCGCTTTCAAGAGTTCGAGTACCTATAAATTCTTGCAATGTAATTAATATTTAATAGATTGTGTATAAGTATTTTAATGTTGAACCCGGAGGCTTTCACGGCCATTGTCATTAAGTAACAAACAACGTTTCGCCCACTTTCGTAAGGGGCTTCATCAGGAGGAAACGCAGAAGAGCACGGTAACTCAACGTGTAAACCACGCCAGAGGTGAAACTCTTCTAATGATTGGAAGGAGAAAGCCGAGAATTTACACGTTAAGTTACCGTGCTCTTCTATCTCTTCCCTTGCAAAATAGTTGCGCCTCTGATATAGTTTATACGTTGAGTTAACATGCTCTTTTGCTTTTAATGTTCTCTCAATAGATACGTACTTATGATAATTACTTTGTTTTTCACAAGTTACTTATCCATTTTCAAGGAATCGAGTACCCCTAGTTTATCGTTAATATTAAAAATAAAAATGAAAATGATTATATTTTATTGCGGTGAATTGTTGGAGCAATAAATTGCATTTCGGTGAAATGTTGGGAGGTGCATTTCCCGAATACGGTTTTTAAGAGATCGTCTTTGATAAATATTTTTCTTTTTAGTTTTTTCATCAACCTGTGCAAGCTGCAGCGCTTCTTTTAGAGTTAAACATCGAAATTCGGCACAAATCTAATTATAAAATTGAACGCAATCATGTAGGCTGATAATAATATAAGTGTCTTTTATTGTACAACAGAAACAGCAAATATTAACATTTTGATTTGTTAGTCCTTCGGGGTTCTATACATAATCCGAATTTAATTTTTGTAGCACGATAACAAAATATGAAAATGAAACATATTAAAATTTACAAATAAAAACGTTGCTGCTCAATGCTGTCAAGTTGCTACTTTTATCATAGATTAATGACAATCTCCTTTTGTTGTAGGTGCGAAGATGTTTAACCTCTGTTGGCTCACATAACATTAAAAAGAAGTCTCTCATTTAAGCAAACATAATGGACGTCAAACAAGAAACTACAGATAGTAAATCCAGTTCTACAGGAACAGCAACGTGCATTTCGCAGAACATGGAATACAATGAATATTTTGAAAAGCTATATATCAAGCAAGAAAGCAACGAAAGCACTAATTTAGTTGAACATACGAGCACTCATTCAAAAGAAACACCCTATAGTTGCTGTGTTTGTGGATGTAAAACAATACATAAAAGTAGTTTAGTTACGGATATGCGGACTCATACAGAAGAAACGCCTTATATTTGCCCTGCCTGTGAATACAGCACCACAGAAACAAGTAGTTTAATTAAACATACGGCAACTCACATAGAAGAGAAACCCTATAGTTGCTCTTTTTGTGAATACAGAGCAAGGCGGAAATATCATTTAGTTACACATATGAGGACACATACAGGAGAAACTCCTTATAGTTGCTCTGTTTGTGTGTACAAAGCAAGAAGGAACTATGATTTAGTTAAACATATGAGGACACATACAGGAGAAAAACCATATAGTTGCTGTATTTGTGAGTATAAAGCAACTGTAAAAAGTGCTTTAGTTACACATATGAGGACACACACAGGGGAAACACCTTATAGGTGCCCTGCTTGTGAATACAAAGCAACTGTAAAAAGTGCTTTAGTTACACATATGAGGACACATACAGGAGAAACGCCTTATAGCTGCTCTGTTTGTGAATACAAAGCAACACGGAAATATGATTTAGGTATACATATGAGGACACATACAGTAGAAAAACCTTACAGTTGCTCTGTTTGTAAATACAGAGCAACACAAAAAAGTCATTTAGTTACACATATGAAGGCACATAGAGGAGAGAAACCTCACCGTTGCTCTGTTTGTGAATTCAAAGCAACAGAAAAAAGTCATTTAGTTACACATATGAGGATACATACAGGAGAAACGCCTTATACTTGCTCTGTTTGTGAATACAAAGCAACTCGGAAATATGATTTAGTTACACACATGAGAACGCATACAGGAGAAAAGCCTTATAGTTGCTCCGTTTGCGAATACAAAGCAACTATAAAAAGTGCTTTAATTACACATATGAGGACACATACAGGAGAAACGCCTTATAGTTGTTCCATTTGTAAATTCAAAGCAAAGCAAAATAGTCACCTAGTTACACATATGAGGACTCATACAGGAGAAAAGCCGTATATCTGCTCTGTTTGTGAATGCAAAACAACACGGAAAGATGATTTAGTTAGACATATGAGGACACATACAGGAGAAACGCCTTATAGTTGTACCGTTTGTGAATACAAAGCAACACGAAAATATGATTTAGTTCGACATATGAGGAAACATACTGGAGAAATGCCTTATGGTTGTTCTGTCTGTGAATACAGAACAACAGATAAAAGTAGCTTAGTTAAACATATGAGAACTCATACAAGAGGAAACCCTTATAATTGCTGTTTCTGAATAGAAAGCAGTACAGAGGTATCAGTTTTGCATGCGGGATCTCATACAGGGCACTCCGCCATTCGATGACCATAGCTTGAGACCATATTGAGGTAGTCTTTTTAAGTCAAAAAGTTATGAATATATGTATGTTGTGAATTTAACGATTGCAAAGTTACACGTGTTTCAAGTTTTGAGGTTTTGTAAGTGCTACTGTTATAAATCGTAAATTTTTTGGACTCTATAAATTAAGGTAGTTGTTCTGCATTAATATTGTTTAGAGTTAATGCTGAAACTTGGTCTTGTAAATAATAAATTCTAACTAATAAGAACTTATTTAATCGTTCTCTTCTATCTTATGGTAAAGAAGTGTGAGGGTAGAATGCTCTACCCTGCTTCCTGTTCTTTGTGCATGTTTTTCTTGCAGCTCTGTTACACCGACCCCCCCCCCCCCCCCCCCCATCTCAAATTGTAAGGTGTGGTTATTCGTTTATGCTTCATTTGTGTTTGTTTATGCTTCAATTGAGCTGCCCTTCAGCAAAATGCGATAACAATCCTGACTAGCTCAACTCTCAGCAATTGTTGTCATGGGTAAGGATCACAATGATTTTTAAGGTTATTTAATGAAACAAACTTACTTACCATGTATGGCTTCACCTTAAAAGAATCTACTTAAAATAACGAAGAGGTTGCTCTAGCTCATAAAAAGTAAAAGCATTAGCAACAGGACCCGATGGCAACACGTTATGGATGCCCTGTGCTTCTTAGAGGAGTAAAAGGGACTTATATATATTGCTATGATATTCTCTTGTACGTTCAACATTTTTACAATTAAAGGAATATCAACAATAGAAACAGGTTTCCTTGCCGTATGGTTTATATCGATCATTGTAAATAGTCACATTTAGAACATAAGTTTGTTTCGAAAGTAAGATATATGAAATTCTTAATAATATGCAATTAACTTGCAGTAATTTATGATAAACACACATGCAAAGTGCGTCTCACATAACACTAAGTACGATTTGAGGCATTTTCCGGTTCCAGCAAACGGTTAGGCTCACATGTTACCTTTAGCGAGCACACAATAAGACATTTTCGACAAAGTTTTGTGCGGTACACAGTGCATCGAAATGTGATTATAAAACTAAACGTGCAAATGTAGTTACCGTTAAAAAAGTTATAAAACCGGGTCACAACTTCAAAAATGCTAATAATAAGGGGCCTGCAAACAGAAAATTGAGCACTGTACACATGAGAGCTACGAGTTTACGTACCAGTGAAGCTAGAGCTGTTACAAGCCAAATTAAGCAACGGATATATTCCATGGAAGGGCTCGTGCAAGGTATAAAGCAGACACATACTTAAAGGAGATGTTTATGGACATTTTTGAAGCCTCCATCTACTGGCAAAGCGGTTGGACTCCGTGACCTCAGGCAAGAGTGCTGATCGCAGTGTCACATTTGGTTGTGAGTTCAGACCTTCGTAAATAAAGTTGCCCCCTGGTAAATAAGCGTCACACCAGTGCAGCAATGTTATGGGACCACTTTTCCGGCGGCATGCATCAGAGAGAAAAATGGAAATAATGCAGCGATGGATGAATAACAAATAATAACGAAATGGGAAGAACACCTTCAATATTTCATGAAGGATAGAGACATAATAGGGATTAAGAGATCGACTTTTAACAACATGTCAGCGACGAATTCTCCACTACTATAGATATATAAACATAAGATACGTAATCTGGAAAAATTTATTCAAAAAATACTAACATATGAAGTCACAACCTTTTATCATTGAGACCACGATTAGGAAAGAGAGAAAGAAAGAGCATTAACAAGACATGGCCCCGGTATGGGAACATCAGATTAACCTGGTTCCATAACGATATAAGAGGTACTTATCAGCAGCTATAAGGAAGTTAAAAAATAGCAAAGCTTCGTGGTATGATAATATTAAGGCTGAAATGCTAAAATCTATGAGTAAGGTGGAGCTGCAGATGTTCCATAAGGTAATCGATCTTGCTTAGAAACAAAAGCAAGAGATAAAACCAACTGTCACAACTATAGGGACATATCTGTCCTAAGCATAGCAAGTAAGGTATCTTCTTCTTATTCTTCTTCAGCCTTTTTGAGCCCAATGCAAAACATCCTCTCCGTTTCTTTTTTCACTTTTCTGTCTTGGGCTACTCTGTGCCATTCTTTACCTATGTATTATTTAATATCGTCTAGCCACTTCTTTTGCGGTCTTCCGACACTTGTTTTAGATGTTCTTGATTGCCATTTGCCCGACGGTTAGTCCATTTTTCTAAGGATTTCCTAGCCATGTGTCGTACTCCGCCCCACTTCAACATAGCCATTCTTTGTTGTGTCAGTAATTTGTGTTCCACGAGAAAATTTTAGAATGGAAGCTTGCAGACGCTGTAGAACAGGGATGAGCAACCTATTTTTACAACGGGCCAGCTACAAATTTAGAAATGTGAGAAACTTAATGATAATACAAACACTGAATTATCCCTTTATTAACAACATAAACCTAGTATAAAAAATTACAGAAATAAAATACTCCTTAATAGAAATACTATTAAAAACGGCGAAAGATATATGTGGAAAAAGATTATTTAATGAGAAATTTGACTGGCTACCTTGCCATCAATTGGTCTATATTTGCAGATATAGACGACACAGCAACTCGCACTCAACTTTCGAACTGTGCATCATTAAATCGCGATCGGTGATCGCTTTTAATTATTTTCATTGCGGAAAATAATTTTTCGCAAACATAGGCGCTTCCAAAAGTGTCATTATTTCCTTTGCGCGTGCGCCTAATCATGGGAAGTTTTTTCTAAATTCATGCAATTTTGATAGAAATTATGTATTTCAACATTTTGAAATTTATTTCTTAAATCCGTATCGTTTTGTAAATCTATTAATTCCATTTGTAACTCATCCGGAACGGTTTCCATTTCTATATTAAATGGTGAAGAAAATATGTTAAAACTAAGAACGGCTTTTTTTTATCTAAATATTTTGAATCGCGATTCAAATTCCGTTATTAATTTTTGTAAATGCTGGGCATATTTTCGGGTTTCTGAAGGAGTTGAAATTCCCTTTGAGCGTTGACTTTAACCCGCTTGCCGTTGCAGCGTTTGCGGCACATATGCGTAGCGTCAAACGAAGCCGATGCTTAATTTTTGGAAATGATGGTACCAGTGCCTATCTATAATGTCGGCATCATTTCCAAAAATTAAGTTAACACGCCTAGGGTACACTACTGAGGCTGCGTGATCGCTGTAGAAATTTTTAAAAGTCAAAATGTAAAATTTTTGAACGACCGCAGGAGAAAGTTTGGCGGGCCACGGGTTGCTCCTCCCTGCTGTAGAAGATCATTTGGATGAAGCACAGAGCAGGTTTAAAGCGAGTCGAGATGTGCAAGATTGCATTTTCGTGAAAAAGAGCCTTCGATTTAGTAGCAGGAATAAAACTTTGGCAAGCGCTTAAAGAAAATGGGATGGATAAATATTTAATATGTGCCATAGAGAGCTTTTACAAAAGATCAGGAGCTACGAGGGTGGGCTGAAATGTAATGCACACATGCTTGTAGAACGCTCACAAAATGACCTACAGATGTGCATGGTTGCATTCGGAAGCTACGTCCCTCCTCTATGAGCATGCCAAGTTTGAAGGAGTTTTGTTAACCAGTTCGTTTGTTAGTAGTGGAAGGATGGAGTGTGAATCGATGGCTAATAAAATTTCGTGGTTGCAAGCCCGGAAAAGCCGTAATTGATGACGAAAAACGCAACGGACGTCCGATCACTGCCACAGACGATGAACATTGCAAACGCGTCGACAATTTGATCTAAAATGACCGGCGGTTTGCGATGCGCTTTTGGGTCATTCGCCGGTCACTCACTTTGAATCAAATTGTCGACGCGTTTGCAATGTTCTGTGTTTTTCGTCATCAATTACAGCTTTTCCGGGCTCGCAGCAACAAAATTTTATTACCCATCGATTTATGATAGTCCTATCAACAGTATCGTCACCATAAACGGCCGTTAAAGAGCAATGAATCTCAGTAGGAATCACGTTTTCAGCAGTTAAAATATATATAAAACCAATGCAAAAATACATTGAGAGTAGTCAGCTAAGATGACTAGATCATTTGCCTAGAATCAGCAATAACACTGACTACGGTGTGGAAAACGAGAAGCAAAGGAAATACGCCGAAAGGCCAACGTCAACATCCTGGAATAAAAGTGCTACAACGCTACTAAAAGAGAGTTCAGAGTGAGGTGCCACACGGCATGTAGCAACGGACAGAAAAAGTGGGCGGGAGTGTGCAATGACTCGTAGTGTAGCATGTGCAAAAACCTCGACGCCGGTAAATAGTAAAGATGATAGAAGAAGTTTCTAATAATTATAAAAAATAACTGATAACAGACCTTTAAATAATTAAGAAAAAATTAGTTACAGCCACTTCAGCAAACAAATTGCTATTCGTAGCTTTGTTGATTAATACACAATTAACAAATTACACTAACAGACATAAGAACAGAAAAAATACAACTGAGGCACGAACTGATCTAGTTAATAATTAGGCACTACACATTATCTTCTACTGCTGAGTCATCGGATGTTAAGTATATGTCCTGCTGAAGTTTTCTTTTCAATCTAGTATGAAGACTTTGTCTTGCTATTGACTAGTGTACGGCGTTTTGACATTGATTGATATTTATCAAGAACTTTTTTGATGTTCGTGAATAGTTTTCATCTCAATCAACTTTATTTATCATAGTAAGCATGATGTAGCATATAAATAACTTTGTCTGATAAAACGGTTTTTTATTTCTTGGGAAACAGTAATGTATCTGAAAAATAACTGTTTCGTAAAATTATGTACTCAAATTTTCCCAACATTATTTTATATATCGCCAAGGCTTGCTTGATTTAAAGTTTCAAATCAAATATAGGGTGTAAATAAATTGGCGACAAAACTACACGAGTGGGTAAAATTCTGAGTCAAAATGTTGGATTGGTCTTTATGTACCCTCATGAGCGTTAGTTAAACACACTTTTTTCAGGTAAAACAGCTTTTCTGCTCTAAATATGGCAAAATATCATAAAAAGTTGTTCAAAATATATAATTATAATCCCATGCAAAATTTCAGGAAAATCAGCTTACTTTTATGAAACTCTTGTTACGACAAAGGTAATCTCTAAAACACTTTTGTGGAGTGATATAATTTATGCTGTTTTTAGGGTTTTTCGCCACTTTTTCTAAATTCGCTAACTTTTATGTACTATCACGGACAAATGTATTTGCCACTCTGATTCTTACAATTTTTTACATAGACAACCCGCTTTACTGAAGAGCTTAAGCGGTTGCCAAACACAGCTTTTAAAAATGTTAACTGCTTAACATATAGGTTGGTAGTACTGTTACAAATCCATAGCAGGTATCACAAATTATCATACCGATAAATAGCACGAAATTTGAGTTCGCGTAGGGCAAACGAATGCTTTTAAGTTTAGTAAAAGATTTATATAGGAATAACTCAATACGTATTTTTCTGTATTATTGTAAGTTTAACGGAAATAATAATTTCAATTAGCCAGTCACCGAACATTATATTGGAATATAAAAAATGTTGTAATGATTTGCTTTCTTTGTAGTGGTTTAAACATATTGGGTAATTTTTTTTCTTTTTCTTTACCCATGGCAACAATATGAAATTAATATTGAGAGACACTCAGAAAGTAAATTACGTCATAATGATATTGAATACTACAAATTTTGACATTTTATGTAACGTAGAACGATTTAGATGGTGTATTTTGTCACTGCTACTTTGCAACAGTTTAATTAAACATTTAAAAGCCACTGAAAATATTTTACACAAAAGTAAAATTTTGTGCTTTCAAAAAAATTGCCAAAACTGCATAAGCAAAGTACGAAGGGCAGTATCTGGGATGTGAACTTTCTAACTAACATAGTTGAAGGTATTTAGCCTACTCATTAGAGAGAATCGAATTGCAAGTTGATACCACAAGCAGTAGGTATTGAGTAATATGGCTTCAACTCCAATTTTACTATCAACTAGCCGAGAATCCCGTTCTTCGCATTGGATATTATGTTTTTTAATAAACGAACACTGAGGTATTATCCTTATGTGACGTAAGTGAATTTTGTACCCCAAGAGGTTGGGAGATGATTTTGGCAATTTCGTGTTCACTTGTTTTCCTTTATTAAAATCCCAAAAGGTATAAACTGTAATAAATGTAATCTTACTCCCTTACTTCAACTTTTATTTCCGAAGGGGTTGGAGGATGATTTTCTGGTTTCCGATTCTTAAAACTTATAACTACGGCAAGTTTGGATATGAGTACTATAATTTTTCACCCCTAGGCGGTGTTAAGGGTGAAATTTTTACAAGTTTTTCTTCTATTGGGTCCCTAAAGTCTATAATTGTACAAAATATCAAGTAGTTATCTACGTCATTTGGAAGTGACCAGGATTTTTGGACATACAAACATACATTGAATTTTATATGCAGGGTTATTCAGTTTCGACGATCACCATTAGGATTACGAAAACGGCAAGAGATGCAGGGTCGGTTAAAATAGGGCAAAGCCGCAGTTTCTAATGCTGAATAATAATTTTAAAAAATTGAACTTACCCGCTTTAGTTTTTGAGTTATGTTCAAAAACCAAAAATTTGTGTTTTTTGGTTTTTATTATACATCCATTATTATGTTACTTAGAACAACACTGACTTCACATTATTGGAACACTTTTTAAAGGGGAATTCGAATGTGATGTTGATTTGTTTTCATAATTTTCAAAATATTGATATCAACTTTCTTATTTTAAAGGCACGTCAAGGAGGGATATGACACAATTAAGAGGAGATTGTTTTCCTCTTTCCCGTGATATAAGGTGTGCTACCCTTATTTTCATAAATAACTGAGATATGTGAAGATGTTTTTTTGTAGTAGGCCGTGATTGTTTAATCGGAAAACAAATGAAATCTTTCTCACATAATTATATTGGTTATTTATACAAATAAGTGTAGAAAACCTTATATCATTGAAGGGTGGAATCTCTTCGTAATAATGCTATAGGCCCATAACCATCTTTTATGTGCACTTACAATAAGAAAATTAAGATCAAAGCCAAAAATTATGAAAATAAAGGAAAATGTAAAATCATATTTGAACTTTCCGTTTGTTACACATAACTCAAAAACTAAGGCGTCTATGTTCAATTTCTCTTTTAAATATTATTCAGCATTAGAATCTGCAACTTTTGCCCAATTTAACTAACCCTGTATCTGTTACAGTTTTAAAAATCTCAATGCTGAGCATCAAAATTGAATAACCCTGTATATGTATGTAGTATAGATGCAGTATAAAGATACTCAATTCTAATTTTAAGCCCCTCCCCCTTTCATTTTCCCCCTTTTCCCCTTTAAGGGTAATATTAAAAAAAAACCTTACACATATTTTTAAAGATTTTAAAAAGACGTCTCAATGCCAGTAAATAATGTTCTAACTCAACAAACACAGGAGATACAACGGGTTCTATAATTCACCACAACTGCAAATTCGCACCTTTAGGGGTTGACTAGGGTAAAATCTTGAAATACGTTTCCAGACATTTCTATTGGAAACTTTTGCAAGCAAACACCAAGTCGATGTTTTATCAGGTCTAAGAGATATTGAGAAATTCGTGAAAACGCAATTTACCTATTTTCAGCCCTTAGGGATGGAATTTCAAAAAATCCTTCTTACCGCATTTCATTCTGATATGAATCTAGAGCAAAAAAAATAATAATTTTAACCCCTTACCCCTTTTCAGTTTACACTTTTAGGGTGAAATTTTAAAAAACCCTTAAACGCATTTCCAAAGATTTTAAAAATACATTTATTTACAACCATATATGTAATGTTAACATTACTGGCCTCATTTGAGTGCGGGAAGTACATTACATATATGGTTGTAAATAAAATAGTATACAAACCTCGACAGGAAGTTTTCTTAGTCTCGAGATAATAGCTGATTTCGACGCTTCGCGTCTCAATCAGCTAACTAATCTCTCGACAGTAATGAAACACTTCCCATCTCGGGCTGTAATATACTATTATATGCCAAAAACGAATGCTGTAACTCAACAAACACAGGAGATACAATGGGTTTTATAATTCACCCCGAATGCAGATTCGCAACCTTAAGGTATGATTAGGGAAAAATCTTGAAATGCGTTTCTAGGAATTTGTATTGACAATCTTTGCAAGTTGATATTACATCGGGCCTAAGAGATATTGAGGAATTCGTGACAACACATTTTACCCCTTTTCACCCTCTTTGGGGTAAAATTTCAAAAAATCTCTTCTTAGCACTACCTTACGTAACAGATTGAACCTTTCACCCAAATTTCAAGTGCCTCGTACTAGTGGTTATGGTTCAGCGTTGATTTGTCAGGGTTTTCACTTTCGTCTATATCTATAAATAGACTACTCCGAAATTACGCTTATCTTGATAAAATGAAAAATTCTGAATTACACAGCGAAGCATGTGGAGACGCAACGCCTACTCAAACTTTCCGCCATTTCTCTGCAAGAATTTCAAGGACTTGCTACAGTTTTGCCAACTTCTATGAAAACCGGTTAAAATGAATAAACGCAACGTATTGCTACTCTTCGCTCTAGCGACATCTATCGGAAAGTTTTGCAAGGACCAGACTGGCAAATACATTTGTTCGTGATAGTACTTTCCCATCTTTAATAATGGCATTTTGTTTGTATTTTTTTATATTCCAATCCCAATAAGAGCGTTCGGTTTATTAGACCCAACCCGTGTATTCAAGTAACTGTTTTTGGCTTATTTTTTTCAAATATTTCGTTTATTTTTAATAATGTTGCAAGGTTACTCACCTGGCTCTTGAATGATTATACATTATTTTAGGCAGCTGAACTGTTAGGGAATACTGCAGAAAAGCACCCCAAACGTCATCTACCACTCGTAAAATATGCAAATATTGTAAGGGCAGTAAAACCATGTTATTTTTGTAAGTTTTGTAGTGCCTGCATTTGTTTAAGAGCATATACAACATTGCTACATCGCTACGTGAAAAATTGCATTAGTTATGTTGACAAACCAATCTATATTTTGTGTACCGTTATTTATATATTAAATTTGTTTTCTAGAGTTAATCAATTGATTTGTATTATATTTATGCATTCAAAACACTAAAAATATTAGTGTATTTTAAGCAACAAAAAATTATCAAACTTTAAGGCTTGTGAGTAGTGATGGGATTATTCGAATGCAAATTACTACAGTATTCGATTCTTGCAAGATCTCGAATGCATTCGATTCTTTTGAGTGTATTCGAATGCTTCGAATCGAATACTTAATCGGTGTTTGTAAATCTCGCCGGGCGTGATCTCGATTCTGATCCGAATGCTGAATTCGAATGCATCGGCGCTTGGCCGCGTTTGGTACTCGGAATTCGCACTCCAATCGTTTCAGTTTTAGCTAGCACAGTTCTGCGTATCATAGGAGTTTAAAGAATGCCCGCCGCGGCAAACTCGCTCCGAAAGCAACTATATAAATGCACAGGGAACTGCCCGTTGCCATTCCGAAAGTTTCGACTTTATATAGAATAGACCTTACATATAAGTATTTTGATTTCCATAGAAGGCAGGAATGGAATCAACTCTCAAACGCCGTTTTTTTATCCAGGTCTCACTTGAATAGTTGGTGCTGAAATATAGACTACAGAATTAAATATAAAATTAAAATATTACCACACAGACTGAAGATTGCACACTCAAACGATATAACACCACCAAAATCATAAAAGCAACTAAATCTACAAAAAATTTAAACAGCTACATCGAAGGGAAAGAGAAACAAACGCTGGGGTTGTCTTAATAATTTATTTTAAAGAAATACATATATGCCCGTAACAACAATAAAAACAACTATTTTATAAACTGTCCTTTTCTCATATTCATTTTCGGTACTATAAATTTAATATATAAGTATTTCAAAACAAATATACGTTATTAATAGGGTAAGCTGAACCGCCTACAATCAAAAGAATTTTTTATTTTTGCTTTGTGCACGTGCAACGTCTCGTTATCTCTGGTGTTGCGTGTCGCCCAGCCGAGGTCACAAGTCACCACTCCTCCAGTACGAGAGCGAGCACACAACTCTAATCTGAATTCGAGTGCGATTTTGCATTCAAATTGCTTGCATTCGAATGATCATTCGATTCTCAAAAGTATTCGAATGCGATGAATTCGATTCTGAAAAGTATTCGATTCTGCCCATCACTACTTGTGAGACCCAGCCCGTCAAACAGTGTGATTTTCAAACCAGCCGTCAACTGGAGGGTTAAAAATAAACAGGGAACACTTTTACTGGAACTGAAAAGCAACCAATTTCCAGTAAATTACTTGACATTGACAATTGACTACCTACCTACTTTGATCTGATCTTTAAGAATCGACAGCCAACTTTTGTCTAAATGTCGTGAAAACGCAGTAATCCTGATTAAGTAAAATATACACGGTTTCTTTAATTTTCTATCTAGTTGACATCAATTCTTTAGATGAAATATTTGTTGTTCTTCTTCTTAGGTTAGCCGTTTTCTATTCTCTGGATATAGGCCTACCTCACGTTTTTCAAATTTGCATGATTTTGTGCGACTTCATACCAGTTTAGTCCTCCTACTTTTTTGACAGCGTCGCTCCATCGCCTCTGGGGTCTACCTACTTTTCGTTTTTCTCCCCATGGTCTCCATCTAATTAATTTCCCACTACCCTTATCTACTCCTCTGGCCACGTGTCCTGCCCATTCCCACTTCAATGATGCCACCCTTCTAATGACGTCCTCTACTTTTGTGTTTTGTCTTATCCAAATGTTTGTCTTATGGTCTTTCAAAATTATTCTTAGTATGTTTCCTTCAATAGCTCTTTGATGGACTTGTAGTTTGTTGATTATTGCTCCTGTGGCGACCCAGGTTTCCGCTCCGTACGTCACCACCGGCAATATGCATTGGTTATATAGTTCTGATTTTAGTAATGTGGGCATTTTCATCGTAAATATATCTTTTAATTTTCCATATGCTGCCCAGCCTTGTCGTACCCTTCTGTCAATTTCTAGTTCTTGGTTTTCCTTTCCAATTGTTATTGTTTGCCCAAGGCTTCTTTCTGTATATCCCCGGAACTTGGTGATAGCCCAAATGATAGCCAAAGCTTCTCGCTCTGTGGTGGAATAATTCTGCTCAGCGGAATTGAGAATACGGCTGGCGCATTCTACAGTATGTTCATCTGGTCCTTCCCCTTGACACAGAACTGCTCCTAACGCGTAACTACTGGCGTCAGTTCTTTAAGTGAACGGGAGATTCATGTCAACTTGTCAGAGTACTGGGACCGTTGTGATCAGTTGCTTATGACGGTTAAAAGTGTTTGTTTGCTCCGCTCCCAATTTCCATGGTGTGTTCTTTTTCGTAGGATTGGTTACAGGTCTTAAAATTTCTGCGAATCCTGGGATAAAGTGCCTATACCAGGAGCACGTTTGGAGGTATGAAAGCAGTTGTTTAAGCGTCTTTGGTTCTGGTAGACGGATGATGGCACTAGTTTTCTCAGGATCCACTTGTAGACCTTCTGGAACGATGTAGTGTCCGAGGTATTTGACTTTAGTGCAGCCAAACTTGCACTTCAAATGACGTACAGACAATTTGTAATGTTGAAGGCGACGCAAAACTCGGTGAAAGTCTCGTATGTGTGCTTCACTGGATTTGGAGAGGACGATTAAGTCATCTAAATAAGCCAGCAGCACGATGCCTGGGAGCCCCGTCTTGAAGCGGTCCATTAATCGCTGGAAGGAGGCTGGATATTTCTAAGACCGAATGGCATCCTCAGAAAGCGAAATAAACCGAAAGGGGCGACGAAGGCTGTCTTGTCTTGATCTTCTGGCGAACTAAGATCTGCCAGTAGCCAGATCGAAGATTTAAGGTTGAAATGACTGCTGCTTTTGCAGTGTGGAGGTCATCCATGCGAGGTAACGGGTAGCTGTCAGATGTGGTAATTTTATTCAGACGACGCGGCGGTAGTCAATACATAAGTAAACTTCATTGTCTAACTTGGGTAGCAGGGCCAGAGGTACTACCCAAGGCAAATCACACTCCTCTATTATACTCATTTGTAGCATCTTCTTTATCTCTTGGTAGAGAAATTCTTGTTTTGGAGCCGGAAGGAGATACGGGGTTACTGCAATTGGAGGGTGAAACTCTGTCTCAATCCTGTGCTACCCGAAGGGTGTGGGTTTCCCCCTGGTTCAAATACATCTTGGTACGCCTAGAAAAGCTGGTGGAGATCGTTTCGACCTTGAATGTTCAAGCACCCCCCCCCCTGGTCCGGGAGTAGCTGTAACTTTTCTACTGAATTGATTTGCACGCGAGGAATCTTCTGTCGTGGAGAGTGTAGGAAAATTGATGGTAATGGTAGATTATCGGAAACACAATCCGCGAAGCATGCATATGGACCTTCTAGTCACAGGCTTCTCTTTTATATCGTCGAAGTCGCGTTCTTCATCACTGTCTGGTCCAAACTGGGTCATTAGCTTAACACGCGTAGCTCTAGGATCATGTGGCAGCGGTGGTTCGGTAACTTCTTCGCAGCGTGGTCGAGTAGCGATAGAGATCCATTGTAACTTCGGTTGTATCACTGTATTGGTGAACGGGAAGAATATTTCTGATTTATCGACAAAATGCCAAGAATTGTTGGGAACGTTGAGCACTATTCCAGCGTTTTCGATAAAGTCCAGTCCCAGTAACGTGCGATTATTGGCGTGAGGAAGTACTATAGTCCATAGAGATCACTTTTCTTTCAAGGTTTACATCCACACGAGTGTTACCACTTCTTGAGGTAGGTCCGCGCCATCGGCTAGAATTAGATTGATGCGGTGCTTCTTAAAGGGTAGTCTAAGGTTCTTCATCATGTTGTGGAGGGTATGGTCTGCTATACTCCGTAGTGCACCTATATCTATGTAAGCACTTCCAATTTTGCCATTAATACGGATATGGAGAGTAGGTGTGGCCACTTGTGGCTTTGGGATTACGTCAATTTGATCGGCCAAGTAAAAAGCTTGCATTCTTGAGTACGTGGAATACTGACTACGAATTACTCCGGGAGTCCCACATCCAAAACACGATAGTCCTGAAGATTGGGCTGTGTTGAAGCTGGAACTATTCTGTGGAATGGATACTCCATTTCTCTTTTGCTTTCGGCATTCTTCTGCTAGTTGACCTGGGTTCTTGCAATAGTTACACTTTTTCCTGTTGGAAGGAACTCTGTTGTGGTTGTGATTTTTGCGGAACGGCTTCCGTAACTTCTTCAAATTCTCGCAATTCTTTGAACGTGTTGAATTGGGAGCGTGCTAATTGCTTTCGAATTTGGCGGTGCAGAAGTTCGTACACCATGTCCAGTTGCAAAGTTTCCGTCATGCCTCGATGTTTTGGCATCTTAGAGTCCCTGTATATAGTTTTTATTTAACTATATACAGGGTCTCTATGGCATCTTGGCTAGGAGCGCCCTCTTCTCACAGATGAAGAGTTCGGTCGGGGTGTCCTCTTGCTGTTCCGATTAGTATACATTCTTTTAGAATCAGGTATGGCGGTGTGTCTAGTCCATATGTGTTTCAGATACTTTCTTTAACTGCATCCCAGGTTTGAGAGATTTCTTCACTCCATGCCACCAAACAGCTGTTTGTTTCTGCAGAACCATCAAAAGGCCTCATAGCGTGTTTCCTCACTCACTTGTTCACACGCTTTGTAAGTCGTATCAGTGTCCAGGAATGCGTGTACATCGCCTTTGCCGTTGAATCTTGCGGTGCACTTAGACAAGGAACCACTTACTTGTGTCGTTGCCACTGGTGTTGACGTTTGTTGCACTGACGCAATTTTTGATATAGGCGGGTTAAGCGCTCCATCGTCAAGCTTACACTTTGTGGAAGCAGCCCTTCTTCGTCCGCCATATCTGCGAGATGTCTTGGGTAGGTAACTCGGCTGGTTTGTGTTTTCAATTAGTAGAGGGTTTGTACCAGTTCTAGCGCCACACCTCCACACCTCTACTACAAAGGCTTGTTGCAGGTCTGTCTCTCTCCAACACGTATAAAGGTATATGTCTATCTCTATCTACAGAGCAGTGTTAAACAACATACAGGGTGTTCCTTAAAAAGTATATGTAACTCGATAAAGTCCCTAGATTACTTACTAGATTTGGGCGGTAAATTTAAATTTAGCACGTGTAAAAGTATATGTCTATCTCTGTCTACAGAGCAGTGTTACCAACATACCGGGTGTTCCTTAAAAAGTTTATGTAACTAGATGAAGTCCCTAGATTAGTTACTAGATTTGGGGGCGGCAAATTTAAATTTAGCACGTGTAAAAGTATATGTCTATCTCTGTCTACAGAGCAGTGTTACCAACATACAGGGTGTTCCTTAAAAGGTTTATGTAACTAGATGAAGCCCCTAGATTAGTTACTAGATTTGAGTGGCAAATTTAAATTTAACACGTGTAAAAGTATATGCCTAGCTCCACCTACAATAAAGTTAGCGAGTTTCAAGAAAGAGAGAGTGGATGGGCTCTGGAAAGGTTGTTTATCGAGTTGAATATCAACAAATATAGTCCTCTAAGGGCTGCATCATATATTCCACTACCGCAAACAATTAAAAATAGGAAGGCTGTAATTAACATTCAAAATGCTGATAATCGTTGTTTTATGTGGAGTGTGTTGGCCGCTTTACATCCTGTTGATAAGGATGCTTGTCGTATAACTATATATATAAAATATCAGAATGAATTAAATTTTGCAGGAATTGAATATCCTGTGAAGTTGCGCGATATATCAAAATTTGAATTGCAAAATGATATTTCCATTAATGTATATAGTTTAGATTCTATATATGAAAATGGAAAAATCAAATATGAAATTAGTGGGCCATTACACTTCACGAAAACAAAACGAGATATACATGTAAATCTGTTATTAATTGATGACAATGAAGGTGGATTACACTACTGTCTCATTAAAAATTTATCAAGGCTTGTCAATCATCAGTTATCAACTGATGAGCATAAGAAAAGTTTCTGTGATGGTTGCCTGATGAATTTTACTACTTCAGAACGTTTGGCATTACATCAACAACACGATTGTAAAAATGTTCGAGTTATATTGCCAACTACTGAACCGCGATTGAATAAATTTGGAAACACGTTGCCACAAAATATTTTAAAATTTGAATCGTTTGAACAAAAATTAAAACTTCCATTCGTTGTATATGTAGATTTCGAGTCGATGCTTGTACCACTTCAATACTGTCAGCAAGACAGTAATAAACCGTTTTCTCAAAAAACTCATATGCACACACCCTATAGTTTCGCATATTATATAAAATTCTCTTTCTATGACTCCCTTTCAAAGTTTGAATCTTACCTTGGTTTTGATTCTGCTAAAGTTTTTTGTGAGCGAATAGACGCTGATATAAAGGAAATTTATGTGAATCACTTGAAACATATAGTTCCAATAAATAATCTAACCGAAAATGAAAAACTAGTTCACAAAATAGCAGCAAGCTGTCATATATGTGAAAAGCCGTTTCTGGATAGTCATGAGAGGGTGAAAGATTTTTGTCACTTGACTGGTAAATACCGTGGACCTGCTCATAGTATATGCAATGTAAATTTTAAACTTTCGAATTTTATTCCAATATTCTTTCACAATTTATTGCCCATTTATTTATAAAAGCTTTGGGATTAGATGAAAGCAAAATTGATGTGATAGCTAGAAACAAAGAAAAGTATATCTCTTTTACGAAACATATACCCGTACAAAAATTGTTGATAAGAATGGCAAAGAAAAAAACGTTTTTATGAAATTGAGATTTTTAGATTCATTTAGATTTATGCCTATGAGTTTGGAAAAGTTAGCTAAAAATTTGGGGGTAGAACAGTGTACAGAAATAAAAAAAATATTTTGGAGAAGGGGAAAAATTTAGCTTAATTAGACAGAAGGGTGTATTTCCGTATTCTTACGTTGACAGCATGGAACGGTTAGATGATCCGCAACTACCCACACGTGAACAATTTTATTTATTTATTTATTTATTTAATATGTCGCTAACAGGCCGAAGCCCAATAACAAGCAACAATCAACAATAATACATATGCAGACAATGACAAGAAATTAAAAATGATAAATTATACAATTATAAAGTAAGCAAGCAATCATCTCATTAACATAATATAACTTAACCATATACATTTTGATCTTGTATACTCCTCTGAGTTTCATCAAGAATCTTCACAATCTGTGTCTTAAACTGATTTATAGACATAAAAAATATATCCACGTATTCACAAGAATTTATAAAATGCATCATCCTGTATACAGGTGAATTGATCAAATAATCGGTTCGTATAACAGGAATAAAAAATGTTAGAACTGACCTATGCTGATAAGAAGGTATATTAAATTTAAGGAGCTGCAACAGTTGTGGTGAATCTATTAGAGAACTTACAATTTTATACAAACATATAGAATCGCTTACACATCTTCTAGTTTCTAATGTTCGAAAGTTGAAATCACTAAGTAATAGAAGGTACGGCCTGGTAGTCGGGTATATTCTATGCTCTTTGTAATATAGATATCTTAGCAATTTTTTTTGCACTTTTTCTATCTCGTTTTTTAGATAATTGTAGTAGGGAGACCATATAATGGAACCGTATTCTAAGTGACATCTAACATACACATTGTACAAGTAAATAAACGATGATATCTGGTTGAATCCTGCTGAATTACGCAGTATAAATCCGAGCATTTGGTAAGCCTTTTTAACACATTGGAATATATGGTGATTAAATGTCAATTTTGCATCAAACCAAATGCCCAAATCCTTTGTAGTAGTCACCCTTTCTAAGTTCTCCCCTTCAATAGCATAACTATAAACAATGAATTGTGGCTTACGCGTATATGACATGCAACTACATTTTTTAATATTTAGACGTAGGTGATTTTGTTTGCTCCATGTCACAACACGATTTAGATCCTCTTGTAGTTTTAAACAATCATCAGCTTCTGTTATTGACTTATATAATTTGAAATCATCCGCAAAAATTTGGTATATAACACTTGAACTAACAGTGAAATATCAGAATCGGCTTATGAACGTGCAAAGATGGTGTGGGGGGTTTTCAAGTGTAAAACATTAGGTGATTATTCGGATATATACTTGAAATCTGATGTGTTGTTGCTTGCAGACGTCTTTGAAAACTTTCGATATGTTTGCATGGAAACTTATAAACTAGATCCATGTCATTTTTATAATGCACCTGGTTTAAGCTGGAATGCGATGCTAAAATATACTGAAATAGAACTAGAATTACTAACTGATATAGATATGGTGCATTTTTTTTTAAAAGGCATTCGTGGCGGACTTTGTCAGTGTAGGAAAAGAGCAGTTAAGGCTAATAACCCATTCATGTCAACCTTTAATCCTAACAAACAAACGTCTTATCTGACATACCTCGATGCAACAAATCTTTATGGGGCTTCCTTATCTATGGATCTACCAACAGGCGGATATCAATGGTTATCCGATTCTGAAATTCAAAATTTTAACATTAATGAAATTCTAAACGCTTCTAATCGTGGATATGTTTTGGAAGTTGATTTAGATTATCCTGAATCATTCCACGATCTTCATAACGAACTTCCATTTTGTCCTGAAAATATATCACCGCCAAACTCTAAATACACTAAGCTAATCGCGAATTTAAATCCGAAAGAGAAATACATTATACACTACCAAAATCTACAACAATGTTTAAATGCTGGGTTAAAATTACGGAAAGTCCAACGCATCTTATCATTCTCGCAATCTCCTTGGTTAAAAAAGTATGTTGATTTAAATACCGTAAGGAGGAATCAGGCTGTCAACGAGTTCGAGAAAACGTTTTACAAGTTAATGAATAACGCGGTATTTGGAAAAACAATGGAAAATGTCGATAAAAGAGTAGATATACGGCTTATTACACATTGGGAAAATATAGGTAAAAGGTTGGGGGCAGAATCGTTAATTTCCAAACCGATTTTTAAAAACTTAACCATTATAAGTGAAGACTTTGTAGCTATACAAATGGAGCGACTTAAAGTGGTCTACAACAAACCCATCTACATAGGTTTCTGTGTTCTGGACTTGTCTAAATTTATTATGTATAACTTCTATTATAATTTTATTAAAGAAAAGTATGGGGATAAGGCTCTTTTAGCGTACACCGACACTGATTCGTTAATTCTAGAACTATTTACAGAAAATTTTTATGATGATATGAAAAAGAACTTACAGTATTTTGATACATCTAACTATTTACCAAATAATCGTTTTGATATGCCTATAACAAAATCTGTAATAAGCAGAATGAAAGATGAGTATGGGGGTAAGATTATTTGGAAGTCCTATGGAACAGGTGCTAAAGCCTACATAGTTGATGTAGAGGGTGAATTAAAAAAGGCGAAGGGAGTTCAAACCGTGATTATTAAAAATGAGCTTGATATGGATGATTATGAGGGTGTTGTGTTACATAACAAAACTATATATAAAACGATGAGGCAGTTTAGATCGTATAACCATCAGTTATACACAGAAATTAAAAACAAGGTTGCCCTTTCTCCAGAAGATGATAAAAGGCACATCATTCCTGGAACGCATATGACTCTAGCTTGGGGTCATTATAAAATTTCGGCAACGTGTTAAAAAATTCACCATTCATCAATCGGATGGCAACATCGTAGTTAACAGAAATTTGTTTAAACTTTGATATTTATAGTAGATAAATATAATAAAATGTTATATGTATTCTATGCTTTATTGAATTAGTCTGTAGTATAATCTACGCTAAACTATTTAGAAATTTGAAGCTATGTATATTTGTATACTAAGTCAATCGGTTGGTCGGCTGGTTGATGGGGTTGATCGATCGGTCGTTCATCTTACTGTGTATAGCCTCATCTAGTTCAAATACTTTTTGAACATATGTTATATAGATGTTTAAGACTTTTCAAGTGTATGATAAATAAATAAAATAAAAATGTTGTATGTATGTATTCTGTGTTTTATTGAATTAAGGAAGTTTATACTGGTGTTGGTGTAGTTGTAATAGTAGTTGTTGGTGTTGGTTGGTTGTAGAAGTAGTTGTTGGTACAGATTGGGTTTATTGATGTTAGTTGTGGAAGTAGTTTGCTGGTTTGTTGATTGTGGTAGTAGTTATCGGTGTTGGTTGGATTGTTGGTTGTGGAGGTAGTTGTCGGTGTTGGTTGTGGTAGTAGTTATTGTTGTTGGTTGATATAGATTGATATTAGTTGCGGTGTAGTTGTTGGTGTTGGTTGTGAGCGTTTCGGTTAATATCTATTTATTCAAGTATGCAACATTCATCTACACAACTTCAACGTTGTGGGCTTGAGCGTCTCCACCGTTGCTAACTCTATTACCCTCGACTCAATCACTCTTACAGTTCGCATCGAGTTGAACCCCTCTGCTGTGTATAACATGAGGGGGGGGGGGGGTCGTTCTACTAGAAGGTTACATGGAATATTGACGTTTCAGCTCCACGAACAGTTCTAAGGATTTGCGTTGCTACATACAGGTGAATGTTTTAACTAAAATTGTGATTGTGTGGAATTATTTATCAGTTATCCTAGTGATAGTGTACTATTTAGCATGCAAACAATCTTAATCCTCAGATGCTGTTTAACCTGTATTATGTAAAATTAATATACTCTGACTGTAACTAGCTTGAGGTTGAGACACCTTTACGAAGGTGTTGAGGTTACCTAGACGCATCGGTAAGCCGAGCCTGCAAAACTCGCAGTTGTGTTGTTATTGGCAACTTAAAGTTCTCGACTTCGTTGATTGGTCGGTTGTATTAGTATGGGTTGGTGTATATATATCTGAGTAACTCGTTAGACAACAACAGAGACTACTAAATTTAAATATAATGCTAAAATCTAGTCGCCTATTTTAAATCTAGAGACTTCTGATAGTTACATGCACTTTCTTATAGAACAACACTCTGTAAGTTGGTAACACTGCTTTGTAGGTGGAGCTAGGCATATACTTTTACACGTGTTAAATTAAAATTTGCCACTCAAATCTAGTAATTACTCTAGGGGCTTCATCTAGTTACATAAAACTTTTAAGGAACACCCTGTATGTTGGTAACACTGCTCTGTAGACAGAGATAGACATATACTTTTACACGTGCTAAATTTAAATTTGCCGCCCCCTAATCTAGTAACTAATCTAGGGACTTCATCTAGCTACATAAATTTTTTAAGGAACACCCGCTATGTTGGTAACACTGCTCTGTAGACAGAGATAGACATATACTTTTACACGTGCTAAATTTAAATTTCCCACCCAAATCTAGTAAGTAATCTAGGGACTTTATCGAGTTACATATACTTTTTAAGGAACACCCTGTATGTTGTTTAACACTGCTCTGTAGATAGAGATAGACATATACCTTTATACGTGTTGGAGAGAGACAGACCTGCAACAAGCCTTTGTAGTAGAGGTGTGGCGCTAGAACTGGTACAAACCCTCTACTCAATTAATTGTTTGTTTGTCACCTTGGTTCGGCCACTAGTTTGGGCGCCAATGTTAGGGTTGGAGGACCAATTAACATTTTAATTGGTACTCTAATGAGGTTTCTGCGTGGGTGATGAACGGTGTCATTAATAAATAATGGGATGCGGATTGAAACAAACATATATTGTAACACAGAATACAAGCGGTAAATTCAAAATAAAAATATAGTTATCAAGACATCCCCGTTCCCCAAGGGTGGCAAGAAGTATCCGCACAATAGTATTTGTTTTGACGATCGTAGGAACGAGGGATCAAATCGAATTGCCTAGTCCGGGCCGCTATGGAGCTCTTAAACTCAAACTGTTATAATTTAACTCGAGACATATAGCAGATTGCGCCCTCTCTCAGTGAACAACCGCGCCGCAGTCCGCGATGCGCACAGTAGTCTATCTAACTTCTAACAGGTGCATATCCAATGGGTCGTGTTACATTAATCTAATACACATAGTTTCATAAAACCAAGCCGATATTCCTGAAATTTTCCATGGGACTATAATTTTACATTTGAAGCAACTATCCTTAATGATATTTCGCCATATTTAGAACAGAAAAGGTATTTTACCTGAAAAAAGTGTTATCTACCATTAGTGAGAGCTCACGAAAATCAATCCAACATTTTAGTATTAAGATTTCGACTCAGAATTTCCGAAGAATATTGCATGTAGCTTTGTTGTCAATGTATTTACACCCTCTATAAAATTGGAATTCAAAAACATTTCTGTATATACTGTAATGATGCCCTTAACTAATATGTCTTCAGTAAAAATATAAATAATAAATAGGGCAAATCACCATCATTTGTAAATATTAAATGCTTTTGCTTTTGCGTCAATCTCAGGGCTAAAAAAATTATGTAATAATTATTAGCTCAATAAACGGTTTATTGCTCTTTGTATTTTATTTATTACTTCCTTTTACTATAAAGGAAGTATTGGATTTACCCCAAAAATTCTAAATTGAGTTTTCAACGTATCTTCACGTTTTAGAGTCCCCTGATCCCAAAAATCATATTTTTTTTCATTGGTCTGTCTGTGTGTGTGTCTGTGAGTCTGTCTGTGAACAGAATATCTCAAAAACGAAGAGGTATGGCGTTGAAACTTCATATATAAGTTTTGTGTACTATGTAGATGAGACAGCAAGCTTTTGAAGAAAATCGCATAACCGGAAGTAGGTGTTTACTCTTGTGATTTTTCAGTTTTTTTCGATTTTTTCAAAAACGGCTCTAACGATTTTTTTTAAACTTTACATTTTTCTTACATTTTTAATGTGTATTGATGTGAGATAGGTGATTTTCCAGTTGAATACTTCTAAAGTGGGTTTCTTTTGTTTTTTTTTCTATTTTTTTTATTAACTCCTATTTTAAATAAAACACCCGGTATATTATTACATTTTTGAATTCACCTTAAAATTCTAGAGAAAATTTGTCTCTTCAACTAACACTCGATTTTGTACCGTTTTTGTAGAATTTGTAATTTTTGAAAACTTTTAACAAATGGTTAAAAATTAAAAATGAAATTTTTGACTAATTATAAGATCACTGTAAAAGGAAGTTGTGTGAGTGTATCATACCAGATTTTTTGCAATAATTTATGCCAAAACTCCAGTGTAGCATAAGAAAAACTCTAGTCTCAGAGCTAGGTTCAACAAAAAACTTTGTGTCAAATTAACCAGAGTAGTATGGCAAACGCTCAAATTCGTTCTGACAGCTCTTTAACCTCAATATTGACTGCAACAACAAATGATCTGCAGGTACAAGAAATCAGCGTAATCTGAATTTAAAAACGCCAAAAATGGCAAGAATACATTCGGAATGGGACGTTTCGGCGCAGCCGATTCGGCGCGGCCGATTCGGCGCGGCCGATTTGGCGCGGCCCTTTCGGCGCAAAGACGCTTCGGCGCAGAGACGGTTCGGCGCGGAGACGTATCGGTGCGAGATGTTTCGGCGTGAGACGTTTCGGCGCAAAGACATTTCGGCGTGAAAACGTATCCACTTTCACCAATTTATGTGCGCGGAGCATTTCACATGCAAATTAATAAAAGCACACCAGGTAGCAAATTAGCAAGAGAAGTTTCAAGTGAAGCGCGCACTTGCTTGTACTACGAGTTTTAGAAGTTCGACCAATAGAAAAATGTTGCTAGGTAGTGGCTTAACTATTTTTGTTCGGTGAAGAAGGTATAGTTATGGGCCAGTTAGGTTAATCCTAATTTTATTCAACGTTACTTACATCTAATAACCTTTGACATTTTTTACATTATCCGATGGCTGTTTGAATTGCTGATTGAACTGTTGATAAACATACATCTCCTGGCATGTCATTGTAATTAGCATAAGTGAACCACGGACCTAATTGTAATTTGAAGATTCACAGCTACATATTCATTAAATGAATTGCGTTTTTGTTTTCAATGTCGACAGAGTCTATATTTACAAGATTCAACTGCATGATTAGTCTTAAAGCAATTAATGCCGAGCTTCAATATCTCTGGTTAAAATCGGGGAACCGGAAGTGGTACTTTTATAATCTTCGATAAAAATTAGATTTTATAAAACAAGAATGTCGTTTTTGGAAAATTCACAAAATTAGGTGATTACAAAATGTCCCCAAGTTAAAAAAAATAATAAAGCGAATAGTTTTTAAAAGTCCTATTACATATTGGAGTAAAGGGGGTATATGTAAATTCATTTCAATGAAAACGCGTCATGTAGTTTTCATGACATACTAACTAAGTAACGTAGAAGACATTAAAAAATACAATTGTAAATTTAATTTACTAATTATATTATGTTTTCGTAAAGTTATTTCAAATTCTATTGGTGGTTTCCTAATTTAGTTCAAAAGGAACAAGCATATTACACATTTAAACGATCAGCAAAATATTTTATTTTTGGTAGATTTATTTTTATTTTCAAGACCACAAAACCAACAAACTTAAGAGTTTGTATACACATTTGGCAAGAAGTCAATGTTAGGTCCACATTAATTTATTCTTACTTTTATTTGAATATGTTAACTAGGGAAAGCACCTACATATCGAACAAACGCTTTTGAAGTATTATTTAACCTTCTGATATTTTTAGAAGTATGCTTTCAAAACTTTTCTTTACATACCTACAACATAAAAATATACTAAATTTTAGCGTTGTATTCTGACGCAAAAGCTAATATTTTCTAGTAATTTCAAATTATATAGAATTTTAATTATCCTCTACTGTCCTCTAACTAAAATATATTCGAAAGAGGCTCATACGGAAATGAACAAAATATAACATTTTATTAAAACTGAACCCACAAAATAGGTATACTCGCGCCGAAACGGCCTCGCGCCGAATCGGCTTGCGCCAAAACGTCTTTTGGCCGAAAAGTCTCCGGGCCGAAACGTCTCTGCGTCGAACTGTCTCCGCGCCGAAACGTCTTCGCGCCGAATCGGTGGCGCCGAAACGTCGTAGACCGAGAATACATTAGGTAAATACTGAGAATTATGGGACGTAGCTTCCGGCTACCCGTGTATTGTTTCAGATGACGTAAACCGACGCTCTTATCGTTTGTTTCATTTCCGGTAATGTCGCAAAATCAACTCCAATCCACAAATTTAAGAGACGCTAACCTCGATAATTGGAATCTGGATGGATCTGGGCAGCTGGAATCACGTTCAACCCCTCGGGCAATGTCCAATCTTAGAGAACCTCACGGTTTATGGGGCTTCGGCAACGCTTTCCTGTGGAATCCTACCTTAAACGAAGAGCTTCATACGCTGGATACATTTTCTAGTGACGCCACGGCAATTACATAATTGGGAATGGCTTGATTGTTCCAATTTATATACTCAGGCACTCCTGAAGATCTTCTCTAAACGCAGTACACACGACTTTTGCTGGCCGATGTCTCCAATTAGTCGAAAAGGTGGTCCGAAGTTGATCGCACTTGGGCAATTCTTGCAGCTAGCTATCGTTCTTCTCTGGGCACTATTATTAATTGGAAAATTAGCCACAAAGATGACTTGCACACTGGTGAATGTGAACGACATTATTTGACTCTCATAAATAATTTTTTATTCAAAATTTTTACATTAATGTGCAGCTCAACTGGCACACAACATAAAATTTTCAAGCTTGTTTGGATATTATTAACAATTATTGACAGTCTTGTTACCTAGTGATTACGATTTACATTGGTTTTTAAGAAATGAGGTTTGATATCATGTTTTAACTTATGGACTATAGTTTTGATATACTGTTTATGCTTTAAATACTAAACTGTCTTTTCTTGAGAATTGTCACTTTAAACTTTGTTCTGCTTTTAATCACTTAGTTTAATTGCAACGGTTCACATGAGTTTATTTAGCACTGCACGAATTGTCTGTGTCCTCTCGATAGGTTGCCTTATTTCATTGCTCTTTGCAATAATTGCTTTGCTCGCAATGCTCCTTTACCCGTCAGTTACTTTGCCGTTTCTTGGCTTATAAACTTTTAATATTCATAACGCACATGTACTTTCCGTACTTGACAAATCATCTTTGTATTATTTCAAATTTACATTATTGTATTGATTTCATCAAACTCAAATCTGTCAGCTACATAAATTAAGCTATGCTTGCCATTCCGAACACCAGTTATTACTAAAACTCTGAACGTAACCCTTTCGAATTCTGCCTTCTCTAATGCCAATCTTTCTTTCCCAAATTATAGTTAGTGCTGCTCATATCAAGTGCATTTATTAGTGTAAAAAACCGACTATCTTGCAAAACATAAAATATTTAATTCTGTGCTCATTTTGAAATTATTCATTTTCGTGTTAATTAGGCAATTAGAATTGCTGTGGGCAGTAAACCATTACAATACATCTCCCGTTGCATGAATCCATTGCCATGCTCTATGTAAGTAACCAACTTACAACCATAGAAACTGAAGGATTTTTTTGTATGCAAGCGTCCTCATATGTGTGAGTACTAACTACTGTCTTGCGTATCTTTGTATTTACAAATAAAGCACCTCTGAGACGTTTTCATCAATATGGGTCCTCATATGTGTAACTAAACTACATTTATGTGTTGTTCTATATTCACAGGTTCACAACTATACCGATTTTCTCCTGTATGTGACTTCATATGTGTAACTAAATTATTTTTGTAAGATGTTTTGAAATCACAAACAGGGCACATATAAGGCTTTTCGCCAGTGTGAGTCCTCATATGTGCAACCAAAGTGCATTTATGTGCCGTTCTATATTCACAGGTAGTGCAACTGTAAGGCTGTTCACCTGTGTGTGACCTTACATGCGTAACTAAATGACTTTTGTATGTTGTTTTGAAATCACAAAAAGAGCACATATAAGGCTTTTCGCCTGTATGCATCCTTACATGTGTAACTAAATGAGTTTTTTGTGTCGTTTTGAAATCACAAACCGAGCAAATATAAGGCTTTTCACCTGTATGAGTCCTCATATGTGTAACTAAACTACATTTATGTGCTGTTCTATATTCACAGGTAGGGCAACTGTAAGGCTTTTCTCCAGCGTGTAACTTTACATGTGCAACTAAATTACCTCTGTGTGCAGTTTTGAAATCACAAAAGGAGCACATATAAGGCTTTTCGCCTGTATGCATCCTCACATGTGTAACTAAATGAGTTTTCTGTGTCGTTTTAAAGTCGCAAAAAGAGCAAACATAAGGCTTTTCGCCTGTATGAGTCCTCAAATGTGCAACTAAACTACATTTATGTGTTGTTCTATATTCACAAGTAGAGCAACTGTAAGGCTTTTCTCCTGTGTGGGATTTCACATGTGTAACTAAATTACCTTTGTGTGTTGTTTTGAAATCACAAAAAGAGCAAATATATGGCTTTTTTGGTGAATGGGTTCTTAGATGTCTAATTAAACCACTATTATGTGTTGTTTTGAATCCACAAAGAGAACAACTATACGGTTTTTCTCCTGTGTGTGTCCTCACATGTCTATCCAAATTATTTTTCTGTGTTGTTTTGAAATCACAAACAGAACAAATATATGGCTTTTCTACTGTATGGGTTCTTATATGTCTAACTAAACCACCTCTCTGTGTTGTTTTGAAATCACAAACAAAACAAACATATGGCTTTTCTCCTGTATGGGTCCTCATATGTATAATCAAACTATATTTCTTTGCTGTTCTATAGTCACAGGTAGAGCAATTGTAAGGCTTATCTTCTATATATGACTTCACATGTCTAACTAAATCACTTTTCTGTGTTTTTAAATCACAAACAGAATAGCTATAAGGCTTTTCTCCTGTGAGAGTCATCATATTAGTACTTTCAATGCTTTCTGGTTTGATGTATAACTTATAAAAATTTTCATTGTTATCCACGTTCTGCGACAGGCATGTTGCAGTTACTGTAGAACCACAAAAGTTACTGTCCGTAATTTCTTGTTTGATGTCCATTATAGTTGTTTAAATGTCAGAGTTCCTTTTAATGGTAGATGAGTCAACGGAATTTAAATATCTTCAGACCTACAACAAAAGAAGTTCGTCATTAACCTATGATAAAATTATCATTGAATCGTAAAATTTTTATTGCAAATTTTAACTGTAATGGCAAAAATGACGAGGGTGGAGTGCTAATAGCAATTAAAAAACAGTTTCCTAGTACTCGTATACATAGTTTTGCAACTGCGTTAGGTGATCTGCGGGTTAAAATTAATTTGGGTGCTGAATTTGTTTATGGGTGCATTGGATATTTTCCCCTGTCCTCCAAATACCCAGATTATCTAATGTTTCTCAATAATACAGCAGATAATATTGAACTGTTAAATAACGTTATAGTTACAAGAAACTTTAATATTCCTCAACTGTACCTGATTAGTAATGATTCTATCTTAGGTAATATAAAAAATTAATTCTTAAATTTTATAAACTTTTTAAACCTAAATCAGCTCTATTCTATTGCAAATAATAACAACTGGATATTAGATTACTTTCTATAAAATATTCCTTTATCAGTATGTACATGTAAGGATCCACTTGTACAATTAGATGGGCACCATCCAGCTTGTAAACATATAGCTTAGAATTTAATATATAAACACTGGATGTTAGATGAAGCCGCGTGGCGCAGTTGGCTAAGCGTCAGACTTGCATTAAACAAGTCCTCAGTTCGAATCCCGCGGGGGTCGGAATTTTCCGTAGCCTTGGCGATTGAATCGGGCTCGGTGAGATCATTCACAGTTGGGCACCAAATTAACTGTGTTCTAGTCAGATCCACAGACCTAACAGATAGAGTAACAAGGTCAACACATCACACAACGGTTGCTGCGCAAGCACCAAAAGTGAGCTCCAACTCTGTATCCCGAATCCGGGGCAAGTTGAGCATTCTACCGCCAGATGCCAGCGCATAAAGCACCAGCCTCTACACCGGAAGGTAATTGAGGTTACAGATTATACATACATACATACATACATTGGATGTTTTGCAAAGCAAGGACAAGTTTTTTTTTTAAGTCAAATATGTTTGCTTGCCGTATAAATGACGTTGTATCTTAATTAACAGTCTGGCAAACCATTGTCACTCGATTCTCATAGACAGACCTGAACATGTTTGGTCCAACGTATCGCTTTAAGCGGGGAATTCTGACGCAACCTTGTGTAACCATGACGTTTCGTATGAGTTAGACAGAGCATGACAAATACCTAATCCCTTTGCTGTTCTTTGTTTTCCACCTTCTGCTAGGCGCTCGTCGCGGGCCCCGTGCTAAGATCCAGTCAGTGTTTGTGCCTGTTGCTGCAGTACCTGCAGTATGTTTTGGGCATGGTTGGTTTTACAGGTACGGCAGTCAAGCTTAATGGCGAGATCGTTCGTTTATCTACCTGCTTGGTTCCCCAAGGGAATGAAGTTTGTTTTGACGTCATTTAGTGGACCCATGGGCGGAGTACCATTCCTGTGGGACATCTCATCTTACTGTCGCCCGTTTCCCTGGTCCGAGGAATGAGTGCTAGACTTCAGCGAACAGCCAGGTCTGAGCAAATTTCCGTATTTCCACGGACGTATCCGGATTTTCTTGAAAAGAGATGGAAGATATCCAAAGTATGTTCTGTTTATAAAACCGAAGAAAAGATCGACATTGTAAACTACAGACCAATATCACTACTACAAACAATTTCTAAAATATTTGAAGATGTACTATACAATAAAATATACTGTCATGTTAAACCCAAATAGTTGATGAACAGCATGGCTTTATGGCAGGCAGATCAACTTTAACTAACTTGGCAAACTTTACACAGAAACTGTCGGAAGCTCTAGACAATAATGAGCAAGTTGATGTTGTTTACGCTTTGCTAAAGTCTTCGGCCTTGCCTCATTCTGTTCCTTTGATAAAATTAGAATATTTTGGTTTCAGCCCATCATTTATTAACTTATTTAACTAATATTTTTCACTATTTTTCATTTTCATAATGATCTTCCGTTCACTGTAAAATCTTTTGCATATCTTCTTTTTACTGATATTTTTACGCTTTGGAAAGTTATTAGAACTGTATCCGACTGTGACTCACTGCAGTAGGATGTGATTAGTATTCATCATTAGAGCTCTGACAATAAATTATTATTTTTAATATTAGTTCAGTAGTCACGTTTTCAAGAAAAAATCATCCTAATCAGTATAACTATGTGATGGATGGAAAAAGTTTAATACGTTTTGCATATGTTATTTCTTTCTTCTCTCATCGCCTTAAATAGTATAATAATTAGAATAATTATATAGTAATCATGATTTTTTCGAATTCGAAATTATTGCGGAAATATTCGTGATCTTGTCTTCTAATTTAGAAAGAATGGTTTTCAAAATGATGTCTGTCTGTGTCTCCTCTACAGCCCAGGCAGTTTAATTGATTGGCATGAAAATTGATATCTTCATTTTTAATATAATTTTGGAGATCCCAGTGATTTTTAGTTGGAAAATCAGGCAACCAGAAGTGGTACTTTACTTTTAAGCTTTTTTCCGTTTCCCAAGAATTTTTTTTTATAAAAACTAAATTTCATAGAACAAAATCATATATTATGCAATTATCAACAACTTTTGTTTAGTTTTTTTGTAAACAGTACAGTTTTTAGTTGTCTATAACATTTGCAAACAAGTTTTTTTTGTAAAAAGTATAGCTTTTGACAAAATCATAACTTTTGATTTTTACAATGATGGCACCAAAAATTTTAAAAACTGTTATGCATTACGTAATTAGCTACAACCTTTGTTAGAAAAGTAAGTAGCTTTTGACAAAATCACAAAATTTAAGTTTTACAAGCAGTAAAAAAAATCGTGTGACGACAACAACTCATTTATTTAATATCCTGTGACCTGTAATTGGTTTTTCTTGTAACTGTTAGTCGCACCTCAAATACATAAATGACAGTGTTGGAAAGAAAGGAAGGTATAGAAAGTAATCAGAGATAGAGCCAAGGAAGAAGAATTAAGGAACAATAAAGTAAAGTTCGGCCATCAGAAACTATGGATAAATAGAAAACTCCATAAGTGGGATCCAAGGGAGGATAAAATTAAGCTTAAGAAGGAAACATGAAAAATGACAAACTAATTATAATCGGTGACCTCAATGGTACAGCAAGATGTAGAATAGAGACAGCAGGAGGAGCCATACATAGATTCGGTGAGCCTATATAAAACTTTAATGAGAATAGTATAACAGATTTTGTATTTTTAACAACCTAATAGTGGCAAATATATTTTTTAAGTCATAGTTCACAGCATACATGAGAAATTGTTACCGTTACGGCGACTAAAAAGAAGTAAACAAAGGCCAACGGCTTCTCAGCCGGAGCTGGTCGTGGGTAAAACAAAAGACTCAAAAGCTTTAGCTGAAAAATAAAAAAATGGGCGCCAAGTAGCTAGAGCACTTTGCTAAACAAAAGATATACTACGGATGGCGCTACTAACCAAACCTGAAAAATAAAGGTAACGGCAAAGGCACAAATCATATACGCAAACAAATAGGTCAAGGTAATATAATTGCGGCAAACAGAAATACAATACACAATTAAAATACACACACAGAATCTCAATAGGGAGATCATATCACAGTTTAATAATACCAAAGAAAGCATAAGGCTAAACTCACCACAATACTGCCAGTTACATTTATGTGGGCATAAAAGCGTAGTTGACAAGCAAACCCAAATTAAATAAATAATTATAAACGGTATGTATATGTTACAAAATAGTAGTATTAAAAAAAGAATACAAGATTAATATTAAACTTGGCCAAATGCACTACTGAATAAATACTTAGAAAGAGTTTGAAAGCATCGTGGCTTCGATACAACTGTTAAGACTAAAAGCAAATTTAGAATGCACGTCGAATGCAACCGAACACCCAGTATGCAAGGCTTAACTTTTATTTAATTAATAATTAATTTATTCAGACGCTATCACGGGCCTACAAGATCTTGTTTTGGTTCCGTAAGGGCGAATTCACGATAATGCAAGGCAATCTGCATTAAAACGGTCGTGGTGCGAGCATTACCAATAATTCTCTTGCACGGCAGGGCGCAAATAGGTAATATTATTCAACGGTGGAATAGGTGACGATTGAAAATGAAAGAATACTTTCATGCACTTGACTTAACAACGAAATTACAATACCGTTAAAATTTAGTCCGAGATCGGAAGCAAAGTACAATACCGATAAAATCTAGTCCGAAATCGGAGGCATCTCCGTACGTATAACCTAACTAGCTGAATGCTGATTAAAAAGAGCTACCGCTAAATATGGTTTGCAATAGCAGAATCAAACTTATTCCACAGGTGAGTTTACCGCTTAAAAATACACGTTAAAATCAATCGTAAGTTTATCGAGCACATTGCAGCACCGTCACGCAATTGTCTCCAGGGGCTGGAGATTTGGGAGTTCGAAACGGAAATAATAATCTGACAGACCTTTGCAATGGGCTTCTCTCCGGCTGCAGTAGCCGTAAGCAGGGGCCGAAGGGCTATGAGGAGGTAAAGAGACAAGCGACCACCGAGTAGCTGTCGCAGGAGGCTTGACAGGCAATCGTCGGTGCTGTCAGCGGCGTCGACTGGCGGGGGCTGCTGGCACGATACCAAGCGAAGGGGTACTGCAGGTACGTAATCACACGGCAATACTGTAGGTATTCTCCCAGCGGGAATAGCTAAAAGGGCAAGTAGCCATAGAATCGAACTGAATAAGCTTAGAAAAACCACATACCCGTTTTAGATCTTTACGGCTGCGCTTCGCCAAAGAAGTGGAAACATGTGCTTGCGAAAGCAAAATCCCCAAACGAAGTTTGGGCTAGGAGATCACCGCAAATAACATTCCCGGGGTCTATTCCAGACCATCGCGGAATCCATAACACAACAAAAGCAATCTCCTACATAAGATGTGCTCGAATAAATCCAATAAAGTTACGCCTCCAAGACGTGAATTTTCGAGACACCTGACTTTAACAGCACAAAAATGGCGAATGCCAAGATGGTTTCCAAAAACTGATAACCAGAAATCAAATTTTGGGAAGGGGTCAAATAATATCAGTCCAATATGCATAAAGTGAAGCCTACATACCAGGGGCTCTCAGGCCTGTAATTCTTATCAAATGGCTTACTTAGATTGAAATGTAGTTTTCAGAAGATCTAAATGCTCAGTAATGCTGTAAGAAAAATTAAACTTGAAGAAAGATATGGCAAAAGTTAATTTTAACCAAGATTAGGGCAAATAATTAGATAAATAGTTGTAGATGATTTTTGAACCGTAACAAACTGGCTAGTAGAAATGAGAGATGGATTATTGATTTAGTTTTGATTAAAACAAGTTATAAAAATATAATTCAAGATGTACGGGTAAAGAGGGATAGAGGAGATCGGCAGTGATCACTACCTAGTAATAGCTAAATTCAGAAAATAGCATCAAAAGTGTGATCAGCAAATGCGGAAGTTGAACAAAAATCATATTAGATTAAGGTGTTATAAATTGCAAGATGAGGAAGTTAGGCTGGCATATAGACGTAAAGTAAAGGAGGCGATATGTAAGGCGACAGAGGAATTAAACACCGAGGATGTTGAAATACTGTAGAACCGATTTAAGAAAACCATTATTAAGACAGCGGAGAAGTCTTGCGGAAATATTAGATTTTCGATAAGTAAAAAACAAATGGTAGGATGGAGTAATCACATTAGAGATGAGGTCAAGAAGAAATAACAGCTTTGGAAATGTTGCCTAAGCCTCAGAGCACCCAGAAATTACGACAAATATAAGAGACAGAGAACGGTAGTCGTATAGACGGCAATACACGGAAAACAGAAGACCTAGCAAGAATTCGAAAAGAAACGCTAAAGAAAACACCAAATTATTTTACAGGGTCTTGAAAAGCTTAAGATTAGAGAAAAAGAGCCCGATGAGACACCTAAGAAATGAGATGGAAAACGCCCTAAACACAGACAAAGAAATAATTGAACAGTGGCGGCTGCATTTTGCAGGAATCTTGGATGGCGAATAGATGGGAGCTGTTGAATAAGCGAGAAATCCAGAATAAGCGATGGTTACGCAAGGAGATGGATATGGGATAGATATTGAAGAAGTGAAGAAGGCGACGAGAATGTTGAAGACAGGTACAGCGACCGGGCATGATGAGATACATGGGACACTAGGGCAAGGCTCTCTTACATAAAATAATTGATGAAGCTTGGAAGAAAAGAACACTGCCAAGGGACTGGAAATTAGCTATCGTAAGTTCGTTATACAAAAAAAGAGGACAGCAGGTGCTGTGATGATTATAGAAGAATTTCCCTACTTAGCATTCCATTAAAATTTATGCAATATGAAAACAAGCTAAAAGAAGTGATAGAAGAGACATTAAAGCACAATCAATGGGGATTTCGGCCTGGAACAGGCCTTCGACAATGCCCCAAATTCTGACGTTTGAAAACTCTCGAAGACAAGTAAACTATTAATTAATGCCATTAAAAGTATTTACTGCGAAATGAAGAACTATGTGAGACATGAAAACAAATGCTTTAACGTGTATGTTTCAACAAAGGGATTGGGGCAGGATAGCATACTGATTCCCTTGCTCTTTATCATGTTGATGGATGAGATAGCCAGGAAATGCAATGATAAAACTGTGGACGTTAGAGTAAGAAGAATGGAAGAAGTCACAAGGAGAGGTCATATCAAAAACAGTCATAACAAATAATCAAAAAGTGGAAAAACTGCAACAAGTAATACAGAAAAACCAACTCTGGTGGTTCGGCCATTTAGAATGGACGACAAGAGGATAGTAAAGAGAATATGGGAGATGGGTAACGACAAGAATAGGAAAAGGGGGCATCCGAGAAAATCCTGGAATGGTGCACTAACAGAGGTGTTGCAAAAAAAGGGGTAGAGTTGGAAGCAGGCAAAAAGGACAGCAACAAACAGAAAAGTTTGGAGAAATTTATGCAGGAACTACCTCTACACAACAAGGCGATTATTTTGTATGTATGTATTTAACATTTTCTGTACAATTTATTGTAAATACACTATTTTATTTGACTTATTTTTTTTTGTTTAATAAAAACAGAACTCTAGTTCTAAAGCAACCTGGAGGCAGTAAACATAACGGGAAAAAAAAAAAGAACAAGCAATCCCATTGTATTACACTGATAAAATCCTATATGAAAGTGGAAACAAAATTAGATAGTGTTAATTAGGTGTATTTTGGATACCACGTAAGTTTTAACTTTTAATTTTTCTGGAGAAATCACAAAAATGGTAAAATGTAAAAAAAAATTACAAAAATTCTCGCTCCAACAAACTAACAAGATATAACAGTATCTAATTTATAAAGGTCATGGTATATTTGGGACGATTATTTCTTGGGCGCAAATTAATATATTGATCATAAAAATAATATATACGGACAGCCAGCGACAAAATTAGTTACGTCATTTCATTAAGAAAATATCCCATGTTACTATACTCTCTTAACATCGCTGATAATTGGTTTGGATGTCTGCCTGGTTTCCGGTGGTGGAGAAAGCTGCAGCAGGAGCGCAAAGTGGTAGAGATGACAGATGACAATTTTGGTTTTGGTCGTGACGAAGTGCAGACGTGCAGGTGTATTACCACTACATTTACGATGGCAGATATTTGCCAAAGTTGCACCATTAAAATTGCTTCAAACCAGCAAAAGATATCTTGTACTTTGTGTGCCAAAAAGTATCATGCATCATGCGTTAATCTAACTACCAATGATGTACAGTATCTAAGGGAAAAGAAGGAAAAGTGGATCTGTGCACCCTGTTCGACATCCTCAAGAAAAAGTCGAAGTGGCAGTGAGTCTATTGCCCAGAAAACTACTAACGACGAGGAAAGCGTATTTGAAGAATCAACGTCAACGGCTACGAATAAAACGGAATTTGCGTTAGTAATCGAGAAGTTACAATCAATTTCGATTGCACAGAAGGAAGCGGCAAAATCGATAGAACTTTGCCATGAAAGAATAAACGATCTACATGTGGTTTTTAAGAAGCAGGAAGAATACCTGGCAGTGTGCATGCAAAAAATTGAAAAGGTGGAAGCCGAAAATGCTCAGTTACGCAAAGAAAATGATCACCTACAGCTGCGCATCAACGATATGAAGCAGTATTCCAGGAGGAATTGTCTTGAAGTACACGGTGTTCCAGAAGTCCCAGGTGAAAATATCATTTCAGTGATGCAAGAAGTAGGGAAAGCAATAGACTTCAAATTAGAAGACCATATGGTCGATACTTGCCATCGCCTCAGAAAGAATGCGGACCGGCCTTCGCAGATACGAAGTATCATTGTCAAGTTTGTAAGGAGATTGGACAAAGACGAATTTTTACGCAAAAAGAAGATAAAGCAGGATCTGAAAGTAAGTCACTTACAACTTGATTTAAAAAAACAAAGCCAAGATAATTATATCTATATAAATGAATCACTTACAACAACGAATAGGGTTCTATTTGCAAAGGCGAGGGAATTTAAGAAACAAAATAAAATAAAATTCCTGTGGACAAAAAATGGTAAAATATTTATGCGGGCCAATGAAGAAAGCAGAATATTCAATATAACATCAATAAACGACTTTAAAGATGTCCATTAATCAAAAACAGTTCACTATTTATTATCAAAATGTACGCGGTATAAAAACAAAAACAGAAACATTTTTAAATTCATTGCTTTCCGAAAATTTTGATATTGTTATAATTACAGAATCTTGGTTAAATGTGAGTGTTAATAACAGTGAATTGTTTGATAACCGCTATCAAGTGTTTAGGAAGGATCGCGATTTTTTGGTAACTGGAAAATCTGAAGGTGGCGGAGTGGCTATTGCAATAAAAGAACATTTTTCTGTTTATCATTTGCCTGAGTTCGAATTGTGCGAAGGAGACATATGGGTTCGTGTAAAAATGGGTTTAGAAACTTTTTATGTATGTGCAGTATATTTTTCTCCGACTTGTAAGCTTCATGAATATGAAAAATTTTTTGAGGGTCTCAATGATAAACCGAAAGTATTAAAAGAAAACCTGTTAATAATTGGAGATTTTAATATTCCTGGGTTGTATCCTAGTGTGGCCAGCCAATGTAATAATAACATTCAAAAAATATTTTCAAATTTTATAAATTTCTGTAACTTAAAGCAACATAATTTTGTTTTAAATTCAAATAATCGAATACTTGATTTTGTTTTATCTAATGTTGAAGTATTAGTTTGCAAGTCGGAAAACCCATTTGTGCACGAGGACAATCATCACCCAGCAGTTGAATGTTCTCTGGGTTATATAAAAGCTGATAATATCGAACCTGTTTATAACCAGCAGTATAATTATAAGAAAGGAAATTTTTTGGAGTTGTATTCTCTATTGCGCGATACTGACTGGCAAATATTAAGTCAATATTCAACTGTTAATAATGCAGTTGAAAAATTTTACGAACTCATGTACAGCGCTCTAGATGGCACAATTCCGAAAACAAATACTAAGAAAAATAAATTTCCCGTGTGGTTCACTAGGTCGATAATAAAGGATATCCGGAAAAAAAGTAGAATACGCAAAAAGTTAAAGTCGTCACCTAACAATGAACTACTTTTGAAGTTTAGAAACTTAAGAAAACAGATTAAATTAGAAATTAGAGATGCTTACAAAAACTACTGTGTCGTGCTTGAGGAAAATATACAGCATGACTCTAATCAATTCTGGTCTTTTATTAAAGCCAAAGGAAAATCTAAATTTGAAAGTGGTTACATGCAGTTTAATGAGGACTGCCTGGAAACTAATACTGCAATTGCGCATGCATTTGCAAAAAACTTTGAGTCGGTATATATCCAGCATACTTCATCTACAGTTATTACTAATAATTACATTAAGGAAGAGGATATTGCATCAAATTTTTTCATTGATAAAATAACTGTAGATGACGTTAAGGGTGCCTTAAAACTATGTAAACCTAAGAAATCACTCGGTTTTGATGAGATACCCATGAATATCTACAAGGCATACTCTGAGTTTCTCGCTGAACCTTTGGCTTTAATCTTCAATCTTTGTTTAAAACAGGGTGAGTATCCTAAAAAATGGAAAATTTCCAAAGTTTGTCCTGTATTTAAAAATGGCGACAAACATAACATAGCTAATTACAGACCCATCTCTCTGCTACAGGCTGCTTCTAAGATTTTTGAAAAAGTATTACACATTAAAATATTTTCATATGTAAAGCCTTTGATTGTCGATGAACAACATGGTTTTATGCCGAAAAGATCAACTTTGACAAATTTGGTTACTTTTACTCAGGAACTCTGTGATGCTTTAGATAAGTGCATGCAGGTTGATGTGGTATACACCGACTTCGCTAAGGCCTTTGATCGAGACAACCACGAAATATTATTAAAGAAGTTGTCTAATTTTGGTTTCCATAGTACCTTGGTTGAATTTTTCAGGTCATATTTAACTGAAAGATATCAAATAGTTGTTTACAATGGCAGCCTGTCGGAGAGGTACGGTGCAACTTCTGGAGTGCCTCAAGGGTCTATTCTGGGCCCGTTGCTGTTTTTGTTATTTATTAATGATCTTCCCCAGGTAGTAGAGAATGCAAAGTACGCATTATTTGCCGATGATTTTAAAATTTGGATAAGTATTGAAGCAGATAGTGCGTGTGAAACAATGCAGCAAAATATTGAAAACATTTTTAATTGGAGTTCAAAAAATTTATTATTTTTTAACGTTAGCAAGTGCTCTGTTGTTACTTATACACGCAAAATTCAACCTGTACTGTTTAATTATACAATGGACGGACGTTCACTTCTTCGAAAGGATAAGATTGTTGATTTGGGTATATTATATGATAACAAATTGACATTTAATTACCATATTGACAAAATAGTAAGTGAATCTATGAAGAACTTAGGCTTTATCATTAGGAATTCTCATTCATTTAATCAAAAACAAACTCTAATTTCACTGTATAATGCATACGTACGTCCTAAACTAGAATATTTATCATTAATATGGTCCCCCTACTACCAAGGGCATAATAAACAAATTGAAACAATACAAAGTAAATTCGTCAGATATTTAGAATATAAACTTTCGGGTGTCTATCCAGCGTTGATACCGTATAGAGAATTAAGCTATCATTTTGGTATACTCACCTTGGAGAAAAGACGTGAGCTTTCTAGCTTACTGTTTCTACATAAAATAGTTCATTCCGAAATTGAGTCATGCTGTAATTTTCTCAATAAAATGTGTTTTTGTGTTCCTAAATTTACATCAAGGTATAGATCTTTATTTTATTTGAGCACTGCAAGAACTAATATTCTACTGAGTTCTCCTTTGTACAGATCTTGTACTGTATACAACACAATTGCTGACACTGTAGATATATTTGATAGTTCGTATAATGTTTTTAAAGCGCACTGTCTACTTGCACTGCAACCGAAATCAGGTTAAATTTAAGTATAGGTTTGAGTTTGGGACTGGGTTTGGGTTTAAGTTAGAGTTTAGGTTTACGTTTAAGTTTGCGTCTAGGTTACATCTAATTATTATTGTTACTCATACAATACCTGCGAATCTGTGTTCTTCCTACACTATCATATTAGTATATCAGATTATTAGTATACTATTAGTAGTAAGACTACTAATATGACTAAGATTATTCGTATCAATTATGGAATAACTGATTATAATCATTATTGATACTGTCGGATTATTGTTATTTTTTTTTAATTATGGATGTTTTTTGTTATAGTAGAAGTATTTGAAAATAATTAAGTTTGCACTTTCACGAATTTGTAATTTTTGTTGTTTTATGTATCCTGTAACCTGTTAATGGCCGGTAGTTGGCTGTTGGTTGCAGTTAAAATCATAATAAATAAATAAATAAATAAAATAAACGTATCTGGCAGTACTGAAGTGTATTGTTGGTAGCACTGTCGGTGTATGTCCAACTCGAGGTTAGCAGGTTAGGTTTTGTTTGTTATTTGACACAAACTGACACAAAATCTAACCTGACTTATTGGATAACATTAATTGTGCATAAAAATATTAATTTTAAAATTTATATATTCCCAAATATAAGTGAGGAGAATACCCAAATTTTAAAATTAATATTTTTATGCACAATTAATATTATCCAATATTATCCTATAATACGAAGAAGAACCATTTTTTCCAATAAAAATGGTGAGCAGGAATATGAATATCCCTGATAAGCCATGTAAATTGCCTATGTTCAGAGGTTTGACCAACCACCCGGTATAGTAATTGTTCAATATAAAAATACATTAAATAGGTTTTTTGCATATTTTTGATTTTTGTTCAAACAATAATCTGATTGAATACGATTCAAATTTTGAATTTTTTGGGTTATATCATGCAAACTTCCTGCTTACATTTTCATAGGCTCATTATTCCTCGTGAATCACCATGTACAGTCGCGGAATTAAAAATCCGGACACTTAAACTAATTCAGTGTATGTCTTACTTTATTTTACTTATCACGTTATGTGGTGAAATTAGTCAAAGTCAAAATAATTACTCGTATATGACAGCATGCCTCATTTAAGAGTCGAACAAAAAATGAAAGTAATTACATTACCCAAAAATTGCAAAAATTCGCTATAAGACTCGTCCGGATTTTTAATTCCGCGACTGTACATTATAAAGTTGAATAGTCACTGAAATTGCACCAAGATAAATCATCAACTAAATTCAATTATCTCTATAGAAATTACAATAAACGGTCTCCTGCTGTTAGTTGTTTCAATATGTATTCCAAGTAATTGCCCACTTATTTTAAGAATTACAATAAATTGGTTTGATTTATAAATAACATTCGACAATACAAGATTACCATAAAAGTTAATGCAGATTTCTGATATATTATTGAGTGAGTGAAGTATTTGATGACTGTTAACATTCTCTTCTTCTATTCCCATATTCAAGTCACAATTATTTATAGACTTACCCGTAATCGGTGACGTAAATCTACAGACTTAGACAAGACATCTCGTCGCTATCGTGTCAAATTACACTTGGGAGTCTTGCTGTGGTTCTGAAAGATGATAATATTCATTACAAATGGTTTTAATCAGTTGCTTACTGAAATATAAACATTTACTAATAGGTATTTTACCAGTACCTATGTAAACTCGGATTCGATCTTATTCTGCAGGTATGAAGTCCACAGTCAGATAAAAATCACCGGCTCAACTAAGATAAGCGTCCATGCGCTCGTTCTAATATCCTATACGAACTAAGAAACTAGAAAGAGAGTCGTATCACTATACAAATGTTGAAATAGTTCGTACTGCGAAGGGCCAGCCACAAAATAAGATCAAAACCGTGTTTACATATTATACATACCCAACAAGATCAAATATACAAGCGGTTGGTATTTAGACCTAGAGGGTTTGAAAACTGTACAGAAATCTACCAGGTGAATGTAGTGCAACCGATTAATAATTGGTAAACGCAGAGAGAGCACATTTTAGGTTAAGTTCAATACATAGCAGGTGCTCAAATTTATGTACCAATACATTATCTAACTACGACTGCTGCATGGTAGATATCTCACGGACGGTTTAATGTTTGCAAATGCCTAATAGCAACAACAGTATTAAAACATCGATGATAGAAAAAACATAGACTGTAAATAAATGCAAGCATGCAACTTCACCAACTTATTACATAAATCAATTGTTGTCTTCTTAATCTACTCATGTGCAAAAGACCTATTCCATAAAAGTAACAAGAAATTAAAGAAAAAAAACCTGAAGTATGCATAACCAGTTCTTTTTAAATAAGTCGCAATACAATTTCCATGAATTAATGGATCATTAGAGTTGTAGTTAAATCGATAAAAGCTTTTAATTTTTTTCCAAAACTGCTAAGTGTTTATGTGAATTAATAACACATGAAGTTATAAATCGAAAAGATGTATGTAGTACGTGCACGTAAAATAAATCCCTACCCCAATTGTTAGTATCTCGAATAACACCTATTCTGAATTTTGAGTATGGAGTACGTAGGGAGTTTCATTAACAGTTATTATTTGTATACACAAGCAGGAGTTCCGCTCTAGTGAAAAACATATCTTTTCTGCTCATGCGTATAGTGGTTTGCGGAAAGTTCGTTCCCCGCATTTCGTAGCCCACATTTCGTTCCGGGGATATTTCGTCTCCTGACATCTCGTACCCAGAAACTTCGTTCTCGAGCGAGCTCAATTTGTCTCCTAGATTACACGGTGTTGAAAAACGAGTACAGCGATCGGAATGCAGTTGGAAAAATTAAAGATATTTTAATTTATTTATTTATTATAATAAACTGATAAGAACTATATACAAACCTACCCTTTTTGTTCATGATACGGCAAAATATTACTATGAAAAGTTGTTCAGAATGAGAAATTACGGCCCTATAAAATATAAGGAAGATACGTACTTAGATTAAACCGTAATTTTTAATAAATAGAATTTATTTTCTTCTTATCATAAATAAATTAATTAAAATATCTTTCATTTTCTAACTGTATTCCGATGACTGCACTCAATTTTCAACGCCTTGTAATCTAGGAGTCAAATTGAGATCGCTCGGGAACGAAATGTGGGGAACGAACTTTCCGTATCCCGTATATAGTATGTCCCCGGATAGGGTTACAAAGAGGGGAAAAAAGTTTCTTTTAACTTCTCATAAAAAATCACTCTTTATAAAAAACTCTGCTTGTTCTCAAAGTAAAAATGCACTTGTCAAAATTTAAATATCCCCTTCCGTATACGGGGGAGGTTCGAAAATATGAAAATGGCTTAAGAATAAAGTACTTTTAATTTTCAAAATATACAATAATGTTAATTGGAAATATTTGTTATAACATTTCTATTCAAAATTATAATTGCTTTGAATTGCTATTGATGTTTGGATAGTGTATTATTAATCGTTTTAAGATAGGTACCTGTGTTTTTGTTGACACAAATATGATATTTTTAGTATCATTTTCGGGTCACATAAATTTCAGGTTAAGTGGATGAAACTCAAATACACTCTTATCGTATCCGTCAATAACTTAACTTTGAAATATTGCGTTTGATAATTCACAGGGTAGTAGAAGAATAAGAAGAACCAGTAAATTTTTTTTTTTTTTTTGAATAGGTGACTGTGACTTTATATTTGACACCTACTTTTAATTCTAAGCAACTTTTTCAATAACATTATTTTATATTTCGAAAAATAAGGGTGCTTTATTCTTGAGCCATTTTCATATTTTCGAATCTCTCCCGTATACGAAAGGAGATATTTAAATTTTGGCAAGTGCATTTCTAGTTTGAGAACAGGCAGAGTTTTTTACAAAGAGTATTTTTTTTGAGAAGTCAAAATTTTTTTTTTCCTCTTTGTAACCCAATCCGAGGACATACTGTATAGAAGTAACTACTATTTTTGCAGTAGCGTAGCCAGTAGTGGGTTGCCAAAATTTTAACAGTCGCTTCTCCTAGAGAGAAAATATAGATAACATATTTGAAATAAGTGCGAGTACATAAAAATGTGCAATAATTACAGTAACTCATTTTATCATTGCATTTTGACTTCTTTACAGAAAACTTACATACTTATATTTTTATTACTGTAACAACTTTGTCTACTTTGTCTATTCTAAAATATGTAAATCACTATTTACAGTCCTTTTTCAACATGATTCAGATCAGGCTGTCACTTCTAATATTTTTTACAGTATACTAACCTAACCTTAAAAATGTCGCTAACGTCACTTTTGACAGCTGCTTGAACAATGCAAGTTATTACAAGGTTTTGTAAAATATACCTTCAAATTGCCAAAAAAGTTAACATTGTTTCTTTCGTAAGTTTAATGACACATGTTTTAAAGTCGTTGGAAATTTTAGTTCTTAATTACCTTGCTAACTTTATTTGTAACCAACATCAAAACCTGGTTTTTAACCAAGTTTCTATCTACACTCTTATAAAAATATATGGTCATGGCCTGTTCTGAGTCATGTTGAAGATAGACTATAGCTACTTGAAAAACAAATAGACAACCAAACACTATTTGAATAACTTTCGTTATCGGTAGGCACTGAAAGTAGTTCCTAATTTATGAACGGAACTACTTACAAGCTAGAGTGTCTTGATGATATGTCAGATTTGTAGCAGAAGAGAGTGTAGCCACGATTGTCAACTAAAAAAAGACGTAGATATGGTATTCTTTTTCTAGCATTGCAAGGAATATAGATTATTGTCAAAGGTGTACATCTGTCACTATTTGAAGGACATTAGCGTTAGGTACTTAAAGGGTGGTAGATAAATGTATTTATTTCATTTTGGAACCATGATCTTGTTTATTGGTCCTCGATATCGGGCGTATGACTTTTATCGCCCTTGGCCTTATACAGTTGCTAAGTAGTATAACAAGCACCAACAATGTAGTATAACTACACCAACGATCTGAATAGAAACCGTAGCACACCAAAAATTCACAGCGCCCCGACGCAAAGCGGAGGGCCGTAATTGCACGAGGGAGGAAATTCACTTTGCTCCCATGATATATATATGATTTTTTCGCCTCGCTAAAGAATACAACTCGCTGTTTTTTTTTAATTAAAGAATATTAAAATACGTGTGGCATTTTGGGTATATTACTAATCAGGTCGTCTATGTGATGCGATCAACAAACAACGATTTGTTGTGAGTGAAAATAGAGTGCGAGTGAAAACAAACAAACCGACGAAACCTAGTTTGCAGTAGATGTCAACCTATTATAAAAATGTGTAGCAGCGGTGACGATGATTCAGATTTGCCCTCTGATATTGCAGAAGAGGCAAATGCTGCAGCATTGGATTAGTTACCGGAAAAGTCAAAGGAAAAGTAGCGGTGCAGGAAAATATTGACATAAAAAATCCAAAATTGATTGCATTATTGAAGCGTCAGGCTGCAGGTTACAGGCCAAAGAAACCCGAAACTTTCACTCGAGGAGATCTCAACTAATTTTTATTGGAAGCTCAAGATGAGTACCTACTGATGAAGGTATTAAATACAAAATTGTTATAAACAAGAGTGCCCCGTTTTAAAATAATTTTTATCCGTTATAGCTTGTCCTGGTCATAGGTATCTCAGGTGCCCGTCGGTGTGACGAACTCACCAAATTAAATATCAGCGATATTGGAGCAAAAGACGGAATTTTAATTATTCAAATACTAGATTCGAACACAACAAGTGCGAGCGCCTTTACTGGTTATTGTCTAAGGAGGATTCAGCTACACCTTTAGTGGATGCTTGAGCAAACATTTTAAGCATCAAACGTCACGGGGGATGGAAGTCCACGTCTGTCGCTGAAATTTATGTGGCTTGAGTCAATTGCAAGTAAAGTCCAAACCTTGAATCAATTACAGGAGAAACATTCTTAGAATACTGTGAAATAAAGTTTTTTCAAATGCAATTTGACATTTTTGAAATTTACTGTCAATTTAATTTATTAAATTTAATCATTAACAGGTACAGTTTCTATGGAAATTACTTTACCTCCCGTGGAAATTTTTGTTTACTTTACCTCCCGTGTGAGGTAAAGGCATCCTTTGCTCCCTCAAATTAGGGAGAAAAAGATCATTTTCTATAGAGCGAGGCGAAAAAAATAATTCTATCTGGAAAGCCACTAAAGGTTTTAAACGACCCACTCTCTCCAACTCGCAAACCTGATGGCAGTTGGACAAGTACAGATAGTGAAAAAGAGGAGGCGTTTGCGCAACATCTTTCACAAGGTTTCCAGCCTTATAACGACGATCCAGATGCAGAACTACAAGACTTCTTGATTACACCTCTCCAACTCTCCCCACCAATTACAAATTTCAAATTGCAAGAAATATAAAATGAAATCAAATACCTAAATACACACAAGTCACCGAGCTTTGACTTAATTGCCGGAAAAGTCTTAGTTGAACTATCCAAATCTGTACTATTATCACAAAAAAAGCTATTTAATTCAAACTAAAATTGACCTACTGGCCTACCCAATTCAAACAAGCATATATAGTACTAATAGTAAAGACAGGTAAACCACCAATAGAAGTCATCTCTTACCGGCCTATAAGTCTCTTACCAGTGCTGTCCAAGCTTATAGAGAAATTACTATTAAAGAGACTAAACTACCACAACATCAGTTTGGGTTTAAACGTAGTCATTCAACCATCCAACAGTGTCACTGTCTAACGAATGTCATATACACAGCCTTCGAAGAAAAGAAGTACTGTTCTGAAGCCTTCTTGGATGTCAAACATTTAAACCAACGCATATTATTCCACATAACTACTACGTATTGCTGAAATCGTACCTACAAAGTCAAACATTGTAAAAATATATTGCAGATACATACTATCAACTCAGGCGTCCCTCAGGGCAGTGTGTTAGGTCCAATCCTATACCTAATCTTTACAGCAGATGTGCGTATATGTTGAAATTGGAACTTTAACTGACGGCACGGCGATCTTAACAACACACGAAGATCCAACCACTGCGTCACAAAAATTACCCACTACCTTCTCCGGATGTACCTACATTTGGGGCATTTAAAGTTGTTTTTTATAGTTTGTAAAATATAACTAGCTGAATTACGTATATAAGCATTCTTTGTGATGTTACTTAAAATAATTTAACTCCACTCAAAAATGTCTACTCTGCATGTTACGTCCGCTATACCCTTTAATTTATGAGTAGGGCTCTAAACATCCGGATTTTGCAAAATGGAGATTTGTATCATAGGTTTCTGAATAACTGCTACCATCGGTCTTCCTTAATTTAAGAAATTGTGTAACAAAGATTTTTCAATAACATTCTAAATTGGAAGGTATCGGGCAATATCTGCATATTACGGATATCACTGAATAGACTCTCTAGAGTCTAGAGAATCTCGTGAAAAACTAGATGTGTACAGAAATTTGTAATTTTTTCGCAATAAATTACTTCTGCAAATCCAAAATTTCTTGATAGTAACACTCCAAACTGTACCGGTTTCCAATAACCCTTATCGACGATAGATATGCCAGAAAATAAAGCTTCTTCTAAAAATGTTAAAAGTACATATATTTTGCTAGATTTTTTATTTTGAAATAAGATAGTTGGTAGTTAATTTTATAATAAATGCGTTTTCGATAATCTCATTATCATAGCGTCCCAATTTTTTTGGAAAGCAGAATTTAAAATTTAGGTTCAAATTTTCTTTCAAAACTTTGTTATAGCTTTCCTGCATCTTAACAAAATCAGTTCTTAAATTCTACATATACATAGTGGTGTGGATATTAATTATTTAAATAATTAGGTTTATATTCTCATATGATTGGGTTTCTACATCCTAGCAAGTATTATCCTGATTTAGTATAAATTATTGGAAATACATTTGCTATCAACTTAAATATCGTGGTATTTTTTATAAAAACCGACGCAACTTACAAATCACTAAATTCAATCTTTTAGGATAAACTTTTCTTACCTTTATGTTGGTTTTCCAATAGAAACTAGGGCTTAACTCGAGCCCTCAAAAAGTCTCACGATGCCTGGCCCACTCTTTCTCCGTTGACTTGCATAGACAAGCCGCTGATGCCTTGCAGAACAACTCCTATAGTTCGACCGGTCCGAAACCGCCTCCAATTCAGCCGTTGCCCCCCTACCTAGGGCTCCAACTGCTTCCCACGAAGGTCGCTGCCTACCTCTAGCTCACAGGCTCCAATTACACTACTCGAGCCTCGGAAAATCAACTACTACTCTATACACAAATTAAACACTTTTTATCAACCTCTACAGAGGTGCTACGAATTAATGCAACCGACTACAGGCTACCCAAAGTATATAGACTTAATTTCAAACACTGAATTGGGAAAAGGGTATTTATTCACGTATTATCAATTATTTATTGGGGAAGCCAAAATTAACACCACTTCACGGCTTGACTTATTGCATTTTGTTGTTTAAATCAAGGCTAACACTGTTTTTATACTGGTTTTTACAAATTCTTATGAAGGCCAATACTATTTTATACAATTTACAAAAATTAAACTAGCACGTTTCTAGAACATTTTATAAAATAATATTTGATATGCTTGAAATGTTATTAATTGATATTATAATCTTAAAGGCTCAAAATCTGTTTATAGCAATAGTTTCCGATAAACAGTAATTTTAATTAATAAGTTTTTGAAAAAGTCTCAAAATGACTGGGGGTCGATTCTCAAAATCAGATATATTGAGACTTGAGAGTGGGAATAATACAAGTCTTCAGTTTTGAAATGTGTCTAGTTTAAAATGTATATTATGAGAAATAATTAAGATATTATTGTACTCATATTTCGCAAATGTTGTAATGTTTAGGCACCTTCCAAATTGGACTCATTGACCTTTTTTCATTCTAATTGTTCTAAGAGATCATTGAGAAAATCAAATAGAGCATAACCAGTCTCCGAAAAATTGCTATAATTACCTACTCAAGATACGTAAATGTAGATATTTTAATCTAAAAGATTGTGAGAAATGCAAAATGTTTTGTATTGTATATAAATAACTACTAGTTGTCAGAATGACAACATGTGATGTGATGACGTTAAACAAAAAATTTCCCTCATGGACGAACGCCTTTTGTTCAAACGCCATTTTGATAATCAGTTGATTGGCTTAAACTCATAACCTAAGAAAGATTGACAATCGTGCCACGCTCTTCTCCGCTATATATTTGAGGTATCATCAAGGGACTCTGAAACATAGCTGCATTATTATATAAGTTGGGCAAACAAAGACTGAATTACGTAAAAAGCGAATAACTTTTGCAGTTAGTAAGTTTTTTCAAAGTTCATTTATCTTATAGAAAATATAATTCACTGAATTTTTTTAGAACTATGTATGAAATATTATTTCCAAATGCCTCCATTCTGTTGCTGACAAATTATGGCTTTTTAAAAAGTATTTTCCATTGCTGAACGCAAGGTTTCTGGGCCCAAACTTCTTATTTCGACACGAATGTTTCACATGACTTGTTGAATTGTTTGACCTTTGCTAGCATACACTAGCCCCATACGAGGGAGCGAAGGGTCGCCAAATCTGGTGAACGGAGAGGCAAAGCGAAATTAGAATTCCTTAAGATGAGTCATTCACATAAAGTGTACTTGCGGTAATAATTCTTAGGCCATTTGAAAATTATATGGTACATTTTAAGATCAACTTTCAAAATTCGTAGCAGCGATGTTTCGGAGCTGTCCAATTGGGTACACAATTTCTTAAATTAAGGTAAACCTATGGTCGTAGTTATTCAAATCTCATCTCCATTTTGCAAAAATCTGATGATTAGGGCCCTATTCCAAAATTAAAGAGGACAACGGACGTAACATGCAGAGTAGAAAGTTCTAAGTGGAGTCAAATTATGAAAAGTAACATTAAATGCCCCAATTGTTTAGAATTAATGGTATCTCCCAAGAAGGTAATTTTTCTAGATTGTTAATACTAAAGAATATTAAGCCAAAATTACTTGTAGATCCTACAGTTCTAGTATTTAATTTATTTGTAGAAATGGAAAACATTTTTAGGTATGTGGTTAAACCGATTCCTGGCAATTCAGACTAAAAATGCTTATTTTAACATACTACAAATTGATTTTTTTTAAATTCTCACCTACCAAAGTGTCATCAAATTAACTTATTCTTTTTACATTATCATTACACATTCGGAACTAAAGTCTACACATTACCCTTTTTCTGTGACGTCAGAAATAACAAAACAGCATTTAAAACGTATGTCTTATATTGCATTCAAATTCAAAAAGATCAATTAGATCGCAGGTAGTAGACTTTAGAAAGAATTTGAAATATACCCAACCTTCAATGTAAGAGATGCTCTAAATAGCATATTATTCAAACCAAGACATTCTTGACTTATGTAATCCGACGTTTCTCCTCTTCGAAGAAGTCCCTAATGTTTCTGTATGCTCTGTCATAAACGAACTCTCTAATATGTACTAGTACCAACCTAACTATACATATATATCCGTTACATCTTCCTTCTTTTAATTAAGACATTCACAAAATTCTTAAAGTATTCAAGAAACAAAGTCTTTAAATCATTCACAAACAAAGTCTTTAAATTTCACAGGCACCTTGACTTGCCGTCCTCTTGATGTGACTTGGTCTGGCACCCTTGGTTCGTTCTACTGTACTTCTTTCACCTTCCCGTTGACCTTCTGTCGCTCTTCTGTTTTATCTTGACATTCTGTGATTGTTGTAGTTCCTTTTTTATTTCTTGTTTCATCCTCTTTTCTTGATGTTTCCACTGTCTCTGGTGGCTGTTCGACTGTTGTTCTTATATGTCGGCTATTTCTTCTGAATTTATGCCCCTCTACCTCAACAATCTATGATCTTGGGTCGAGTTGTTCAATAACTTGCCCCTTGGTCCACTTGTCTGCTCGTCTTTCTGGATTAAGTTGCACCCTTATGTCTTGACCAACAACTAATTCCTTTCTGGCTTTACCGTTCTTATCATATACTGCCTTATATTTTTCCTTTTTCTGGTTGATTTTTTCTGGTACGTTGTTTATTACTTGTGGTTTCAATAACGCTGTTGCTGTAGGTAGTCCGGTATTAGTTCTCCTTGACATGAGCCTTTGGACTGCACTGCTGTTCATGCATTCAGTTGGTGTGTTTCTCCAGTTTAATACTGCTTTCCAGAAGTCTGATTTTGCTCTAGCCGTTCTTTTCAATATCTTTTTTACAATTTTTACTGCTGATTCAGCTTTCCCATTGGATTGGTGATGGTAAGGTGATGATGTGCAGTGTATAAACCCCCAATCTTTGCTAAATTTTCGAAACGCTGAACAATCCAACTGTGTTCCAACATCTGTATCTACTACTTCCGGTATTCCATGCACACTAAAGTATTTTTTGCACGTTTCTATGATTGTTTCAGCTGTTATATCTTGTAACAATTCCGATTCCCAATAGTCTTAATAGTAGTCCACAATAACTATGTAATCCTGTTTATTGTATTTAAATAAGTCCATTGCGAGTCTTTGCCAAGGCCTTTCTGGCGTTTGATGGGTTACCATCGGTTGCTTTTGCTGCGCTATTTCCGATTCTCTACATGCCTCGCAGTTTGCTATCTTGGCTTTAATATCATTGGTCATTTCCGGCCAGTACATCACATCACGAGCTTTTCTGATGCAAGCTGCTGCTCTTAAATGACTTTCATGTACTCTTGCTATCATTTCCTTTCGCATTTCTTTTGGAATTATTACAGTCATACCTTTGAATATTACACCATTTTGTACACTCAGTTCTTCTCTAAATTGCCAATATTCTCGAATATCTAATGAGGTTTCGTCCTTCCTTTCTGGCCATCATCTTAGAATTGTTTCTGTTAGCTTTTGTAATACTTCGTCTTTTGCTGTGTACTTCTGTATTTGTTGTAGACGCTCTTTTAAATTCAGATGTTTTGTGATGTTGATTTCTTCTAATTCTTGGTATATTTTCTCGCGATTATTTCTTTCTTCTCGTTGGTTACTTTTAATAGTAGCCCTCGAAAGAAGATCTGTTATATACATTTCTTTTCCTGCCTTATAGGTTACTTTTAAATCGTAGTTCTGTAGTCTTAACATCATTCGTTGTAGCCTTTTCGGAGCTTTCAACAGAGATTTTCTAAAAATTATTTCTAACGGTTTGTGATCCGATTCAACTGTTATCGATTTTTGACCACAGATGTACTGATGAAATTTTTCACATGCAAACACTATCGCCAAACACTCTTTTTGAATCTGTGCATAATTTTCTTCCACTTTCGATAGTGTTTTTGAAGCAAATGCTACAGGTTTTCCTTCTTGCATTAGAGATGCACCCAAACCATGACTGCTCACATCACATTGGATGGTTACTGGTTTGTTTGTACAGTAATATTTCAGCACTGGCGTTGCTGCTACCATTTGCTTTATTTTGTTGAATGCTTCCTCTTGTGTATGCTGCCAAGCCCACTCATTGTCTTTGTGAATTAGATTCCTAAGTGGTTCTGACACTTCCGACAGTTGTGGTAAGAATCTGGATAAATAGTTTACCATTCCTAAAATTCTTTGTGTTTCTGTTCTGTTTTTTTGGTTGTAGCATCGTTGTTATCGCTTCAACTTTCTTTGGATCTACCTGAAGCCCTTTTTTGTTAGTATGTGCCCCATGTATTCTACTTGTTGTCTTCTAAATTTAAATTTTTCTAGATTAAATTTCAGATTTACCTGTTTTGCCCTTTCCATTAGTTGAATTAGGTTTCTGTCATGATCTATGATGGCTTCTTCCTTTGTGTCCCCACTCTCATAGACCAGTATGTCATCTGCAATTACCTCAATTCCTGTCAAGTCCTCCAATGTCTCATGTAGTCTCCGCTGAAACTCTTCAGGGGCTGTAAAGATTGCAAATGGCATTCTATTCCATTTGTACCTTCCGTACCTTTTGTTGTCCAATTTTATGTGCCAAAAGCCTTTTCGAGCATCGAGTGTGCTGAAAACTTTAGCCTGACCCAACTTCGGTAACACTTCTTCTATCGTGGGAATTTGATAATGTGCTCTTTTTAATGCCGTGTTCAGATCCCGAGGATCCAAACATATGCATAGCTTATTTGGTTTCTTCACAATCACTAAATTGCTTACCCATGCAGTCGGTTCAGTGACTTTTTCTATCACTTTCTGTTCACATAGTCTTCCCAGAGTTTTCTTCAATTCTTCTTTCAGCGAGACCGGTATTCTTCGTGGTTGGTTCACTACGGGGCTGACACTTGTATCCAATTTCAGCTCATATTCTCCCGGTAGGCATCCCAATCCTTTAAATATCTCCTGGTATTTTCCTACTACTTTTTCTCTCGTCAAAAACTGTGTTTCGTTTACTTCTCCAATTTCTTTAACTGCGTTCACATTCAATTTTATCAAATCCAGCTGGAGGCAACTTTCAGCTCCTATCAATGGTGGCTCCTTTCCGTCCATTACTTGAAATGTTAATTCGTACATCTTAATTTTAAATTGACAGTTTAGTACTACTTGTCCTTTTGGTTTTATCACTTTACCGCAATAAAACCTTAGTTTTGCCATTGACTTATCCATCTTTGGTGCTCCTTCCTCAGCTATATTACAGAGTTGATAAAATCCAATCACATTACAGGTAGCACCTGTGTCGATTTGGCATGTGACTAGCTTGCTTCGGTTTCTTATTGCCAAATTCAGATCCACCATAAGCTTTTTCTTCTTACTTGGTAAACCAATTACATATACCAAATTGTAGACCGATTCTTCCTCTTCCGATCCAGTTTGGTTGGAGTCTTCTTCCACTGCATGCACTTTTGACCAACAGCACTTCGCGTAGTGGTTTTTCTTCTTGCACTTCCGACATGTTGATCCATATGCCGGGCGTTTCTCTTTTTTCTTTTCATGTATTCCTTCGCAATACTTGCACGTTTTGGTTTCTTTATTTTCACCCTTTTTATGCGTTTTCAGCGTTTGCACTTTATTTCTTCTTCGCCTTTCTATATCTTCACCAACTGCTTATTGCTTTGTTCATTTAACTTACACGTAGTTATTGCCGTATCGAGAGTTAGTTTTGTATCAAGTAGTAACTTTTTTCTTACACTATCATCTTTTATTCCCAAAACTATTCGATCTCTAATTAACTCTTCTTCCAGTACACCAAATGCACATACCTTCGCTGCTTCCCTGAGTCGATTTACAAACACATCTACAGATTCTTCGTCTTCTTGCCTCGTTGAGTTGAAAATGTATCTGTTATAGATCACGTTTACTGTAGGCGTAAACTGCTTTTCCAACTTGTCCAAGATTTTCTTAGTTGTAGCTAAAAGTTCACTACTGTGTACAGGTAAATTTACATATATTTCATACCCTTCGCTTCCTAGCAGCGTAAGCAACGTAGCGACTTGCACTTCCTTCGGTTTACTTGTTAATTCGGTCGCTATCGCGTAGTTTTCATATGTTAGTCGAAAATACTTCCACGTTTCAACCATTTCTGCACCTTGTTTAATTTTCAGCGGTGCCGGACAGGGTAGGTTTGCATTTGCCATTTCGAAAGTGACTTTCGACGTGCGCCGTTTTCGATGTAGAACCAGTTCCTGTGTTTCAAACAGTGACTTTCGACGTACACCGTTTTCGATGTAGAACCAGTTCCCGCCTATCGCTAACCTTACTTCTCACCTGTTGTTTTCCTGTGCTTCGTTTATTTCTCTTATATCTATTCTGACCTTTCGATTTCTGCTTCAGTTGCACTTTATTCCTGGTCAGTTTTGACATAAATATGGTTTCCCCGGTTGATTATTTTCCTTGTTCTGCTTAATTTAACTGGACCACACCTGACACCATGTTTCTGTATGCTCTGTCATAAACGAACTCTCTATTATGTACTAGTACCAACCTAACTATACATATATACCCGTTACACCTAACGCTTAAAATTAAGATTTTAGGCTTGCTCGCTTTCTTGTTGTTGCGCGTTATTTTACTGTCATTTTGGACAAAAGTCACATTGAAAGTATTATAAAACAAGCCATACTTAAAGCGGATATGACCAAAAACTGCAGATTTTTTTTTCGTCCAGTTTCTTATAGTTAAATAAAGAGAGAAAATTGTTACGTCACAGCAAAAGGGTAATGTGTAGACCTTATCTCGCCAGGATAAAAAGACAAAAAACGTGCGGGAAATGCATGAAAAGCGTATATCATCGTCAAATAGTAGTAAAAGCATGGGTATAAGAGAGAATGACCTGACTTGTAACCACGAGAACTGAGGTTGCAGAAAAGCCAATCCTAACGGAATAAAACTCGAAAATATTTCCTCCCAACTACAATAGGAATACAAATAACGGTATCTACCGAATATACTTATTTTCCGTACAGGCATAATCAATTACTGGACATCCTTGATATCACAGTTCACAGAAATCTCTACATCCCAATAAACCAAGCACCATTTACTGAGCTTGACTCAGATCACATGCCCCTCGACTTCCAAGACTAATTACCGGCGCCGTTGACTGGGAAAAATTCAGATCGATAATGGAAAACGACTTAAAGTGTCCCGGTCTACTGACTTAGAAACTTCCGAGCACATTGATAACGCAATAGAAACAACACCCTCACCATTCATGCTATACAATAATCCTCCAGGAATGCTCGACCACGCAACCACTTCGATAGCCGATTTCCCCAAACACATGTATTATAGCTTATAGAGTTCGGCGATTATGGCAAAACATCCGAAAAAATATATCGCCAAGTTAAAAACAAAGAAATCTCCTGGAAAAGGTATGGTTCCAAATGTACTACTCAAAAACCTTCTGAAAAAGTTTATCTCATACCTGGCAGCAATATTCAATGCCAGCTTACGAATAGGGTATTTTCCTATCACCTGGAAACAAGCAGTTATTGTGATGATCCCTAAACCAAGAAAACAACACGACAGCTCAAAAAATTATCGACCAATAAGCTTACTATCTTTCATGTCCAAAGTAGCAAAATATTTTTGTAATTATATTGCTCAGTGTGAAGGTGTAGTGCATTATGTATGTGTGTATGTAATCTGTAACCTCATTTACCTTGCGGTGTAGGGGCTGGTGCTTTATGTTCAACTTGCCCTGGATTCGGGATACAGAGTTGCAGCGCACCTTTGGTTCTTGCGCAGCAACCAATGTGTGACGTGTGTTTTGGTGATGTGTTGACCTTGTTACTCTATCTCTTAGGTCTGTGGTTCTGAGTAAAGCACAGTTAATTTGGTGCCCAACTGTGAATGGTCTCACCGAGCCCGATTCGAATCGCCAAGGCTACGGAAAAATTCCAACCACCGCGGGATTCGAACCGAGGACTTGCTTAATGCAAGCCTGGTGGTTACCCAACTGCGCCACGCGGCTTCTGTTGTAGTGCATTATAATTTGGGAAAACGCTCTCTGCACACTAGATTTAAAAGAAAGTTAGACATGACAGACAGTGATAGTGAATGAACAGTCGCCAAGTTTAAAATGATTCACACTGAGACGTATGTTCGTTACCAAAATGAAATGTATAATCCCTAACATGTAATACAACTGACAATTTGTGTAGACTAACGAAGAGTGATGTGACATTCAAACGTGTATTAATTATCCATGCCATGAATAGCATTCAGTGATGAACTGGCAATAAATTGTTTAAAGAAAGTCGGCATTTAAAATACTTCCCTGCATTATAGAAACTGTATTATCATGCCATACTTGTTCCTTCACATGGCATTCGCAGCTAAATTACCCTCTAGATGCTAGAAAGTAATTTAGTTCATTCCGTAAGATTTAGAAGTTCTATCATCTCATCTTTCTCCTTACAAAGCGACTAATTCCGTATAGAGTAAAGTATCTGAACGTCTCCTGCATATTAGATTTGACTTTACAGCTACTAGTAGTACATTGAAGGGCTTCCACAGCTATCGTTTTGGTACAAAATTTTTAACGCGATTGGGTTGGACGCCTGCCGGTTGCCAGATGTGACGATTGAACTCCGTACCGTAGCACTGCACCCGCGCACCTTAACTGCTCGGCCATGCTGGCGCGTCTATAATTGAATGGTTTACGGAAAGTTCGTTCCCCACATTTCGTTCCCGGGATATTTCGTCTCCCTACATCTCGTACCCGGAACGTGGCGACGTGATAAGTGCATAGCAAATCAGTCCCGCGCAAAACGTGTTTTAAAGCGATTAAAGTGAAATTAAATTAAAGTAATTAAGGTAAGTGAAGTGATAAAGTGCAAATGAAGCTTGGTGATCAGTGTTTTACGAAGGAAAATTAAAAATAACGGGAATTGCAAGTAAATGCGAGCAGGAGGGTCAAGGCCGGCGAAAATCAAGAGGTCATTGAACAATCGCCAGTGCCAGTGCGCGTATTAACGAAAGCTAACTGAAGCCAGGGTAACATTTAAAGTACGCAAATCTACGATTCACAGAAAACCCACCGCCACGCGTATCAACGAATACTAAGCAAATATACGTGAAGCTACCGTAGGAATAAACAAGTTTAAGTATAAGAACGACCACATGAACAGGAACGATCAAGAAGGGCGAGCACGAGCACATAGTTTATCAGATCTTGCTAAAAGGGAAAGGGACATAGAAGACCCGGAGGACTTCGAAAGGTGGGAAATCGACCAGATAGCCTTCAAAAAAAGCGCAAAAATTGTAAGACCACCAACAAAAGAAAATTTAAAACAACAAGCAAGGAAAGAAAATCAGGGAAAAGTCGAAGAATCTATAAACATGGATGAAATCCTAAAGAAAATTGATGAACTAAAAACAGACTTAAAAGAAGAATTTAATAAATCTCACAAGGACCTGAAGGCAGAAATAACAAAGATCAGCGAAGAATTCCAAGCGGCGAAAGCTGAATGGCAAAAGAAAGCAGAAGAATGACAAAAGGAAAAAGGGAACCTAGAAAACAGAATAAAAAAACTAGAAGATAGGCTTGATAGGCAGGACAGAGATAAACGCAAAAAAAATGTAGTGATAAAGGGAGCAAACATAAGAGAACAACAACTGAAAGAAGGAGTAGAACAGCTACTAAGAAACAAACTTAAAATCACCATAATGATAAAGAAGGCACACTTGGTCAGGATTAAGGAAGACAAAAACATAATAATTGCTCAGCTCAATTCATGGAAAGAAAAAAAAACGATACTAGAAAGGAAGAAATTACTAAAAGGTACGAAAATATTTATTGAAAACGACCAAACATATGAAGAAAGACAAGTGCAAACCCAACTACTTAAAATGGCTAGAGAAGAAAGAAGCAACGGAAAGGAAGCTAAAGTAGGATACCATAGAATCTTCATAAATCGAGAAAGATATGACTGGAACCCAGAAGAAAAATGCCTGGTTAAAAATCAGGCAAAAAACGAATAATATCAAACCAAAAACCGGAAGACTTAACGAAGACGAAAATGGCAATGAATAGGAATATGACTGAGGAAACTAGGAAAGTTAAAGAGAAAAAGAACCAACGAAATAATACTAGCAATAGTAAAATAACAGAAATCAAAATAGGCACCTGGAACATACAAAGTCTAAAAGGAAAAGAAAATGAACTGTATGAAGAGTTTGAGAAAACAAATATAAAAATACTAGCGCTGACAGAAACAAAACGGAAAAACACGGGATACGAGACGGTAAAAGGAGGCCACTTGCTGCTATACAGTGGGGTAGATGATGCAGTCTGGGCACAAGCAGGTGTAGCCTGTTTAGTAAACACTAATTATATTAATTATATAAAAAAATGGAACTTTATCTCCGAAAGACTAATGACCGTCGAAGTAAAATTTGCAAAAGAAATGTATACATTAGTAATAACATATGGACCTAATGAAAATGATAAGAAACAAGCTAAAGATGCATACTGGGAACAGCTTCAAGAGGAATTTGATAAAACCAAAAACAGAATCATCATTTTAGGAGATCTAAATGGGCGTGTGGGTAATAACCCAGAAGGTACTGAAGGTGCAATTGGAAAATGGGGAGAGCACACACTGAATAGCAATGGCACGAGTTCTGTATGGAAAATAACTGCATCGTAACAAATACATGGTTCAGACACAAAGACATCCATAAATTTACGAAAGAAGTTGCTAGTAGAAGTGAAAAATCAATTATCGACCTAGTGTTAGTAGAAAAAGACAACAAAGCCAAAATAAAAGATGTGAGAGTCAAGAGAAGTGCAGAAGTAGGAAGCGACCACTACCTAGTAGAAGTTAGACTTAGATTAGAAGAACTGACAACTCTAAATAACATAAAACAAGAGAAGAATACATTTAAAAGCATTAAGAGCTATAAGCTGCAAGATACAGAAACACAGGAAGAATACGCTACACAAATACAAGGAATACATTCAGCCAGAGAAAATCTCAAAACAGATAATATAGAACTACTTTGGAGTAATTTTAAAAACATTATATTAAATGCTGCCGAAAAAGTATGTGGGGTAACTTGCTACAACAATCAGATAAAACAGACAGCATAGTGGAATAAAACAATTAAAGAAGAAGTAAAGGAAAAGAAAAGGCTGTGGAAGAAATATATTAATGACAGGAACAACGAGAATTATCAAAAATACAAAACACAAAGAACCAAAGTTAAGGAACAAATCAAAAAAGCAAAGGCAGAATCCTGGGAAGAGTTTGGGAAGAGAATGGAAAGGAATAATGAAGGAAATGGGAAAATGCTATTTCGCATAATCAAAGGACTAAAAAAAGGAAAGAAAAAGACAACATACATTAAAAACAAAGAGGGTGAACTACTAACAAATGTAGAAGAAATAAAAGAAAGGTGGATGGAACACTTCAAAGAGGTCGTCGGAGCTGAACCAACAATGGACAAAGACGTTATAGGTGACGGTACACTGAATCACAATGAGGAAGTACGAACAGACGAAATAAGTAAGGAGGAATTAGAAGCGGCCATAAAGAAGCTAAAAACAGGCAAAGCAGCAGGTATGGATAATATAAAACCGGAAATGATAAAATACATGGGCAAAGAAGGGACAAACCTACTCCAAAAAATTATCAACAAGGCCTGGAACTCAAAAACAATACCCCAGGAATGGCAGACCGCGGTGATTATACCAGTGTTTAAAAAAGGAGACCAAACGATATGTAACAACTATAGGGGAATATCGCTGCTCTGTGTAGCATATAAAATTTACGAGACAATTATAGTAAAGAAGCTAAGGGATGCAATTGAACCTACATTAAATGAGAACCAGGCAGGCTTTAGACCTGGAAAAGGCACCCAAGACTGGATATTTTGCTTCAAGCGGATTACAGAAAACGTAATAAATTATAATGGAAAACTATATACATGTGCTATCGACCTGGAGAAGCCTTCGACAGCCTACCGAGGGAACTAATTTGGAGAACTCTAAGAGCAAGAAAGTTAAACAGACACCTGCTGGAAGTAATCCAAAGCCTATATAAAGAAACTAAAAACAGCATAAGAATTGGACAGGCAGCGACACAAGAATTCATAAGCCACAAAGGTGTGCGACAAGGAGGAACCCTAAGCCCTTTACTCTTTATAGCGGCGATGGATGAAATATCCAAATCAGTAAATAACAGAGCGAGTAAAAGACCAAAGAGAGCAACATTAGGAATTAGAAACCTAGAACATGTCAGAGTAAGTGAGTTTATGTTTGCAGATGATCTAATACTAATGGCAAACACAAAAGAAGATCTCCAAAATATTATCGATGCATGGAATGAAGAGCTGAAAGCAGCTGGCATGCAAATCAACATTAAAAAAACTGAAACGATGCTGATAGCAAGAGAACAAGAAAAAATCGAGCTAAAGATAGAAAATGAAAACATCAAACAAACTACAAAACTGAAATACCTCGGAGTCGCAATCGATTCTAAAGGCAAACTAGATCCAGAGCTGAATAACAGACTAGGAGTAGCAGCGGGGATATACAGAACTTTGGAGAAAGCGGTTATAGGAAAAAGGGAGGTATCTAAAGAGACAAAGGTGAGAATATATAAATCAGTATATATCCCAACTATTATCTACGGAAGCCAGGCATGGACCCTCACTAAAAGGCAAAAAAGCAGAATACAAGCGGGCGAAATGCGCTATTTAAGAAGAATATGTGGAATAACAAGAAAGGACAAGATAAGAAATAATGAAATAAGAGACAGCCTAAAAGTACAACCCCTTATAAACACGATACAAAGAAGACAGCTACACTGGTTTGGCCACCTATGTAGAATGGAAGATAACAACATAGTGAAAAGAATATGGGAAATGGGTACAGACAAGAAACGGAAGAGAGGCAGACCAGCTACAACATGGAATGAACAAATAACAAAGACACTAGAAGATAGAGGAACCACCTGGGAAGAAGCGAAGAAGCAAGCAAAGAACAGAGCAGAATGGAAAAAAATTTGCAACCTCGACACCTCCGGGTACAAGAGGACGGATTAAGTAAGTAAGTAAGTACATCTCGTACCCGGTAACTTAGTTCTCGAGCGAGCTCAATTTGTCTCCTAGATTACAGGCTGCTGAAAACGAGTGCAGCAATCGAAATGCAGCTAGAAAAATGAAAGATATTTTAATTACTTTATTTATTATAATACACTTATAAGAACTATATACAGTATGACCTCGGCTTGAGTTTACAAGACGGAATTAAATTTTATTTTTAGTTTTACATAAAAATTTTACAGGAATTATAATTCCTGCTTGGTTTGTAGAGAATTTTAAGAAAATTTTCAGTTTTTTAAAAACAAGTCGGCTTTGACAGTTAAGCAATAACTATTTACTTTTCCGGTAACCTACCCTTTTTGTTCATGCTACGGAAAATATTACTAAGAAAAGTTGTCCAGAATAAGAAATTATGGCCCTATACAAAATATAAGGAAGATACTTAGATTAAACCGTCATTTTTAATAAACACAATTTATGTTGTTCTTATAAGTTCATTATAATAAATAATTTAATTAAAATATCTTTCATTTTTTAACTTTATTCCGATCGCTGCACTCGTTTTTCAACACCCTGTAATCTAGGGGACAAATTGAGCTCGGTCGGGAACGAAGTTTCCGGGTACGTGATATGGGAAGACGAAATATCCCGGGAACGAAATGTGGGGTACGAAATGTGGGGAACAAAATGTGGGGAACGAACTTTCCGTATCCCAATTGAATAGAAATTGTTAAATTTTTTATTATGTTTTAACATTTATGACAAAATGCCTACGTAACTGGAAGTTTGCGTGTCTCTTTCTTTTCCAAATAGTTTCTTTTTTTTTATTCACGCCATCGCACATCTGTTATATTTAATTACTAGCTGTAGCTCGCGGCGTATGCCGCATTTAAAATGTAGGCGGAGTTTAATAACTCTTGTTGCAAGTTTTAAAAGCACGCTAGAGAGATGGGCAGTAAGAAAAACTTCACAAAAATGTATTTTAAAATGAGCTTCTCGCGTTCGGGTGAGATGCGGGCAGATGTTCCTGCCACGAATGTCGCCAGAACTTTCAACGGGCGCCAAACTCGGAATATCATTTGTAAGGGTGTGTTTAAACGGAGCGAGTGGACGACCGTGGGTCCCATTCAATAAGGCAGGAATGAATCTTCGTTATTAAATTAATGTACTTGTGTTCGTAGTTTTAAAAAACACAACGAATAAGCATAATATGTAGTTGTTTTTTGCGACATTCCTATTAAATGTAATAGGAAGTTTAATTACTAAACGGAAACAGTAAACCGTTGAATGAAGCCTTGATACTTAGTGTAGTGTTGTGCATTATTATAGAGGTATGACGGGTCCATCACTATTTAAAAAACCCAATGCCTATTTTTGTTCTACTTCGTGTACATGTTCTAAAAGACCGATTTGCACGATTATTTTTTTATACTGACGTTTCGATCCTCTAGTTTTGCCAATACTAGTTTTTTTTAGAATCTTAAAACCATCAATTTTAAATATTTATTTGTATACAACCAAGAATGTCGATCCACTTGCAGCACCACCATAGCTCGCTGCGCGTCAACTTTTGAGATTACTCTCACTGATAGTTTTCATCATTTAGTGTTTAATATTTCTTCTGGAACTTTTTTATTTGTAATCGAATTTATAAAATGCAAACATCATTTTAATTATATACAATGAGGCCACCTATGTGGTGGGCTAAAAGCTAGTTTATTACAACACCATATTTTTAAGTTGCCATTAGTTGACATTTTTCGGTGTCAATGTGTCATTATTTATCCCACGTCCGGCGGAAGAAATTTAGTAACGCGTATGCCGGAAATTGGTCAACTTTTTACTTTAGCTACTTTTTTCAGTTGTATTACATGCTTAAAGAAATCATTGCTGGGTCAATTTTGAACCAGATGCTGCCTCTGAGGGAGTAAAATCAAAAAGTTACTATAAAATACAAAATTAACTATAAAATAAGAATAGGTAAATGATTGCAAACTGACACAGATTAAGAAAATTGTGTTATAAAAAAGCATGTACATAACTCGTGACTCACAGTGATTTTTTTCACTTCTGGGCTTTATAGCACTAGTTAACGCTCATGCTCCAAATGGACCATGAAAAGCACCTCTTTAGCCATATGTTACACAAAATACTATTCTTACACATAACACTTCATGTGCAGATAAATTCTCTGCATTAATTTTTATCCACAAATACAGAAACAGTAGGGTTTATCTCATATACAGCGATGGAGAATTTTAAGTTTAGCAAATCAAGCGAAATAACCTAGATATTAACTATTTATTAATTAAAATTTATTATTTAATACATTGCATGAACAATAAAACAATTGATACACAGGTGTCTCAATTAATTCTGGTCAATAATTAATATCAGGGCAGAACTACCTCGATTTAATGTTAAGTCTAAGAAATTTACAATTTACAACAGTAGCATTTATAAATACTGCATCATGTATTTATCAGGCATTGTCAACGTAAAAAAGACCTCTCCAATGTGCTCTTAAGCTATGGCCATCTAATGATCTCCAAGTTGTTTTGTATTCAAACAGGGCAATTATCAGACTTTTCTCCTGCATGAGTCTTCATATGTCTAACTAAAGCACAGTTTTGTGTTGCTTTGTATTCACACATGCAGCAACTATAAGGTCTTTCCCCTGTATGAGTCCTCATATGTGTAACTAAATAACTTTTTACAGTTGCTTTGTATTCACAAACAGCGCAACTATAAGGCTTTTCTCCTGCATGAGTCTTCATATGTCTAACTAAAGCACAGTTTTGTGTTGCTTTGTATTCACACATGCAGCAACTATAAGGTCTTTCTCCTGTATGAGTCCTCATATGTGTAACTAAATAACTTTTTACAGTTGCTTTGTATTCACAAACAGGGCAACTATAAGGCTTTTCTCCTGTATGTGTTCTCATATGTTTAACTAAACTACTTTTTCGTACTGCTTTGTATTCACACGAGTAGCAACTATAAGGTTTCTCTCCTGTATGTGTCTTCACATGTTTAACTAAAGCATTTTTTCCTGTTGCTTTGTATTCACAAATAGAGCAACTATAAGGCGTTTCTCCTGTATGTGTCCTCATATGTATAACTATATGATCTTTTCGTGTTGATTTGTATGGACAAACAGAGCAACTATAAGGTGTTTCTCCTGTATGTGTCATCATATGTAGAACTAAATGAGTGCTACGTGTTGCTTTGTATTCGCAAACAGAGCAACTGTAAGGTTTTTCTCCTGTATGAGTCCTCATATGCTCATCTAAATTATTTTTCTGTTTTGCTTTGAATTCACAAACAGAGCAATTATAAGGTGTTTCTCCTGTATGGGTCCTCATATGTTTAACTAATGAATGTTGTGCAGTTGTTTTGTATTCACAAACAGAGCAACTATAAGGCGTTTCTCCTGTATGTGTCCTCACATGTCGAACTAAAGAACTTCTATATGTTGTTTTATATTCACAAATGGAGCAACTGTAAGGTTTCTCTCCTGTATGAGTCCTCATATGCGTAACTACATCGTGTTTTCGTGTTGCTTTGTATTCACACACAGCACAACTATATGGTTTTTCTCCTGTATGTGTCTTGATATGTGTAACTAAATTATTTTTCCATCTAGTCTTATATCCACAAACAGAGCAACTATTATGTTTTTCCTCTGTACAAGTTCTCCACACATGTGTAAGTAAATTAGTACTTTCAATGCTTTCTTCTTTGATATATAACTTTTCATTGTTATTCAAGTTGTGCAATATGTAGGGTGGAGTTCCTGTAGAACTACAAGCTTTATTATTAATTGCTTCTTGTTTGATGTCCATTATATTTGTTTAAATATCCGAGTTCCTTTTAATGACAGGTGATAGGTAGTTTAAATATCTTCACACCTACAACAAAAGTAGATTGTTATTAACTTATGATAAATTTAGCAATATGGCATTGAGCATCAACAGTAACTTTTTATTTTATTATAAGTAAAGTTTAGCATTTTTTATTTTTTCGTTAGTTTGCAACTGTTTATAAAAGACCCCAAATGGCAAACCAATCAAAATTAATCGTAATGGTTGCATCCATTTTTATATATAAACTTGTGCCTAGTTTTGACATTTAATTCTAAGGAAAATTCATAAATGCTGCAGCTTGTGCATGTGCATGGAAAACTACATACTTACCTATATAAATTACTACTAAAGAGGACCTTGTAAAAAGGTAAGGTATTTTAAGTAGAGCAAGTGGGGGGGGGGGGGGGTTTCGGTTATAAAAATGTTTGGATATATTGTAATGATGCCCTTAACTAATAAGGCTTTACTAAATAAATATATATAATAAATAGGGCAAATCACCACAATTTATAAATTAAATAGTTTTAATCAAGAATTTTGTGTCAGATATCAGGGCTCATTAAAATGATGTAATTATTTGCTAAATAAATGGTGGCTCTTATGTATTTTATTCATTTGCAATTACTTAGGGCATAGCTCCGGTGTAGCATAAGAAAAACTCTAGTCTCAGGGGGTAAGTTCAATAAAAAAACTTTTTTTACTGTTGTATTTGTAGGTTGTAGAAATAAATACACTCGTAGCTTATTACAAACTTTATTTGAGATTTCAGGTTATGATCGAGAGTGCTCTCTGAAGTTAGTCACCTCCCTGTTCCCTTATCCTGTTGCCAATCTCCACCTTACAATGTAACTGTATAATATTCTAAGTAACTAAAACTAACGCATAACAATTACAAATACTTTGGTGTATGACAAATTAACCAGTGTAGTATGGCAAACGCTCGAATTCGTTCTGACAGCTCTTTAACCTAAAATTGACTGTAAACACAAATGATCTGCAGGTACAAGAAATTAGCGCAATATGAATTTAAAAACACCAAAAATGGCAAGAATACATCACGGAAATACTGCGAATTATGTGATATAGCTTCCAGCTAACCTAGTTTTGTTTCAGATGACGTAAACCGACGCTCTAATCTGATTTTGTTTAATTTCCGCAAAAACTAGCAAATTCGGCTCCAATTCACAAATTTAAGGGACGCTACCTCGATTATTCGAATCTGGATGGATCTGGGCAGCTGGAATCACAATCAACCCCTCGGGCAATGTCCATGAAAAGACCCACGGTTTATGGGCCTTCGGCAAGTGCTTCCCTGTGAAATCCTACCTTAAACGGTGAGCTTCGTACGCTGGATACATTTTCTAGTGACGCCAGGGCAATTACACACTTGGCGACAGCTTTCTCCTTCAAGTTTCTACACCCAGGCACTCCTTAAGGTCTTCTCCACACGTAGTAAAATGGTTCTGGCTGGCCGATGTTTCGAACTGTCCGAAATCTTGTCTGAATTTGACCTCGCTGTAGGACGCACCTGGTGAAATCTTGCTGGGCTGATCCTTCTTCACCGGGAACTCCTATCACTATGAAAATTAGCCACAAAGATGGCCTGCACACTGGTGAATATTAGCAACACGTTTTGGCTGGCACAAATAACTTTTTTATTTAAGAAGTTTACATTAATCTGTGAGCTCAACTGGCACACAGCACAAAATTTTCAAGCTTCTTTGGATCTCTCTTAAAACAATTGACAGTCTCGTTACCTAGCGATTACGATTTAATTTGTTTTTATGAAAATAAGGTTCGACAAAGTTTTTACTTATGAGCTATAGTTTTGATATCCTGTTTTTGCTTAAATACTAAACTGCCTTTTCTTGGGAATTGTCACTAAACGTTGCTCTGCTTTTAATCACTTAGTTTAAATGCACTGATTGACATGAGTTTATTTAGCACTGCACTAATTGTCTGTGTCCTTTCGATAGGTTGCCTTTTTCATTGCTCTTTGCAATAATTGCTTTGCTCCCACTGTACCTTTACCCGTCAGCAACCTTGCCGTTTGTTGGCTTACAAACTTTTACTACTCATAACGCTCATGTAGTTTCCGTACTTAACGAATCATCTTTGTATTATTTCAAATTCACATTACTGTTTGACGTTACTCAACTCAAATCTGTCAGCTACAAATTAAGCTGCATTTGCCATTCCGAACATATATCATGACTGAAACTCTGAACGTAACCCTTTCGAATTCTGCCTTATCTAACGCTAACCTTTCTCACTCCAATTATAATTACTGCTACTCATTTCAAGCATTTATTAGTGAAAAATTACTAACTTTCTTGCAATAAAGAAAATATTTAATTCTGTGCTCATTTTGAAATTATTCATTTTCGTGTTAATTAGGCAATTTGAATTGCTGTGGGCAGTAAACCATTACAATACGATGACCTATCGTTGCCTACAAAAATAACCAAGTGTTGCATAACTATTTTTGTTTTTTATTTTTAAATGTTGAGGGAATATTTATGTGCTAAATTCAATAACCTATTTGGTTAGCTGCAGTTTTCTTTCCTTTAGATAAATTATTTGAGCGTGGCACCTATTAATGCTCAATAATTTACGCATGATTTTTATGTATTGTGTCATCATATCTTGTCTAATCAGCATGGCATAACTTAATCCACCTACCTACCACGTTTAAAATTGTTTGGCAATTTTATGTAATACAAATTTCTAATTGTAATTGTTGGTGGGTTGTCGAAAGTTGGCAGGAGTAAAACGCTCATTCCACAACTGGGAGTAGAAATCAGATTCTAAGTTACAAATGAACAATATGACAGCATAATTTTGATTTACAGTAATGCTTTAATTACGAAAATACTTGTTTCTTGTTGTTCTGATCCCGGTCGTGGAAAAATAATATACACACAACAGGGCAGAACACCATTATTCCCTCTGTGTATTTATAGTCCTCGGACTTCGCCCTAGGGTTTCAAACTCACACCTTGGGCAAAATTACGCTTTTTTTCTTTCACACATATCTACGCTTTGAATATGTAGCTTTCAATTAACTAAGGCGCATTTAACTTTCATATAGACTACATTCTCAAAATAAGTGGTAGGTGTCCAGGGGAGTTAGCAAAATAGCTCAATTCAAATGGCCAGCATTGTGTCCAGTCGGCATTGGGTCCTATTCCCAAAATCATCCATTCGAATCGCAAATACTCAAATTGGTTTTTCGGTAAGAGAACTACGGATTTAAACCTTGCTCCCTTAACAAACCAAACAATAAAGAATTTTAAAAAAATATGAATTTTTGAGATTTCATAGCATTAGCATTAAACTCCCGTAACTCCACATGAGGGAGTTTTAGCACAGGGAGCGTACATTTTTGGAATGCTCATAGGGAGGACCTTCCACTGTAAAAATTTCAATGCAATCGGGCATAGTCACTATACGTTTTTCCAAAATCAGTTAACGTGATTTTACGAAATGAAGTTTACTTGATAGTTCTGACATCAAAAAGCATATAAAACTGCAGCAATATCTGTAGAAGAATACGTCAATATGCACTTTGTATACAAATAATGTTGAGCTGATATGAGTGCTGGCACCGAGTTCCTTATTGACAAATATTTCTGGCTCTGGCAGGAAAATTCATGGAAAAGATACTGTTCTTCCTAAGGCTCGGGAAGTTGATAGCCAACAAGAAGCATCATATTTAATATGGAGGAAGAGATTCTGAAGCTTGTGGAAAATGAACCTTCCATTAGCACTGTGCAAGTAGCACAAGAACTACGCATCAAGCATGGTACTGTTTGAAGAATATTATGGCACTGTATAAATGAAGTCTATTCTCGCAGTTAGTAAAACTGCACCTATAGCTTGGTCAAGACGGTCTTCAGATTTTTCTTCTTATAGAGATCTATAAAAGAGCAAGTCTATCATACACCAATCAGGGACGCCAGTAATCTTCAATAACGCATCTTTGCTACTGCAGCAGCCATTTGAAATGATGTCAGGATTTTAGACTGAATCCCAAAATATTTACTATGAGCATATTGTTTTCACTTTGAGCACTTATTTTAATTATAACGTACTTTTTAAATTGTGTTATTCTGTCATTTATTTAATTACTGTTGAACTTTAGTTAAAGTTCAATTCAATATTCGTACGATTATTTCTCATGTTTTTCGTCAATTCAATTTGTGTGAATATTTCTCACGCTTTTCGTAAAATACTGAAACTATTCATAGACATGTTTGATACTGTTGCAGTATGTTTACTCTTATTTACAACTTTAACCTAACTTAAATTGAAATAGCGCCAAATATATAATAAAACTCTGCTGATCAACTGGTGGACAATCCATGAAAACGAGATCCGTGTGCCGTGGGAAAATTACCCACTTTACTTTTCACTGTGGATGGAGCACTCTTAAGTGCTACTTGCATATAATATTTCAGTGTAAAATGCTACACTGCATAATAATGTAATTACTACTGTACTCTGTATTTTACGCTGTGAAATTCTATTAAAACTCATTTTGCTTTCTAAGAATTAAAATATTGTTTAATTGTGTAAATTCTAACATCGAGTTTAAATTTAATGATTTGAATGCATGGTCTGCTATTAAAATCATTACATATTTTACCACCTATCTTCTTTTAAGATTAAAAACATGCTGTTATACATAACTTGAGTCCACCAACAATTAAAATTAGAAATGTGTATCGATTTTAATTACATAAAATTGCGAAACACAATTCTAAACATGGTAGGTATTCTATAGGCAGTCTAAAACGAACACAGTTTAAGTGTCCACCACACAAACTAAATTATGTCATGCTGATTACAAACGATACGACACAAAACGTAAAAATCATGCTTCAATGATTGAGCATTAATAAGTGCCAGGCTCAGACAATTCACCTAACGTTTTAATGGAAAAAACAACAAATGAAGCATGTCCCATAAGTAACCGGACTAACTAAAACATCATTTTAAAAATAAAGTACAACTCCTACAAAATAATTCCTAAAAATATAAATAAAAAATCCAAATTTGTTAATTCTTATCAACATGAAATCCAATGTTTGGAGAAGAAAATTAAGTACACACAACACAACGTATATAAAAACTCTTTAAAAAGCAGTTAAACCGGCGAAGATTAAAAACACTAAAATTGTGCAAAATGAAAACTCTGTGTTCCTGAGAAATACTCCGAGTGCTCTACAATCATCGAGGATTATTGAAAAACTTAAAAGTAGAGAAAATTGTAAATGAAAATGATCCATCGACATCTGTTTCATTCAACCCACCTCGATCGATGAATGCAGGTACAGAAATAGTGAATATCAATATCGGAAACACCTCCAGTCAGATGGATGCAGCAAATCATAAGTTGCGACAAAACAACATATATACGGTAACTCATTCAAATAAAAAGTTACTAATCTTAGCTGATAGCCAGGGGCGGGATTGGGCCGATATAATGAGGTCTCAGCTACCGAACAATTATGTCGTACAGTGTATTTTCAAACCAAATGCAATATTTGAAGAAGTCGTCGGTGATACTAAAAATCTCACTCGAGATTTTAACAGCCAAGATTGCGTAATAGTTATGGCGGGTTCTAATAATGCAATGAAAGGTGTAGCTATAAACAAAACGACGCTTAATGTAACATTAAACTATTTACAAAAAACCAATTTTATCTGTGTTGGTGCTCCATTCTGGGAAAAACGTGTAGTGCTGAATAAGTTAATTATACTTTGTTTAATGAAATACAAAAATATAATAGTGGAATTTTTGTGGATGTAAACAGAGTTCTATCTGTAAGAAACCTAATTGAAAATTTCATAAATTGGTTAACCTCATAACTATAACTTGTTACAACGGCGATGAAACTGAAAACGACCATTTTTCGTAATCAACGAGTCCCGTCAAGATCATAGCCTAAATTTAATACTCTTAAATATACAAAGCATTAATAATAAATTAGGCGAATTGGCTGCACTCGTTGAAGATCTCAATTATCCTAACTTAATTTGTATTACTGAACATTGGATTAAGAAGGAACAAACGATCCCACAGCTCTGTTACAGTTTTAATTCCTCAGATCGACATTGATCATATTTTTGTCCAAAATCGAGTACAAACTACAGGGTTCGGCAGATTTACTAAAAAGAGCACAGATCTTGATGTATCGGAGCAGATGATGGCGCTCCAGTTACCCTCGGTCTAGCTTAGTCGAGAAGGCGTGGTTCGAAAGCTCAAAGAAAAACCGGCGGCACTTACCCTATGGCTTGCTTAAGATAGATGCCTAGAGCGCCACTCGTTCTTAAAGGAAGAATAACTCGCGTGATCAGAACGAGACCTCGCGCGAGCTATCAAGGAGTCCTCCAGGTTCGCCACTATTCACCTCAGTGCTGCTCACCAAGCCTCCTCCACCAGGTCTGCAGGTACAATCACAGGGTGGCCGTGAATCTAATGTCTTACCTTTTTAAGGGCCACCCTTCTGGAAAACAAAAAAAGTATCTTACTGCAAGCCCGTATGCTTGAGGCTTGTTCGGCAAACGAGACCTGTTTTGGCTTTACAAATTAATTACACATGGCCTATTGCCAGTCGTATGGTTGAAGACCCAGACGGCTTTCGTTTATAATACTGTGAATAACTAGACTGACTTTGACCAGATTAATGTTTAATAGTTTAAATTCATACAGGAAATGTTGCGTTTAATTTTACAAGTAAAACACCGTACCTAATGATTTAGGGAATCCCAGCAAAGTTATCTTAATAGTTAAGTAAGCATACAAATAGAACATAGTGGTACATTCAATCAACAACAATAGGGATTACTCCCAGCAATTTATCAATAAGGCAGCGCAATAAATTACCAGCCCAAGGGCTACGCAAAAGATATGCGGCGCACACACGTGATATCTTTTTGCGGCACTGTCGTGGTACATTTAACACACAAACAAAATACAAAGTTGGATCCTACCTGACCCAAAACACGTGTTGTTTAAGGGATGGCGGTGACAGGAGCCAGACCTGGTGGTTACTTAATGGTACGGCTTCCAGCGGCAACGATGTAGGCTTCCCCCCGGAGTATAAAATGACAGCAGACAATACGACAATATCGCGCGGCGAGCTCCCCTCTAATTACTGTACACACCCGGCGTTGTTACACAAATATGCATTAAGCAATGGTTTTCCCCACTTAACAGGAAAAGTTATTTAAGGCTTAAAGATGACGTCTCTTAACAAATCGGCAATTAAAGCGAAGACCTCCCCTGGGAAACAAAACTAGATGAGACGCCACTGCCTATCGTAACGATGCCGGCTACATTACTTCACTACAATCCGCTCGCGCGCACTTTCAAAAATCCACAAGAATGATTGCTTCAAAGCTTCGAGCTTTACTGACCACTAGCGTGCCACAGGACACACCAAAAGTTCGCACAAGAGCCAAAAAGGATTCACCACGTTAATCACCAAATGTTAGCAAAAGCTCCCCCGATTCGCGGCACAAGTTATGAATCGGGGGTGCGAAAAAAAACACAACGTCTCGTTCACTCAAGTGCTGGGTAGGGATTAAAATTTGAAATCGGACTTCGCGAGAAGAACACGACGAAAAAAAGTTTCGAACTCCGAAACCATTATTTTCATATGCACGGTTAACTAAGGGTTTATCAAACTTTATTTCAATAGTCCCAAAACTGGACGTAAAATGCGTGGGCTGAAAGCACAACAAAGAAGCCTTTAACGGTGATGCAATTGCTGATTTAGCAAGAACCAGGGGAAGCCCCCAGTTTACAACGAACATTCTACAGTCCTCAAATGTCATACTGATAACGAGTTCTACGAAAATCGTGAAGCTATGACAGCCGGAAAGCAGGATATATTTCTGAAACAGCGCTTAAGCATAGCGCAACAAGAGATTTATCGAACCTTATTTTCAAAGGCTAATTATCGAGCCGTAATCAGGTCAAACAAAGAACAAAGCCCGCGAATTATTCGAGAACATTTTTCCGCCAATTCGGCGCCATAGAATACCAAGAAACTTCAGGCGATAATTTAGAAGCTTAATTACGTCAAAATCACTTAACAAGCTGTTAAATTACAAGGCGGTATCAATATATAACAGAAAAAATCGTAATCGCGGCGGCACTCTAATATATTGCCATGATCAGTTTGTTTTCTCTGGGATTACCGACTTTGATGGTTTAATAGTTGAGTTGTCGTTTGAATTTTGTTGTGCGTTTAGTGAACAATTAAATACTGTCGTAATATGCGTTTATAGATCACAATTGGGAGAACTAAATCAATTTTTCAGTGGTTTAGACTCTCTGCTCAACAGAATTTCTTATAAAAACAATGTAATTTTAACCGGTGATTTTAATATTAATTTTAACTCTGACTGTCATGACTCCGTAACAATGAAAAATTTATTAAGAATACATAACCTTGAAATGCACTTAAAGTCGTTTATTAGATTTTAAACTACTCCATCTTTGATAGATTATGTATGTTGTAATATAAAAAAAGTTGACACTGAAATACTTGCAGGTATTTCAGATCATGAAATGATTGCAGCAAAATTTTTCATTAATAAAAATATTCATGTTAGAACTATTAAAAAAACTAAACGAATTTTTAGTAAATGCAATTTTGAAAAATTTTCCTCGTTATGTTCAATATACAACTGGTCGAATTTACTTCAAAACTCTGATGCTAATCTTAATACTACTTTTTGCGAGTTCATTGAAGTGACGGCTAGCTTTTTTAATACGGCGTTTCCCTTAAAAAATGTCAAGGAACACATTAATAAAACTTGGATAACCCAAGGTATTCGTACATCCTGCAAAAATAAAAGGTGTTTAAACTACATAAAAAATTTACTTCAAACCCCGCAATTTTAAACCACATATCGATATATAATCGAGTTTTTCGTTCTACAATAAAATTATTCAAAAATATTTACTATTCAAAACAAATTTCTACATCGTCTAAGTCCAAAAAAATGTGGAAGTAAAGAAAGAAAAGAACAATCAACTACCATTAAATTAAGATCAGAAAATAATTCTCTCATTGAAGATCCATTCTCAGTAGCCGAATCGTTTAACTTATATTTTCAGTCTATTGCCACAACCTTGACAGGTAATATAACACAAGGAACTGGCCGCTTATCAACAATTAACTCAGTAAATACGAAAACATTCTCTTTTTGCCAATGGATGTACATGAAATCAAACAAACAATTAGCAATTCAAAAAACAAACATAGTGCTGGTTTAGATGAAATACCTTTACGTGTTATTCAAAACCTAACTGAACCCGCCTTACATGTTCTGACTGAACTAATTAATATGTCTTTTCAAAATGGACAATTTCCAGATTGTCTTAAAATATCACTAATTAAACCTCTTTTTAAAAGCGGAAACGAAAATGAAATGTCCAACTACAGACCCATTGCACTGCAATCTTCTTTTTCAAAAATTATAGAATGTTTAGTTCACAAGCGCATGATTGCTTTCTTAAATTCAAATCACATCTTATCGTCTCAACAGTTCGGTTTCAGAGCAGATCGGGGTACAAACGATGCCATTTTTTAACTTTCTTTCGGTTATATATGAATATCTAAATAACAGCAAAGCCAATGTAAGTTTATTTTGTGATTTATCAAAAGCTTTTGACTGCGTAGACTTTGATATATTTTTAGAAAAATTAGAAAATTACGGATTTAGAGGAATCTCCTTAGATTGGTTTCTATCTTATTTAAATAATGGTAAACAATAAATTAGTTGAAATTAAACAATATAGCGGAAATGTGTGTAATACGTTCAGATCTCATCAAATAGATGTGCTATGCGGTGTCCCACAAGGTAGTATATTGGGACCACTGCTATTTATAATATACATTAATGGCATTTCGTTCAATTCTGCAGGAAACATTAGACTATTTGCTGATGATACAAGTGTATCTCGGGCCAATAACAATGTTAAATCTTTAAATTCAATTGTTTATGCTGATATTTTAAAAATAAGCAATTGGTTTGCAAATAACAAGCTATCACTTAATCTAACAAAAACTAAAATAATGTCATTTAGCATAACACATTCAAATACGAATGAATTTTCTGTTAATATCGATAACAATATAATAGAAAATGTAAATCACGTAAATGGCATAAACACGTTGAATCTCTTTGCACTAGACTTACTACTGCTTGTTACGCAATTAAGCATTGCTTTACGAAGTCGGTCAAAAGATTGCTCAACAAGCTTATTTTGCTTTATTTGAATCAGTACTTCGCTACGGTATATCTTTTTGGGGTGTCGCTGATTTAATGTTATTAAACACAGTATTTAAAATTAAAAAAAGAGCTTTACGAATTTTAAACCATAAGAATCCTAGAGATAGCTGCAGGCCCCTCTTCAAATATAGTAAAATCTTTGCTATTACAAATTTATATATACTTGAAACAGCATCACTTGTATTTAAACAGCTGCCGTCATTCAATAAAAGAAATGATATTCACAAACATGATACTAGAAACTCCCAAAATTTAGAAGTAAATAAACCTACTAATAAACTTTAAAAAAAATCTATTATGTACACTGGATTATCTATTTATAATAAACTACCTGCAAGTATTAAAAGTTCACAGACTCTTAAGCAATTTAAAATAAAATTGAAACATTACCAGTATCTTCATAACGTTTAATAACATCGTAAATGGTGCTTTTTGCAATTCCTTCAGCAGAAAAATGTGTAAAAGTCAATAATTTTGACCTGTCCGCTTTTTGAATATAAAATTGGAAAATCCGTTCTGCGCGTGCTTCTTTGTCGTCGCGTTTCATCTTGAAATAATAAAACTTTCAGAAGAAACACTTACATTCGTTTAAAATACACAAAACGTAAAGTCACCTTTGAGAAACGTCAAAATATAAGCGTTGCTTATTGTTTCAACGCTGCCTTGGATTTGTAGTCCGGTTACTTATTGGACATGCTTTAAGTTATAGAATAATTAGCAATACTATGTATAATTAACGACTAGTCTGATTATTGCCAACAATATTTGTACTTAATAACATGTTTTCATTAGTTCATGTCATCAGTAGCAACGCGTATAAAATTATTTCATTAGTCATGCCGTTAGTAGCAACCACACAAAATTACAACCGGTTGCTACCAATCTTAAATTACATTTAAAATATTTTTTTATATTTACCGTGTTTGCTAGATTCTATCGTAGAAAAAATATTGTACGATACACATGAATAAAGCATCTTTAGTCACTCGCGAGGCTTAAAATGAGAGTGAGCGAGCGTATTAACTCAGCCCCACTTGTGCCTAAAAACTAGATTTACGCACTTGTATCGTAAATTACTATTATGACTGCTAATAATTTTTTGAAATATTCAAATGACATTTTTAAAATTTCATTTAAAAAAGTAGGCTTTTTTAAATTAAATTCGGTGTGCAAAGTGCTGCTTTTTTTCACTCAGTGAAAAAAAGTGACACTGCTTTTAATTTAGGAATGGACGATTTTAAATAGACATTTCCTTAATTACCAGCACTGTCCAACGCACTTGACTAAAATGAAGGCAAATAAAATTCTATACAAAATAGGCTTGGATTTGAATATTTAACGAAATTTTAAAAACTCGTATTAGCGTGCTTATTGGTCACACGTGTAGATTATTAAACGAGACGCACACTTCACACTTGTGAAAAAAAGTTGCACTTCTATTACACTTGTGGTCTAAATAACTATTATATGGTTACCTGAATAGCTATGTGATGTATTCTGCTAAAGTAAACAAGCCATTTGATCGCTACTGTGTCAGATGCTACACATGAAGTTTTGCTGTGATTCTGAAACAAAATGATATTCATATTACAAATGCTTTTAATCAGTTGCTTATTGAAATTAGAAGTTTACAAATAGTATTATCGGTACATACCTACTATTTATACATATATTAAATGTGATCGAATATACAAACAATTAGTATCTATACACCTGGAGTCTTTGAAAATTGTATCAAATCTAGCAGATGCCTGTAGTCCACCCCATTAATTATGTTTATAACACACGAATCAGAACACTAAATGCAAGGTTTAGCACATTTTAGATCGTTACGAATACAGCGCAGGTACGTTCTGAGATTATTTACCCAAATTTATGTACTGATACACTATCTCATTGCTAAATGGTAAACACTTTACCGTTAATTTTCGCAAATGCCTAATATCTACAAAACAGATGACAAGTATCTAAACTCGAAAAGCAAACAATGTCGCCATCTTAAATAGTGATGGGCCGGTAATCTTGTATTAGCTGCTTTCGCATTACACATTAGAGTACTCTGGAGTGCACCAGAGCAAGTTACCTCGCGTTCGAATTACAACATCATTTTTGGAGTAACTAACGCTAGTCTTCCTTCCCCTGCCCCCTTCGCTGGCATGCGCTGTTGTGTTATTTAGAATCAGCTGTCAGATTTAAACGCCTTTTGGATGAATCCGAGTCTCAATTTACTGTAATTAACAGAATTAACTACGAATTAAGTTCTTGAAATCTATTTTGAGCGCAGTCTGTATATACCACCCATATTTTAAACGTTCAATTCAAAAGCAAATTAGTTAGGTTATGTATTTTACGCGAGAGGGTAATCTTGTATTGTACGACGCTACCGATGAACTACTGTTCCTAGAGTCAGTAATCTTGAGCTGCGTTCGTTAATTACATCGCGGAGCGGAGCCTGAGCAGATCGAGTTTCAGTCACGTGACTACCGAGCATCGAATATTGGAAAGTATTTACCGAACGCTCAACTGTCACTTGTCACGAACTGCGCATGTGTCAAATTAAAACGCGGGGTTGAGAATTTGTATTCGAAATGGTTTCGCGATATGCTGAAATAATTGCTGTATTGAAAGTAGCAAATACGATATTTTTTGAAGAAGACGACGACGAAAAAAATATTATTCCTAAAGTGAACAACTATGCTGAAAAAATAGTGTCTCGCTTTTCTGATGAACAGTTTAGACAGCATTTTCGAATTTCTTCAAGTACGTTTGAAAACTTATTAATGAAATTGCAAACAGTACAAACCACTAATAACAACGTTACTAATGGACGTCCTGAAATAGCTACCGAAAAGCAATTATTGATAACTTTGTGGTGTTTAGCAAACTTGGAATGTTTTAGGTAAGTGTACGTGTACATACCAAAGATCTTTAAGAATTATATTTAAAATAGTTAAATATGTAGAATCTCTGTTTAATTTTGAAAAGAAAATTTAAAATCATGTAAATACAATTATTATTCTTAGATCAGTAGCAGATAGATTTGGAGTCAGCAAATCCAGTTGTTGGGCTATTCTCTACAGAACCTGTAATAGGTTACTAGAAATTAATCAACGTTACAAAATAATTGTGTGGCCATCTGCAGAACGCGCCGAACAAATTATTTCTGATTTTGAAGCCATAAATGGATTTCCTGGTAAGCTAATAAATGTTAATATTTTAGTAAAATCATTTAATAAGTGTATATCATTTTTAGGTGTTATTGGTGTAATAGATGGGTCACATATTCCCATATTAAAACCCAAAGAGCATCCTGCTTCGTACTTTTGTCGAAAGCAGTTTCATTCAGTGCTTTTGCAAGGGGTATGCGATAGCAAAAAACTATTTTTAGATGTTTTTGCTGGAATACCTGGTTCAGTCCATGATGCTAAATTGTATAAATTTTCGGATTTAAGCACTAGAATCAGTACCAACTCGGTCATCTTTCCAAATAATAGTCATATAATAGGTGATTTGGCATATCCTTTATCCACCAAATTATTGGTAGGATTTAAAAATAGTGGTAATTTAACAGCAAGACAGAAAAATTATAATCATAAACTTTCCCAAATTCGAGTTGTAATAGAACACGCATTTGCTTACCTAAAAGGACGATTCAGAAGGCTTAAAATGTTGGAAACCATACGTTTAGACCTGATTGCACTGCTTATTGTTAGTGCTTGTATATTGCATAATATATGTATACTAGATGGTGACATACCTGACGATATGGTAGAACAAGAACTATTGCAGGATGATGCAGATATAATTATCAATCCACATAACGTAGTGGATAATGATGCTGCTATTGTTAAAAGAAATGACATTGCTAATGCATTAGCTGTAGACCTGCGTTATAGCTAATCTTTTTTTTTAGAAACTATAAACAGTAAATACATGATTGTGGAATAATAGAAACTTTTGTTTTAATAATATTTAGATTTTAAAATTTAAATTACATGTGAAAAGTACTATTGCTACCAAAAAAAAAACTAGGACTAGTTTTTAGCTGTGTGATTGAATTTTTAATTCTGGCTGGTAACTAAGTCATAACTGTATCTGTACGGTAATAGTCCTTTACCCTATATGGCCACCATTACCATACTGCAACCGACAAACTATTGAACAAACCATGGACGTTATGAATCATAACAGCTTTAGATGTCTTCTTCAAAGCATCTGCGGCAGTTATGATACTCATAACATTTCTAGATATGTTAATAGCTATTAAATTATATCAAAATGCAACTGTCAATCGTACTTAGAATGAGATTAGTGTAAAGAGTTAGGATTATTTCTTACTTAGAAGACGGTATAACTATTCAGAAAACTGCTCATTTATCTGGTTTTATACTTGTTTCATATTGTAGCATCTGATATTAAAGTTTGATATAACACGACAGTTCTAGTTTTTTTTTTAGTAACAATAGTATCTACATAAGTTTCCATTAATAAATATACCTAAAGCAACACTTATTAATTAGCATTATTTTGTCTTTCAAGGCTTGTTGCAATTCTCTCAAGAATTTCCAGAAAACGATCTTGCCGTTGCATTCTTTCCTGATGACGACGTTCAATCGGGTTCACTCTGCGCCTCCTTCTTGCAAAAGAAGACTCAGTATTTTGTTCATCGGGTTGGACGTTAACGTTACCACCGTTGCTTGAGGATTCCAGTGCAGTCGCATTTGCAGTGTTTCCAGAAATAAGTAAACCCATATTGCTACTACATGTAGCAACTGGAGAAATCTCTGGTTTTTTAAATAATATTTTGTCCATCCTGTGAAAATACTCCCACTGCCTGGTTTGATTGCCGGAAGTGCTGTTATGTTGTTTAATTTCTTTATAGGTTTTAATCAGTGTTTTCCACTTGGTATCGCACTGGATCCAAGTCACATTTGTATGAAATTTCTCATTAATTTCTGTGGCCACTTTTTGCCACACATGTTTTTTAATTCCTCTTTCAAATTGAACTTCATTTTCCTCGTACAGATTAATTAACATTTGCGTGGATTCACGTATCCACAATTTCTTTTCCGAGGAAGTGGAAGCAACATTATCACCTGATGATTGATTTTGGGAAATTATAACATTCGTGTTAACGGGAGCAACAATCTCTCGAATGATTTCCAATTTTTCGCCTACAGTGTTGGAAAAAATGCCAAACTTGGCTAATTTATCCTGTTTAATGGCCTCAATAAAAAACTCGACTGTAAAGTTATCATCTAAAACGATTTTTAATTAACTAAAGATTTTTAGAAATTTACGAATATTATGTATAAGTGAAAAAACATACCATTCAATAATTTTTGAATTAACTCTTCATCGTGTTCGTCAAGCACGACTTTCGCTCCGTTTATTACGAAATGAAGCAGCATTTTGTTAATAATATTATATTCAACAATAAACTAAGTTTTTATAAATTTACTGTAAAATGTGACAGCCTACAATTCAAAACTTAAATAACGCCGCCGTTCAATTGTCATGCGCAGATCCTCTGTTCGCTCGGTGGAAATACATCGAGCAAATCGAGTTACATCGAAACGCTCGCTCGGTACTTACCGAACGTGCACAGATCCCCTCGGCGGGCTCGCTCCGTATTTAACGAACGATCTCGAGGAAACAGAGCTGTCAGAGGTACCTTTCCGAACGCAGTTTTGGAGGGAGGCGCGAACAGCTGATCGTTTAGATCAAAAGTACCTTAAAACGTTGCCAGACCTGTATTGTTTGGATTCAACAGCGTTTCGCGTTTTTTTATAAACAATTTACTTTAATGTTTGTAGTTACATGTATGCACAGTTTTATTAACAATTCAATTTATTTTTTGACAATCTACGCTTTTTTATAAACAATTTACTTTAATTTTTGTAGTTACATGTCGTCCACTTTTTTATATTCAATAATAAACTGAGCACTGTTTGAAGGTTTAGTTACAAATACAGTAGATTTTATTTCTACCCTACACACCTCTGTATCTTCCTCTTCCATTTTCCAACAGATGTAATTTTATTTCAATTATTATAATAATAACAATAACAATACATTTATTTGACTAGATTGCAATAAATAATACAAAATATTACAGTCCATAAACACAAAGTTTATGATGTTACATCCAAGATTATAGAGTCTAAAAATATCCACAGAGTAGAAACAATTATGAATTAGTAGCTGTTTTATTATTGATTTAAATTGTTTTATTATTGATTTAAATTTTCTGTCGTTAAGATTTTTAAATGAAGATGGAAGTTTATTAAAAGTCGAACATCTAAGGAGTTACGAAAGGATTCTGCCGTTTTGAATTGTTTAGAAATAATAAGATATATTAGGGGCTATCAGTTATTACTGCAATTTTTAAATAATTTTACTGCAAACCCGTACACGCGGATAATAATTTCTGGTAGCTTAATAACGTAGTACGCATATTCTGACCCGAGTGGTGCCGATCGGTTTGTTTACATCTCTGTGACCTAACCTGCACAGAAGTAAACAAAGGTCTGGCAACAGTGTAAAGTATTTGACCTGTTAGCGATCCCTCCCTACAAGATTACTGACTCTAGGAACAGTAGTTCATCGGTAGCGTCGTACAATACAAGATTACCCGCGAGAGTAACCTAACGTCTGTTCGAATTACAAAGCAACTCACCCCACAGTAATTCACCCCAGAGTCAATTGCACCAGTGCTAGTTGCACTCAATTCGAAAGCAGCTGTTGTACGACGCCACCGATGAACTACTGTTCCTAGAGTCAGTAATCTTGGAGGGAAGGCGTACAGCTGATCGTTTATATTAAAAGTACCTTAAAACGTTGCCAGACCTTTATTGTTTGGCTTCAACAGTGTTTGGCGCCAAATTATTTTTAGTTTGTTTTTAATCGTGAACAATCGTTAAACAAACGACATATCTACCTAACAGCCTTCACACCGAAGGAAATTATGTATTAATCCCCGCTTCGCCAACGGTTCAATACATTTTAGTTTGACCCTAACCGCAACACCTGCAAGAATCAGAAATATGGTTTAGTGTCAAAATGTTACCTTCATTCACAAAACAGTTGGAGCTAGAACATCTCTATTCGACAATGATGTTAGGACCACGATAAACATGCAAACTAAAACGAACTAGGCCCCAAATTGCTATACAAGTAAACAAACAAAGGTCTGGCAACAGTGTAAAGGCCCCTACAGACGATGTGCCAAACGTCAGCCAACGTTGGGCAAATGCACGTTTGCCATACCGTGTGTATGATCAGCACATGACAAATGCACACAAATGTTGGCGTTCGGAGACGTTCGCTTAGGAGGCGGTAAATATTCCACAAATCAAAGGGTAAACGAATGTTGGCCCAGGTGTGCAGATGCATGGGTCTCTCCGTACACACGACGTGTATACATTTGTTAAAGTGTCTTCAACGTTTTTGTACAGTTGAGTTTTAGTTTTATTATACTAAAGTGATTGTTTAAAAAGGTGAGTAAGAACTATTAAAGTTAAATTATTTTTATTTTCGAAATAGGTACCATCTTCTCTTCCTTTTTTTCAAATACCTCTGTCTTAATACGTGAACACAAGAAGTAAGTAAAATAGTACTTGCAGCTATAATTTCTGCTTCATTATTACTTATTTGTTAGAATATACAATTTTGGATTGAAAAAACAAAAAACCATAAAAATAATAGGTATAGTATTCCAACCAAAATTTGGAAAGTTATTTAAAATCCAGTACACCATGAAAAGTGTAAGTCAGGTCTAAGTTGGTTTCATACAATCAGTAAATAATATTCTAATGTCAATCAGCTTTCAAGTAATGACAGTTCATTTGTAAATTGTACATATAACTGTTTTATTAAGGCATTGTAACATTGTCCATGATTTAAGTAGGTACTAGTTGAGTTTTTAAAACCGTATAGTAGCATAGAAAATTTTGAAAAACGTATATATCTTCCAAACTTCCCAATGCATCTGTCAAATTTGAAGGTTATTATCGAAGTGTCACTGAATGACAATCAAACAGTAATTTTATGAATTAAGTTACGAAGTGACTTACTGTTTTCAATGCTGGCCTGATTTTAAATAGCTTTCCAATTTCTGGTTGGAATACTATACATACACGAGCACATTGCGTTCGTTGTCACATTGGTACAGTAGGTTCGCCTATACTAAGAAATCCAACGTTGGACACATCGTGTGGAGTAACATGTGGCAAATGCTTACGTTTGACAAACGTTGGCCCGAATCTATACGCATTCACAAACGCCAACGTTGGCCGACGTTTGACACATCGTCTGTAGCGGCCTTAAGGTATTTGACATGTTAGCGATCCCTCCCTCCAAGATTACTGACTCTAGGAACAGTAGTTCATCGGTGGCGTCGTACAATACAAGATTAGTACCGATGGGCCTATCCGGAATGAATAATCGGAAAGTTTCCGATTGTTCAATAAATCGGAAGGTTCCGATTATTTCGCAACGTTTCGGAACTTTTCGGAATTCGATTATTTTACTGTTCGGTATACAAAATGAGAAAACGAAATGCCAATTTGAACTGAACGGAATACGAAATGTTGTGTTGACTCACTTGACTGCTATATGCTGGCACTAATGACAGTGGTATTTCGTAGATTAATTATTAGATAGTACACCTTACAGACTTCAAATTCATGTATTGTTTTATACTATCTATTATGTACTTTATGTGCCATTAAAGTTTAAAATATCACTACCATTTTCCAAAAGTCTATTAAAGTAACTACTGTAATAATTTGAAAAAATATTTTATTTCCTCACATCCCACTGTGCGACTCAAACTCATAAATTGTTTTACTGGCCGTCTTAAAAACCCAAACAATAGATGCCAACGCAGACAAAGGCTTACGGCGCAACGGTGAGTGCTCGCATCGCAAATTTGGACGCACTTCATCTTCCTTCCGCTTGTTGTTGTTTCGCTCGTTTTCCCTTGCTTGCATTTATGGAATGTAAAATAATCGGATGATATTCCGATTTTATAAACATTCCGAAATGGAACATTCCGGTTATTGAAATCATCCGATTATGCCCATCACTAATCTTAAATCATATATCACGTTGTTTTATTGATATACGAGATACGAGTACTCCATATATGTATTATACATATATTGCTAGTAGCGCCTCGGAACGCCCGAAACCACTATACGGCGTCGACATAGTCTTACTTTGAGTATAACGCGTCTCGTACGCATGCGTGAGAATTCAAACTCCGCCTTTAGAAGCGAATTTTAAACTTGACCACTTCCCCATTGGGCGGACGACGCCACCGCGCTTGCGCACAGCTCACCATTATACATTGAAGAGTTGGTTGTCTGTCTCACTTCCTTCGTGAGTTTCCCACTCATAGCCGCTAGCAATATAGTAAGTATTACATATATGGAGTACTAAAGTGCAAAATAGCTACTCCATAAAGCAACTACTCCAACTACTCCATAAAGTAACAAGAAATAGAAGAAAAAATCTGATGTGATACACGCACACAACTTCCTTTTACAGTGATATTATAATTAGCCAAAAATTTGATTTTTAATTTTTAAGCGTTTGTCAAAAATTTTTAAAAATTACAAATTCTACAAAATTGGTGCAAAATAGAGCGTTAGGTGAAGAGACAAATTTTCTCTAGAACTTTAAAGAGAATTCAAAAATGTAATAATATACCGGGTGTTCTATTTAAAATAGGAGTTAATAAAAAAATAGAAAAAAAAAACAAAAGAAACCTATTTTAGAAGTATTCACCTGGAAAATCACCTATCTCACATCAATACACATTAAAAATGTAATGAAAATGAAAAGTTTGAAAAAAATCGTTAGAGCCGTTTTTGAAAAAATCGAAAAAAACTGAAAAATTACAAGAGTAAACACCTACCGGTTATACGATTTTCTTCAAAAGCTTGCTGTCGCATCTACATAGTACACAAAACTTATATATGAAGTTTCAACCCCACACCTCTTTTCGTTTTTGAGATATTCTGTTCACAGACACACAGACACAGACACACACACACACACACAGACACACACAGACACACACACACACACAGACACACGCACACACACACACACACACACACACACACACACACACACACACACACACACACACACACACACACACACCACACACACATACCCCCCCCCCACACACACAGACAGACCAATAAAAAAAAATGTTTTTTGGGATCAGGTGACTCTGAAACGTGAAGATATGTTGAAAACTCAATTTCTAATTTTTGGGGTGAATCCAATACTTCCTTTATTGTAAAAGGAAGTAAAAAAGCCTAGAGCAAGGATGACAGCGCATCTTTTTAAGTAAGTCGCTATGTAATATAAACTTAATCGATCATTCGATTTGTATTTGAATCGCTAAAACTCTTTAACCGTAATTGTTTGTCAAGATTAAAAAATTTAAATTATTAACATTTAGGCTAAGTATGTTTAAAGAATTAAAAAAACACCGTCGAAATGTTAGCGAGTGGGCCCACCGGGAAACTTACCCAAAAGGCTTCTGATTAAAGGTACGTATTCATAATTATTATGGAGTTTAAAATTTTTACTTTCGATAACCTACCGATATATTTATAAATTATTGTTAGGATCAACCACAAAATATTAGTCGAAGGTCTGGTCTTGCATTTTGCAAAAAACTAGAAACTAATAATATAATGCCAATACAAAATAACAACATAAATATTTATTCTTTGGTAAACTTGGAACAGAAATATATTTTTCCACAATACTTTTAATATCAAAATTTCAGTTATGTTCACGTACCGAGAATTTCTGGCAAATAAATAGGAGAAATTGAGATACCTTATTGCTACAATGCCAGTGCCGTACATCACGGAAATCTAATTGTGTTCTGTCATTTGTCAAGAAAAAGGTCAAATTACATTTTTATCTTCACCTGTTCTTAAATCACTTGTTAACTGGCGGAAATTAAAAATTTTAATTTCAATTCCCTAGCCGGCAATCTGCTTGGTCAGTACTTGGATGGATAAATCTCTGGAGAGAGGTCGTAGTGTTCTAGCTAGATATGCTGCACTACCTCAAATACCTCTTGTTACGTGTTAAAAGCGTTATTAGTTTACGTTATATATGGCCATGAATAGACGATCAATAAGTAGACTTTATGGGAAGGTATTACGAGATCTGATTGAAAATGATATTAAAGAGAACGAAGAAGAAGAACAAAGCGGTTTTCGTGCTGGGAGATCATGCACTGACAATGTCTTCTGTCTGAAACAAATCATAGAAAAGAGGACCGCTAGAAACATAGAAACCCACATTACATTCGTAGACCTCCAAAAAGCATACGATACAGTTCCCATTTCTAAACTGTGGGAAGTATTAGAACATTCAAACATCAATCATACATATATACATGCTCTGCAAGAACTATATAAAGACTCAAAATTTCAAGTAAAGATAGGTAGATACGCCACGCAAAAGTTTTTGGTTAACAAGGGACTGAGACAGGGGTGTTGCGTCTCCCCAACCCTTTTTAAAATATACGTAGCAGCAGCTCTGAAAAAGTGGAAAAAGAAGGTTCATGGCATGGGTATTGAACTTAATAACAGCTGCATGTACACCTTACAATTCGCCGACGATCAGGTTGTTATAGCAAATGATAAAGATGACATGCAATACATGATGCGAAAACTGATAGAAGAATACGTAGAATGGGGGCTATCAGTCAATAATAAAAAAACACAGTACTTATGCATAGGAAAGGAATCTAGTACATTAGATCTTGAAAACGGGCAAGAAATCTCCAACTGCCATAACTACGTCTATTTGGGTGTTACATTCGATGATTCTGGTACTGATTCGAGAGAGATAGAAAAGCGAATTGTACAAGCAAGGAAAATTATTACATGTCTCAATAGTATATTCTGGAGTAAAGAAATAACAAAGAGAAGAAAGTTTAATATTTATGAAACTATGGTTAAAAGCACTCTTCTGTATGGCGCTGAAACTTGGAGGATAACGGAAAAATATAAAGCAAAACTGGAAGCAGTAGAAATGGATGCGATGAGAAGATCTTTATGTATTTCAAGAACAAGTCACATTAGAAACGATGTAGTAAAACAACAGATGGGGATTGAAGGAAATATAGTAACCGACATAGACAACAAACAGCTAACATGGTATGGCCACGTACAGCGTATGCCGGAAACAAGACTACCTAAACAAGTTTTAGAATGGCAACCAACTGGACGTCGGAGAAGAGGTAGACCCCGGTTGGAGTGGCAAAAAACGATACATATATCGATGAGCGATAGAAACTTAACACCAGAAGACTGCGAAGACAGAAGAGGATGGAGAATAGGCGTCGGACAACGTCGTAAGACGTTCTAAACCGGCTTATCTATATACATATAGACGATCAATTGGGAAAAGACAGTCGACGCGTATAAAAAATTATATCCGAGTTGCAAGGGTTTTTAAAAAAGAAAAGAGGGTAAGAACATAATATCAGGTTTTTGTTATCGCAGCGGTGACATGAGAAAAATATAGATGTACATTAAAGGTTTCGTGGTAAAAATGTGGTGAACCCGGGATTTCTCGATTTTCGTTAATGGTATGTTGATACTAAGGAAGATTGCTTGAGGCAGATTTTGAGAGCGGGTTTCCAAAGGATTTAGCTTCAAGTCATGTTGACTGATTAAGGAACCACGGAAAGCGTTGCATAGTTTTTTGGCTGTTAGGGCAGGGTATGTATAGTTGTTTTTGGAACTATCTGATTCTATTTTCGTAATTGGAAATTATAGCAACAAGTTCGGGGCGACGAAACGCATTAGTTTGAACATATCTTCCAAAAATTTCGCTACGGAGAGAGAGTCGTGCGGTTGATTGACGCCAACTGACAGCTGACGTTTAGCGGCTGACATAGTAAGCGTTTAGGAGAGTAGATCATCCTCTTAGTCGGTGATGCATGCTGGTTAAGCTTCTGAGAGGCTAGTCATCATTTCCGCAAGCGTAACGATTACAGATAAGTGAATTAAAGTTAAAACTGTGATATTTCGCATATTGTCAAACAGTAAAAACAGTTTATAACCCCATAATTGTACACTAGCTATTAAATAACTGTGTGTTAGTATTAGAGTCGGATGAAGTAGTCAAAAAGTTAATTAACGTAATCTTAAATTGGTACCCCTTTTGATAATTAGAAATATGATTAGATAGGAAATTGAAGCTGACAATTGTTCCCTTTCATGCAACATAATAATCAAAACAAGAAATATTAATAAATCTACATAAAGAATTGCTCCTTTCACATAATCGTCAAAGTTTCAAAGATTGTAATGTGGTATACATATATAGCGAAGTTCATAAGTTTTCTTTCGCCTATATAAGTGTACTTGGGAGTAATAAAACTTGTTGACGCTCAGATAATTAGGACTGTCCATTATTAAAGAATACACGCAGTCTTCACTGAAGCTAGTGACGGGCCCCCAAATACACAATTATAGCGTATAATTTTTGATGTAAAATATAAAAGGCTGGCCTAAAGGTAAGAGAAAAGCTAACACTCCGTCGAATTTAAAAATGCACATACCCTCAGCAGCTCGATGCGCCCAGCACCCCGACACTGTGTAGACGCTGCAGCTATGTTGCACTACTTAAATGAAAACACTTCTGCTTTGCTAATAAACACTTTATTCTTGTACCATAACTAAATAATACAAAAACATGTATGATAATTAACCAAGCCACGATCTGAACTGCACGCGCTGCGACCGGTAACTGTCTAGCGTCATTTTTCGTTGCGCGTGAACCAATAGCGCCGCTTCGCCGGAAACAAGGTTTAACTGTTGCCAAAACGCACGCAAACTTAAATACGCACTGCCGCTACATTACCCCCTTCCCAATGACGTAGTCATGAATCCGTGAACTGAAAACGTACTGGGAGAGTGATGGTGCGACCGGATCTGGTTGTTGTGGAACGGAGGTTTTGCTGTTGGAGAGCTTCCGGGTTTTTTTTTTGTAAAAACAGGGTTTCAAGCGATCCATGGAGATGTTGACAGGCTTTCCTTTAATTTTTATTGTGTACACCTTGCCTTTGCGATCAAGGACTTCGTATGGACCTGTGTACGGAGGCTGTAATGATTTTCGGACGCTATCATCCCGCAAGACGACATGTGTGCATGTCGGTAATTCGGAAGGCACGAAAACTGCTGCTTGGCCGTGGTGTGAAGTTGTAGGGCGCATTTGCCGGATGATCTGACGAATTAGTTCCGGGAAGAATGCTGGGTCTACATTATTGGTCGGCTGATCTATAAAAAATTCACCTGGAATCCGCAAAGGCGTACCGTATAGCAATTCAGCAGGCGAACAATTTAAATCTTCCTTGTAAGTGGTGCGAAGGCTTAATAAAATTACTGGCAATATGTCTGACCATCTGTCTTTCTCGTGGCACATTATTGCTGTTTTTAGTGTACGGTGCCAACGTTCTAATATGTCGTTTGTTTGTGGTCTGTATGGCGTACAGAGGGCGCGCTCGATGCCAATCAGCTTGGTTAGAGAGCTCATAAGTGCTGACTCAAATTTTCAACCTTGGTCCGTTGTAATAGAACGTGAGGAACCAAAACGGGAGACCCATGTGCTGAAAAATTCACACACTTTTTGTAAGTTTCAGTATTTTCGTTTTCTGACATGGTAAGCAAGTTCGTACCCACTGGGCAATATGATTATTCATCAATGGCCATACGTATCTGCTTCTGATAAAACAAGAAGTTGATCGTATACCTGGGTGCGACAGATTGTGACACATATCGAAAATGCGTTTACACAAGCTGTTTGGCCCATATGGGCGTATTCTGTTCGTCGGCGTATCACACGAAATTTGTACAGTTTCTCCTGGCGGTGTAGACTTACTCATTTTGAGGGAAGTCGCGTTTAGGTGTTGCAATTCTTCGTCTTGTTCTTGCTCTGCTGCTAGTTCCGGTGCTGTAACTATCGTGGGCAAGTTAATGGCGGCGATACGTGAAACCGTATCCGCGATAACATTTTGAGAACCTGCAATATGAACAATTTTTGTTGTGAACTGCTCTATAAAATCTAACTGTCGAAGTTGCCTGGTAGCTGCCTTCTCGGCGTTTTGCTGAAAAGTGAAAGTGAGCGGCTTGTGATCGGTTCTTACAACTACTACTTCTTGATACATGCGTGTGATTGCTTGTTGGCGTTAAATGGGCATCAACAAATAAATTCGTAACAGTATCAAGTAGACGGCGATTTTTTAAATCTACTAATAAACCGTGGTGTTTGAGAGTCTGCTCCTATTATAGGTCGCGCAACATAAAAGTGCCACTTGTATGGCCGACGTAAACCTAAATTTAAACAGTAAAGCTTAGTACCGAAAGTGTCTATGGGGGAACCATTCGCGGCGTATAAGCTAGTCCCTGTATATAGTTACAAAAGAGTTGAGAAAACGAGGGAATTCATTGTGATTGGTGGATCACGCGCGTCGTATATTTGAATACTCATTGCCTTAGAAACAGTTTCCCATTAATCAAATTTGACAAATTGTTCATTTAAGTAAAAACTTGTCACTTTTATCTAAGTTCCTGAAATGAGGGGTTGCTGTATTATTGGCTGCAAAAACAGATCCGAACAAGGTTTTCTATGAAAATACCATCCTAAAAACGAAGAGCTAAGAGCAGCATATCAAAAAGAGTCCATTTTAATAAAACCAGTGGGAAGAAGTACGCGTGGATGACAGAAGGAAATTAAAAGGTGCTGCCGTTTCTACTTTATTTTCATATCATATAACCAGACCTGAAATAGTACTTTATGTAACTAGTCCTCTAAAGCCATTTGAGGACGTGTTGCATACAACGTTTTTTTGTATTAGCTCTCTAAACATTATAATATGAAGTTTCAATTACCATTAACGCGGCATTATATTAGGAGGCCGCGCGAAAATGTATTTTTTGCTCCCCAAACTGGTTACTTTGGAAACTGTTTAGGATCCTCAAAATGGCCATTTAGAGGCCTTGTACTTACAGTCGTCATGGCAACTAATGTTTGAGTCCGCTAAAATGTTGCCATGACGACTTTAAGTACAAGGCCTCTAAATGGCCATTTTGAGGATCCTAGATAGTTTCCAAAGTAACCAGTTTGGGAAGCGAATACAAAAAATTAAATTTTCTTTCCTGAAAATGACTTTTCCGCTGAACCTTTGTCTGAATCTTGCTTTGAAGACAGAAATAGCAATAAACAGGAAGCTGCTACCCAAACTACGTATGAATTCCTATACCAAAGCAAGGATTGTGTTTTCCATTCAAAATTAGTAACTCGCACGCAAAGACGTTATCCTGAGAAAGAAATTAGGTAGGTACACAATGAAAAGAGTAAAAACGAGCAACTCGAAAAAGCTTTCAAAAACATTTTTACTAAAGATCAGTTCGATGCTTTAATATGCAGAAACCATCGTTTTAGGAAATGTTCATATATCTGCTATACGAAATGTGTATACATATTTCAGTTTTTTAACACTTGTTACATATTTCTGATACAAACAGTACTCTACGCTATGTTTTGAGTGCTTTGAAGCAGCAGTAGACATTTAAATAAAGGTGTTTTAGATAAACGATCTAGTGACTTTCAAACAGTATTTCTGCGCATGCATGCATGATGCATGTTTTGGATCAAATTTGGCGGCTGACGTTTGTGTTTTCTCAACTCTTATCTAACCATATACTGGGTCTCTAGTATAAGTGAAAATCAGATGTCAGTCGATGTGCGTTTTTGGCTGCAGGAATTACAGAGACGTCAGCGCTGGTGTCGATGAGGAAGTGAAGGCCTGTTGGCTTGTCGGTAATAAAAAGACGATTGCCAATGATATCTTGTCAGTCGTTGACCGTCTCAACCAGCGACGGAGGACTAGTTTTCCGGCTCGGGGACGTAGCTGCAGGGCTTTGTGCACTTGACAGCTTTGCTGCCGAACCTGTGATGATAAAAACATACACCTTCTTGGGATTGGCTTGAACGGGAGCTAGAGCGCGAGCGGCTTCGAAAAGGTCGGCGCGGTTCACGAGACATGTCCTCAAAAAGTTTGGTTAGGGCCGCCATTTGCTGTTCAAGCGCAGAAATCGACGCCCCCGTTCTAGTTGGTCCTGCTGACGCCCGCGACGCTGGATGCAGCGTGGCAATACCCAACGGATGTAGTTGGCGTGGGTGCAGTTGGTACTGTCGGTGGCGCCACCTGTGGTCCTGAGGGTGTAGTTATGGCAGCTATGTTGGGGGCGCTCACGAGACTGACTTCCGTTATTTTGTCAGCTGTGGCAACCATTTTGTCCAAAGAAACTGCATCGCTTGCACTTAAAATTAATTGTACCCCCGCGGGGAGTCTTTGCAACCATAGAGTCCGTAGTAACTCGTCACTTAGTTTTCCGCGGGCTAAAAGTTTCATCTCGAGTAGCAATTGCGAGGGGATTCTATCACCTAATTCAATGTCCGTTAGCACTGCACGTAATTGTTTTTGTTCGGAGTCTGTAAACCTACTTATGAGTACTGTTTTCAAAGTTTTATATTTGTCTGTTTGCGGGGGAGCCGTTACAATGTCCGACACTTGTTGTAGTACCGCGCAGTCTAAGGAGCTAATTATCGTAAAGTACTTACTTTGGTCTGAGCGTACGTGATAAACGTGGAACTGTGCTTCTACTTGCGCAAACCAGAGAGCAGGATTCACGTGCCAGAAAGGTGGTAACTTTACTTGCCAGATTTCGTCAACACGTGGAGCACCTCCTGGGGTTGTGGACTGCTGCGGAGCACCTTCCGTGTTTGTTGATTGATCTTGCTGCGCGTCTGCGAAATTTTCAGTATCCAAATCGAGCGGCATGGTCGACATAGCACGTGCTCACTAAAACACTATTCTGTTTATATTAGGGTCACCACTGTAGTTATGTTGCACTACTTAAATGAAAACACTTCTGCTTTGCTAATAAACACTTTATTCTTGTACCATAACTAAATAATACAAAAACATGTATAATTAACCAAACCACGATCTAAACTGCACCAGCTGCGACCGGTAACTGTCTAGCGTCATTTTTCGTGGGCGTGAACCGATAGCGCCGCTTCGCCGGAAACAAGGTTTAACTGTTGCCAAAACGCTCGCAAACTTGAATACGCACTACCGCATTGGGATCCCTCGGAGGTGGTGCTGCAGCAGTCGCTAAAGCAGTGGGAGACTCAAAGGCTGCTAAAAAGAATCTCCAGGAAAAGGAGCGACATAACAAAGCTATGGAATCCATTGCTCGCTGAAAAGGGTTATATCTACGACCGTATCAGTCAAAAAACTACCGTTGAAGCTGCCGCGCCGCGCGTTTGCCAACATCGATATTACAGACTACGTTAAACGCCTAGAAATTCCACACTTTAGGGGAATATTTATGCGGGATGCCCTGCCTATCAAGATTCGTAAACGAGAATGTGGTGTCACTAACTTGGACGATGATGTTGGACATGGCACGCATTGGACGGCTTACGTAAAAGTGGATACGTCTGTTCTGTATTTCGATAGCATCGGTCGCTTACAACGTCCAACCGAATTAGTGAAATACTTTCGTAGCGATGGTGGCAATAACACGATCACGTATAATTCTAATAGATATCAACGACTCATGTCATACACATGCGGTCACCTGTGTCTCAAATTTCTATATAACTTTGCGAAACCGCTTTTGTCGACAGTTTAAGTGTTGCGCTTCATCATGTCTAGTATATTCACTCTGACAGGTGATTCATCCATCCTTACTGCGAATTTTGACCTCCCTATTTTCTTAGATTACGGTAGCGAATATGTTTTGGGGTTGTTAAAATACTGGACCAGACTGATACCCCCGTCAGTTTTAGTAAGGAAACCGTCACGGTAACATTGCATTTAAAGAAGTTATAATGGGTTTTCGATTCAACCCTTCACCCTACCATGTCTAGCCCAGTTCGTATAAGAGACGTTGTCCACAGTCTTGTAAAATCAGTTCAGCTTCGTCCGCCGAGCAGTTAACAAAAGCAAACAGAGACTTCTTGCGATCGTTGGGTTTTAAAGTGCTGCCATGAGTATTCTAAATATTGGAGAACGTGTCCTCGTCGACAACTCCATCGTTAGCAATCAGTGGCACACCCATCAACCGTATACAAAGCGTTTCGACTATAACGATGAAATTCGAATTCCAATTCCTGAAGATATGTCAACTCTACCAGGTTTGAGCTATCTATACATAGAGGGAAAATTACGGAAAGCAACCGGTGAAGTTACGACGGCTAAATTTCTTAACAATGGGTTGGCTCACTTATTTAGCGAAATCCGATACGAAATCAATGGTGTCGTTGTCGATTCTGTTACCAAACCTGGTATTACAACTACTCTTAAGGGATATGTGTCCTACAGTTCTGATGATGTTAAAAAGCTTCAAAATTCTGGCTCGTTGTACGCCGCCAATACTCACATTACCGATGCACAGGGCAACTTCAGTGCCTGCATACCTTTGAGAATGCTGCTAGGCTTTGCCAAAGATTATGGACAAGTCATACTTAACATCCGACAAGAGCTTGTCCTGATTCGCAGCAATACCGATGCCGACGCCGTATTCAGTGCTACCGTAGGAGAGACTGCTAAAGTTACGATTGACAAGCTGTATTGGAAAGTTCCACATGTCACTCCAGGTCTTGCTCAAGAATTATCTCTAACCAAATACATTGACAAAAATATCGACACACAAGTAGCGTTTCGCAGCTGGCAACTTCATATCATACCAGGCGTTAATGCCGTGACTCAACATTCTCATGCCATTGCAACAACCACCAAATTACAAACCCCCAGATATGTCATCGTAGGTTTTCAGACGGAACGTTCGGGGCTCATCTCTAAGGACAATAGTCATTTCGACAAAATTAATCTTACAAATTTTAGAGTTTATCTCAACACCGAACTTTTCCCCTACTATAATTTAAATAACAATTATGGTCTGAATCATTACGCCACATTATACGACATGTACTCCAAGTTTCAATCGTCCTATTATAACAAGACTGACGAGCCTTGGTTCACGCCCAATAAGTTTGTCGACAAAGCACCCATTGTTGTAATCGACTGCTCCCAAAGGACTACCTCCACGCGAACGCTGTAGTTTTTCGAGTTGAATTTGAAACTTCCGCAAACGTGCTAGCCAACAGAACCGTGTATTGTCTCGTTCGTCATGATCGGGTTTTTACGTACAACGCTCTGACAAACGCAGTAAAAGAATTGTAATACCCTGAAGCAGGTCTTTTTTTTTGCATTGTACTCCTACTGCCGTCTACTTTCTGATTATTAAAAAAATATAATATTAAAAAATTGACTCGACTAGGATTCGAACCCAGATCTCCTGAGGCGCAGTGTCTAGAATTCCCTTTAATGCATATAATGCTCCCCAGATGTCATACCATTAGATTACCGAGTCCTTAAACTATTTAATGAAAAACGGCGATGACCTTCGGCGAAAAGTTTGACCTTGAGTTTAAGGTCATTGTTAAAGGCTAAGGTGATTTTCAAGGTCACATCATTTTTAAGGACGAACTCTAACACCTCCCACCGCTCGACCTTGATTTCAAAGTCAAACTCTAAAACCTCCTCCCACCAAAAAGAAAAAATGTACAAAAACGGTGCGGCTGCAAAATCATGACAGTCTGGTTGTAACATGAAAGCTGACGATAACACCTACGTATTCCCTACCTACCTAGACGAATATTAGGAGGAATTTTTGCAGTTATTTCCATTGTTTGGTACCGATAATATACATATCACCGTTACGCTGGATGGACATCGGGACTTTACTACAACTAGTACAAAACTACGACTCCCAGACGCGTTTGATTTTTTTACGTACAATGTGATAGAGCCCCTCGAGGAGTATTTAAAAAATTATAGATTAGAACGTGAATGTGTGAAGAAAGCAGCTGAACCCAATTATTGTGATTTCCACGTATTTGTATTACTGGTACAAATCCACCGCTGGTTTGTAGACCCACACATACAAACTTAGTCTGTGAATTATTTAATCTATATGTACTACTGCCAAGGAGCACTGGACACTGTTGCGGTTTAAACTTCGTGACACCATCGAACACTGCTTGCCCTCTCTTCACTAAGCCAAGAACTTTGGTAATGGTTTCCATTCTTAGTTGCACTGAATAAGAAGATGTTCTGCGATTCCTACTCCTGCCTGCTCTTTTTTATCTACTTTTCGAAGGTAGTGGTAGAAGGGAGTCACAAGGTTGCCCACGGTCACGGTCAAGTAGGAGGAGTACCAAAACGAGTGGTGGGGGGGGGGGGGGGATTGGTCAGTTAGAAATAGCATTTCAACGAAGTAGCAGTTAAGCGAATCGAGTGTGCGTAGAAGCGTTAGAGTAAACTATAATGCCGCTGGATAAATTTGGAAGGCATCACCTTGGCTATCCCTCAGATCATTCCACTGATCCTCCTCCTCAACTGTTTATTTACGAGAACTTGGCTGATTTTTACTATGAAAAAGACATACACTTTACAAGTCTAGGAGTTAACCCTGAAGGCTGGTATATTCTACTATCCAGTAAGTTAAACTATACAGTTCAATTCGCTGAGGCTGTTATATCTTCTGTCAATACGAATCTTGCAACTCCTACAATTATTTTGAATGATAGCCATCTTAGCGCTACAGAGTTGACTGGAAAGACCTTGAAAAGGGGTGACGTGCTGAAATTTAAAGCAGTCAACGACATTCCTGTTATGTATGTGGAATTTCATCTCAAGGCTCCCATCCTAGTGGAGTCGCCCGGTCAGCCTTGAACAGCTATTCCCCCCTCTCATTCTGGATTACCAACTATATAAGCGTGTCACAACCTTACAGAGTAACAGTCGCTAGTTTTCATTTAACCATGTGTCTCGAAGTATTTCCGCCATACCTCCGCCGATACGAGCACCGCATCCAGACCTACAAAAACTGGACTGGTGTCATACCTGCAGCCTCGCTTGCACGGGTTGGATTTTTCTACCTTCAAGGCAGCGATGAAATTCGTATCCACAAATGAGTACCGGAAGATGATCTTCTAGAGGAACATTTGCGCTGGTCCGAACATTGCGTCTTTGCGAAGATGTGTAAAAAGTTGCAACAATTACAAAACGGGTTAGAAGAGGTCAAACAATTTTTGGTTGCGGATCAACTTAACATAAGTGATGCCTTACAAAGAATTAGTGCACTAGACTTGACAATTCCTAATTAATGTATTTATACTTAATAAATGAATTTATAACACTTTTTTCGTTTTATTCATTGTCGTTGTTCTTTTAGCCGTTTTCACAAGTACATTCTTCTACGCCAACGAGCGAGCATCATTTCAACAATATGAATCTCTCAACCCCGCAGTTTGTGGAGGTTCTTGTTTGAAAGGGTTTAGAACAAGGTTAAGTCAAGGTAACCATCCAAATACGATTTAGCCTTGAACTTAAAAGCAGAGGTCCTTAAACTTAAAAGCTGAAGTCCTTGACTTTAAATATTTTTTCTTTGGAGTGTTCTGAGACAAGGACAGGTCAAGGTTGCCACCCCCCACCACTCGACCCGCTACCTCCCATCAACACTTAGCCTTGACCTTAATATTTATGGTGGTGGGAGGTGGCGGGTCGAGTGGTGGGGGGTGGCAACCTTGACCTGACCTTGTCTCAGAACACTCCAAAACACCCTACTAATTAGATAAGATAATCATCATACATACTACCATACACACAATCATGTACACCAAAATTCACTCCTCGACTTGTTCTTCTCCAAAGTAAGGTTTTAAATCTTTAATACGCCAAACTCCAACGTTCTTATTGTCGGGTACGGTCACTAGCTGATAAGTAAGCGGACCAGTAACTTTTATTACTTTGCATTTGACATATTTAGGAGCTAATTTCCGATCGAGAGACTTAGAAGCATCAGATAGAACGTAGTCCCTTTTCTAAACTAAATCGTTAGCGTTAAATTTTAATGGACGCTTACGCAAGTTATAATGCTTGGAATTGCGTTGATATGAATTATTGAGGCGTTTAACAACGTCTTGATAAAGTTCAGAAAGTTGGTTAACGTCTGATACGAGTTTCTAAAGACAGCTCTTCCTCTTGGAAGTTCTTAAGACGACCGTAATAAGCCCCAGAAACTGGTACAGTCCTCCCGAAATTTAAGAAAGAAGGGGTTAACTTGGTATTGTTTCATCATAGCCTTGAATTGGGAACTTATAAATTGTGGCCCGCTGTAAAGCATACAAATTTAAGGGACGCCAAAAATGAGAAAGATTTTGTTTGCTAAGAACTGAGCTACTGTTTTAGCAGTGGCGATGCGAACAGCTTTAACTAGAGTAAACTTGGTTAGCCAATCACATACGACTATGATACAAGTATTAGCATTTTTTTGTACGAGGTAAAGGACCCATAATGTCAATCGACAAACATTGAAAAGGGTATAAAATCTTTTTATTTTTGCCCATTAAACCAGGTCTAGCAAGTTGACTAGCTTTACTCGCAGCACATGTCTCACAATGGCGTATGTAGTGGATGACATCGGCACGCATTTTAGGCCAGTAATATTGGTCAACAATTTTACAAAAGCTCTTATAACCACCCAAGTGAGCAGATGTAAGGCTGTCATGAAAAGGTTTATAAATTTCAGCTCTTCGAGGACGAGGTATAACTTGTTTCCATTCCACTAAATTGCTAACAATGGCATGACGGTTGGGAACGTACTTAAAAAGTCGGTGATTTTCAATTCGCCAAGTGGGAACTTTATTAGGACTCTGGCTAACACGTTCAAGCATTTTTAAGTACCAAGAGTCTAAGTCACCATCAACAAGATCTAGAGCGGAAACTTGAATAGCAGCTCGGGATAAAGCATTGGGAACAATTATGCTTGCCCTGTCGGTGTCGAATTGTAAAATCATATTGCGGCAAACGAACACTCCAACGAGCTAAGCGGCCCTTGGGGTCTTTCATATTGGTAAGCCACAATAAGGAATAATGGTCAGTTAATACTGTGAAATGAGTACCTTCAATGGTCTGAATTTCTCAATGCCAAAGATGACAGCTAAACACTCTCTCTCCGTAACAGAATAGTTGCGTTCAGCCTTGTTAAGGGTACGAGAAGCATAAGCAATAACCTTTTCCTCATAAATATTTTGGGTAACAACACAACCAAGGCCAAAATTAGAGGCGTCACACTGTAAGGTGAAAGGTAGTGAAAAATTAGGACTACTCAAAACAGAAGCAGAGGTCAAACAAGATTTAATTTGGTTAAAGGACTTAAGAGCATCATCAGTCCAATGTACACGCTGCTTTTTAATGCGACCTTTAATTCGGTCCGAAATAGGAGCAGTAATATGGCAAAATTTGGGACAAAGCGACGATACCAGGAAGCTAGTCCAATAAAACGTTTGACTTCAGTCACTGTATTTGGTTGAGGATATTTAGTAATAGCCAAAATTTTGTCAGGGTCAGTACGTAAACCGTTTTTATCGACGACAAAGCCAAGGTACGTGAGGCTGGGTCGACGAAATTGACATTTGTCAATATTGACAGTTAAATTGGCAGCCTTAAGACCAGTATAAACTTGTTCTAAGGCGTCAAGGTGTTTTTTAAAGGTTCCAGACACGATAACAATATCGTCTAAATACACGAAGATATTTTCACCCAGTAACAGACCAAAAATGTTATCCATAAGTCGTTGTTGGCTAGCAGATCCGTTCGCAATACCGAAAGGGACGACAGTAAACTCAAATAATCCACGACGAGGAACTGTAAAAGCAGTTTTCTCGCATGAATGAGGATGTAAAGGGATTTGGTGAAAAGCTTGCTTAAGATCGATGGACGTAAGATAACGCGCGTCTCGTAATTTATCAAGAATGCTATTCAAATCAGGTAAGGGATAAGCATTCTTCTTGGTGACTGAATTTAACTTTCGACCATCGAAACAGAGTCGGTAAGAACCATCTTTCTTTTTAACTAACACCATCGGGGAGCCCCAAGGAGATTTCGAGGGACGAATAACGACCATCTCTAATAAGCGATCAAGTTCTAGATCAGCATGAACTTGCATAGCAGGAGACAAAGGGTAATATCTTTGCTTAATAGGAGTTGCGTCACCCGTATCGATAGTGTGTACAACTAAATTAGTTAAGCCTAAAGTAGGACCAGACATTTCAGCAAACTTTCTAACAACTTGGTCTAAAAGAAGTTTTTGTTGTACTGACAAATCAACAACACTACAAATAGCCTGTAGCGAAAAAGTTTCAGCCACATCGAAGCGCCTAGCGACAAAATCAGTCTTCGCTCCGAAAGCGTAGCAAAAATCAAAACCTAAAATTAGTGTAGACGGAATTGAGTCACAAATAACAGCATCGATTGACTTAGTAATACCATCAACGGTAATAGATAATGCAACAGTACCTAAAATCGTTTTGTTGCTGACCGTTAGCAGTAGTCAAGGTAAGCAGAAAATTATTATTACATAACCTAAGGTCATGTTTTTGGAGTAAATATAAACCATTACGTCCAATTAAAGTTTCATTGGCCCCTGTATCGCATAGCGCTTGAATAAGTTCGCCATTAATATAAATAGTTAAATAGGGACGGTTGTCAGAAAGTTGTCTAATAAATGTAGCTGAAGTATTACAAGTTAAACGGCAAAATTCATTCACAGTCCTTAACCAAGATTTCCAAAATAAAGTATCAGCCTTCGTGTAATAGGGATAAGGAATAGATCGGTTGGAACATCTACCCTTTACTTTGCGTTTTTTGGATGGCATTTAGAACAGGTGACAAAACTACTATTTGAGTGTCCGCAAACATAACAGAAAATTGTTTTATCTGCCGTGCAAGTGTGAAACGTATGACCTAACTTATGATACTTCCAACAGGTAGTCGTAGCTTTAGCACGATTATGTTTAGGACCAGGATGTTTGGAGTTTATTTGTGCAGTCTGTGTCACAGGTTTTTTCGGAGACTGATAAGCCAAGTCAGGTTCCAGTTGCAAAGATGAAGCAGCAGCAGGATTGCGATATTTAGCATTTTGTAATTTAATATCTTCAAGCTTTTTACACAAGAAAGATGTTCAATATCGTGGACTACTGTTAAGGATGATTGAGTAGCGTAAAATGGTTGCAAGTTTTTCATGATATGCTTAAGTTGAACCGATTCGGAAGGTTTAATAAGTAACCGGTCAAAGAAATTAAGCAGAACCGAAATGAAAAGTGAGGGTTTTTCATCAGTCCCCTGCTTGCGCTTCCTGATCTCATCCCATAATTATTCGCGAAATCAGTAGGTAAAAAGTCAGATCGCAATCTAGCTACCAACTCATGCCAGTTTAAAACACGGTTGTGCATAGCTCGAAACCATACCAACCCTCGACCCGAAAAGAGATCAACAGCACTAGAAAACAATTGGTCGTAAGAAATGTTACGCACCACCCTAAGTTCTTCGACACGCTGTAAAAATGCATTTACCCCCATAATGCTACTATCCCCATTAGATGATAAACCTCACTTACATACTGGTACAGAAATTAAGCCTGTATGTCCAGGAGGAGAAGTTGTTGAATAATGGATGCGATCTAATTCATTACGTAAATTAGTAGTGGCTGACATACTTGAACGCTGCATAAGAAGAGGTAAGGGTGCAGAAAAAGATACTCTTAAGTCGTTGGAACGTAGATGAAGGGGCTAGGTTAGAATTATCAATGTTATCAAGGTTGTCAACATCATTTCTTGCCAAAAGTTCAGTAGGCTCAGAATTTTTGCACAGGAGCAACAGAATTAATTATAGCGGCGTTAACATCTGTGTCTGAAGTAACAATTTGTAGTTGCTATTCGTCATGGTTGTTGCCGATTAAATGTATGAGATCTAAGCATTGACTAATTAGGGTTGCATAATCAGGTTCCTTCTCAGGTGAGGGTTGCAGCCTACTTAAACGTGACTAAAGGTGAGTCAACCTCGTATCAAGTCTCGCAAATTCCGATTCGGAAGGTGAGCTAGAAAATGCCTGTACTAATGCAGAAGTTTGCTCACTTTAATTTTGCAAACGTCGAGTTCAAATTAAACGTCGAAAGGTGCAGCTAACTGATAAGCGCCAAGCATTGAAGAATCTGTTTTTTTCTAGTGTTAACCTAGCACGCTAGGTTCTACGTCTTTGGTCAACGTTCATAACCTCCACAGAGTCACGATCAAAACCCCTAAACAATAGTTTGTATAGCAACTCGTCGACCCCAAGCGCATTGACATTCATCTTAAATAAACAATTAAATACGTTTTTAGTAATTACAGGTTTGCACCGCTGATGCTACTACCAAAAATCGAACCCCAGAGCGTTAGGCGCCAGTGCTACGTTAAACAAGCTGACCTGCGATTAATTAGATAAGATAATCAGTGGTAGTAAAAATCGCAGATTAACCTCCTTAAAGTACGTACTACACGGAACTTCTAAAAATTTTCACTTAGCGCGCAGGCCGAACTAGCTCAAATTCGGCGATAAGGTCGTGGGTTCAAACCACCAGCTGTGTACCCTGCAAAGTCTTAAAAAAATATAGGTGCCAGAAATAAGATAATTTCGAATAATATAATTACTACAAGTAATCAGAATTTATTAAAGGCATAATAAATTAGTAATCACCAAATGTAATATATGTAATTCATAAAATATGTGAAAATGTTTGCTACACTATGCAGCCAAAACTAATTGAAGGTGGCCACACGCATTACCACAAAAACCCTTTTTGGGTCGTTAAATTACTTGAAATTGCAAAATCAATCTAGAGATATGCATATCGCTGTCATTTTTAAAAACTTTTCGTTCTAGGTTGCCGAGAGAAAAAAACGTGGGTGCTCCTTTTACAAAAAAAAAGTATAAAGTACACATAAAAATTCAATAGTTTTAAATGCTATATTTAATTAAATTTACTGACTGAATGAACTATTATGTTAGTAATAAATTTAGCATCCGGTATCACCAGCACAAGATTAACTTGGTAGGTACATAACCCGTCCTCGATTGGCGTAATCAAAAAACGAACCAACTGACCTTCTAGGCCCCCACAAGTTTAGGGTGTAAACGCTAGTCGGGAGCTGCTATTACTGGTAACACGCATACAGCAAGGAATCAGCCTTACGCAACATGGGTGCAGAAGCGATGCAGAAAATAGCAGATGTTCGTTTCGAATTAGGACAGGAAACTGGACTCCAAGTTGTTAATTCCAAGTGCAATTTGAGAATGCCAGGTGAAAATGATTCCTGGTAAAAGCTAAAGAAATGCAATTAATATGAGGATAACAGAAAGGAAAACCCATCGTACCTGAATCAATTTATCAGCTTTCAAACACAATCGTCGTGGCGTAATTAACACGAAGAAAAATCCTCGCAAGTAAGTGGATTATTTGAGGTACCAAAATATAATGCCTTCACGTTCGGACAATTGAAGCGAGAACAGCTGCAAGCTGGGCCTTAAAGATAAGCCAGCGAATGTTTGTGGGGCTTTCCAGAATCGGTACGAAATGAGCGAACTAATAAATAATTCGAAATACAATTTGATTATTATTCGAAAACAATATACAGGTTAGTCCTGAAGTAATAGGTATATGGAGGAAACATTCGAGCGAAGCCGAAAAATGGTTTCCACATATCTGTCTTAACTCCATTTTACGGAGAAGTCGAGGCACCATCAGAAGCGATTCAACCTATAAGGAAAAGATGGCGTCAAAAGAAGAAAACCTTCTAATAATTATTTAGTTGCGGGACCCTCATCGAGACGCCTTGAGGATCCTAAGGGGGAGTCTGTAACAGATCCCTCTACTCAACAGCCTAGTCCATCTCCGCATCGCTCTCAACAGTAGGTGTTACGAAGCCAGAGCGGCCCAGTCATCGGCAACAAACAAATTATTCGCTGACTCGCTTTGCTTCGTGTGAACGTATTAGCCAATCGAATGTTAAATGCTCTGTAATTAATCCTATAAGTGGAATTAATAAAAAAATGTTTTAATAATTGAACTTCTTCCTTGTTGTTTAATTATACAAATTGGAAGCTGCGGGTTTCCTGCTATATGCAGATACTCACGACTACCACAAAGGAAGATTCGATTCGAGACAGAATTGCAGTACGCCAGACATCAAGACTAGTGAAACGTTGCAAACAGCAATGAAGACTTATCTGTCACAAAAGTATCGGAGAATACTCAGATAAAACAGTTCTGCAAGGAGACTTAAAAGAAAGAATTATTTCATATACAACTACATTTAGTTCAAATAGAAATGATGGATGTTTGTACTGTGGGTTTTCTCCGCATAACAGATCAAGATGCCCTGTAAGTTCATCAGTTTGTAATAAATGTTCGGCCAGACGTCATTGAGAAAGGGTTTGTGCGAGACAAAACAGATCACTTAAAGAAATGGATCCTGAAGAGCAATGCGAGGTAGATACTTTTTCTATCTAAGAAAGTTAAATTATTCTCAGAACACACCAGCGTGGTATGTAATACTTAATGACTGTATATAAAAAATTCAAAACTAAATACCTAATTGATGCTGGAGCAGATGGTTGTTTTCTTCCACATAAGATTAATCAGTCGTTCTTAAAAAGTAATGTTTTAGGTACATGTAATCAAAATACTTTTCATCCTGACGGAAACCAGTTAAATGCTTTAGGGAAACAGATTGTAATAATAAATACAAGAAGAACTGAGGTATATTTGATATTTACAAAATTAAAAATAAAATCACCAATTTAGGGCAGACATGCTTTAAAATTTAGAATTTGAGGGTGAAGTATTTATAAAACTTATAGAAGATGCAGTTCCATATGTTTAGTCAATACCTCGTTCAGTACCAACATCATTATTAGACAATTTAAGGAAAGAGTCAGATAAGATGATTTCTGAGGCTTTCACGGTCATTGTCATTAAGTAACAAACGACTTTCGGAATTGGACCGTGTCATCATTGAGATCGAAGAACTCAACGTTTCGCCCACTTTCGTAAGGGCTTCATCAGGAGGAAAAAGCAAAAGAGCACGGTAACTCAACATGTTAACCACGCCAGAGGCGAAACTCCCAAGGGAAGGGATAGAAGAGCACGGTAACTCAACGTGTGAACCACGTCAGAGGCGATACTCGACTAACTATCGGAAGGAGAAAGGCGAGAATTTATAGGCAAGCGCCGTCACGGTTCAGTGGCGGTGGGCGGGGTTTAGGAATTATCACTTTCCACATAGAAGGAAGAAGGAAGCCTTCGTCCCGATTGAGATTGTTAGGGTGTTTGTAAATTTCAATGGCTTCGCGAATCTTGCCGCTAAAGAAGAATGGGGATTTGCAGATGATGGAAGTTTTATCAAAAACGATCTTATGGCCAGTATCACGCTGGTGTTCGGCGATGGCTGATGATGAAACAAGACCCGACTTGAGATAGCGCTGGTGCTCAGAGATGCGATTTTTTACTGAACGACCTGTTTCACCAATGTATACAGCATTACAAGAGCAAGGGACTCTATCAACACCTTTAGACGACATAGTGTTTAATTTATCTTTAGATAAAGGAAGAACCTGTAAAATTTTACTTAATGACAATGGCCGTGAAAGCCTCAGAAATCATCTAAATAACCTCTACGGGGAGGATATATCTTTTAAAGCCTTTACCTTTTCCAAACTTCGACATAAGTCATCTAAACTCCTTTGCACTTTAGCGTTTCTTTCCCGTTGTCGTTACAACAAAGTCATTCCTTCTTTTCTTAAAGTCAAACATCACATTTCAACCCACTCTTCTCAAAAAATCCTTCGTCGCACTAGCTTCGTTTTTTTTTTCGTGAACGCATTCATCAAATGAGGTACGAATCTCAATACCATTTCCAAACAATTATTAGATCTTCATTTAGAATTATCACTTACACACAGGCCCAAAAAACATTAGAAATGACAACTGCGACTCATCTTCGTATGTTTCAACTTTCTTTCAACTGATAACAAAAATTAATATCTAGATTATTTCGCTTGATTGGCCAAACTTAAAATTGCCCATCACTGTACCTGAGGATCTATTGTTGCTGTGTTTGTCGATACAAGTTAATGTAGAGAAATCACTTATCTACACATTTGAGGTGTTGCGTAAAAGAATAGTATTTTATAGTGTATTGCTAAAGAGGTGCTTTTCATGTGTTGTCTTACAAAAAGATTTAGAACTTTGGGAGGGTTGATACTAGAGTCCTTGTATACTGTTAAATAAGTCGGGCAAACACAAATGTCAGCGGCCATTTTTGATCCAAAAATAAATGATAGTGTACAAGCTAGAGTTGTCTTCCGTGGCATATGTCATACTGATGAATTTAATCGTTTGTCAGTTTGATATTGTCAATAAATGTAAAATTTAAAGCGTTTATGATAATTATACCATTAGGTAACTACCGTTTACCGATTGTTGGTCAGCTGATTTTGCGGTGTAGATGGATCGGGTAGAGTAATTTACGAACGCTTTTTCGTGGCGTAGTAAACATAACCTCTAAGAACTTGTCCTCGTCGAATCAGCCATTATGAGAAGAGGACAAGTCTTATAATTTTAATTTCAAATTTAAGTGTGAACATAATTAAGTGAAGAACGACTCAGCTGTATGAAAATAAAACATTTAAACAGTTACAATTTTTTATTTAATCCTTTTTAGTACTACATCCATTAATTCCTGTAATATCTGCATCTTTCACTATGAAGCTGGTCGGCCCGCTGTTTCAATGTTTTACCCATTTTGATTCTTACAACTTCTTTCACAGGATTGTATTTATCAGTTGTAACTGCTGCGATATCCTAGAAAACAAAGCATATAAGTTGTCTATTTATTCGCCATAGTTAATTCCACACTTCTGCTGTACTGAACAGTGAACCATCTCCCAATGAAGGAACAGCCTCGTTATCGTGATGTGTTTGTTGTTCCACTTGTACTGCATGCAATACGTACGCGTGTTATATTCGGAGCTTTACCAGAAGTTTTCTTAAAGAGTGAAAAAATGGACATAAGCCCTTTATTTGGCACCTCTTCCGGTTTCACAGTTATTTTCCATGAAAAATTATGTCTCATAGCCTCGCATAGCCTCTTTTGCCACAGATAAATTTTGCTCTTGTAGTTTTTCGTTTGATATGATTACTTTTGGCTATGAATTTTCACAGTATGCCGAAGATGTGTTACTTTATCAGTGGATATTGGATCAGTTTGGTTAGCGATTTCTTGTGTCAAAGTTTCGGAGCATATTCATTTTTGATGAGTTGTAATGACCCGCCTTTATTTAGGAATATTTTAATTGGCCTTATTCCCTCGGATATGCTCTAAGTCGGAGAATACGTTCAAATTGCTCGAATAATGCATAGATCAATAAATAACACTGGGTAAATACTCGAAACGAGATATACTGTTTTTAACTATATACATTGAAAATAGAAATAATATTGCACACTACGCGTTACTGCCAAAGGGGGTAGTTGCATCAACAGGGGTTGCTCTTGGTCGACGGTGGGGCTACTGCGCGGAGGCGGAGCGGTCTGGTAGAATGCCCCGGCCGAGCGCACGTTACGTCTCTGGGCAATGTCCCGGAGTGGGTCGGCCGCGCATCAGCTGCTTCGCGCATCGACTTCGGAGCAAAGGTCGTCGGCCGCATGCACCAGGTGAGATTTGTTTACAATAGCTAGCTGCTGCGAACACTTCGGATTAGAAATGGTGTTTCAAGAACATACCTGCCGGCGTAAGAAGCTGCAGGAGTTCGCGTTCAGTGAGCCGAACTGGACCGGGGTCGCTAGACGTTTTGCCGGCTTTTGCGGCTCGAAACTATGCAGCAGCCGGGCTCTCGGGAAATTCGCTGTTCAAGCGAATTTGCGGCTTCGACTGGATTGCGGCGGTGCGGAGATCTCTTTCGGAGAGCTTCAGGAATGCTCATAGGATGCTGGCGGTGACTCTTATAGGCAGGTCCCTTATCGCACAATCTCTGTATGCGTCTAGCCTGGCGGCGGCGGGCTGTTGATGACTTCCTGGTGCCTCACAATTCGGGCGAGTTAATACAGTTGAAATACGGCTTTTTCTAGAACGCAAATGGAATGCGCCCTCGGAACTCGGATGATCACGGACGGGACGGTGGCGGTGATTTCGTCCAGCGGATTACCGGAACGCTAGTCACAAATTCCGGGGTTTCGGCCTTTAACTAACATCGGTTCGGTTACACGGGATACGGGTAAAGCCAATTAGTAGCCACGGTTTCGGCCTTTAAATTAATGACGGTTCGGGAACGGGTTTGATAAGGATCTCCAAGTTATCGGGGTGTTCTTGCAGGCAGACAGTAACCATACCAAACCCGCAAGAACTTTTATTTAGGCGATTTCTCCCTTGCTAAAACAGTAACCATACCAAAGCAAGGGAGTGAACGCTCCAGCTGGATTAGGAGGAGTTCAGGAGAGGACTCGGGAATAGAATCTCTTCCCGGTGGATTGGGAGAAGGCTTAGGAGAGAACCCCAGAATGGGATCTGTCTCAGGAGCTAAGATAAGATAAGATAAGATAAATACGTATATTAAACAAAATATATACAGATATTATTTACAATTCATTTTATTATTTTATTATAAGTGTGTGGGGGGGGGGGCGTTTTAGGCTTTTGGCCTCTTCAGCCCTGGGGTCTTCCTTCCTTCTTATGGGTTGGTGGTTCTGCTTCTGGTCCTGATATTGGGGTTGTTGTTTCTTTCCTCGGTGGCCGGTATCTGTAATGATAATAAAAAATTTGTGTAGTATTGGCTGTTAGTTGGGGGTATACTGAAAGGAAAAGAAAAATGGTTCACCTCATTGACAGTGGAGTGTCTTCCACAGTATCAATGAGGATTCCAGGGAGGTCAGGGTACAGGGAGGACAGGAGGGCAGTAGGGGGGTGTGGGAGTTTCCTCTGGGGTTTTCTGGGAACACGGTTTACTGGAAAGCCGTCACGGTTTAGGGGTTTGTGGGAGGTCGTGAGGGTTTCGTTGGCGATGGGAATGCCTTGTTGGAGAGTGCGCTTGATGTAGTTCTGCTGGAGGTGGGTTAGACGGTCGCATATTGAAGTGGTTTGGGTGTCGATGTGGACTAGGTTGCTGGGGTGTTCTCTGTGAAGACGGAATATGCGACGAAGAATTTGCCTTTCGCATGCTGCGATTTGATGGAGGAAATGTGGTTTGATAGTGGCGAGAAGGGGGGCTCGGTATTCAATGACGGGGCGAATGAACGTGTTGTAGATGTGGAGGAGGGTTCTGGAGTCGCAGCCGTGAAAGCGGCCTTGGATGCGCCGAAGAAGATTTGAACGATTTCGGACTTTTTTCAGGGTTTCTCGAAGTCGAGGTTTAGGGACCAGGTTCTTGCGAAGGTGATCCCCAGGTAACGGGCTTGGTTTGAAAGGAGGATTGCTTGGTTGTGGATAGAAATATTTATGTCGGCTGGATCCAGTCTGTGGTTTCGGGAGGAGTTTGGATGTCGAAAAAGGATGGCGGTTGATTTGGCGCCGTTGAGTTTGATCCTCCACTTGCTGGTCCACCTGGAGATTTGGTCGAGGGCAACTTGCATTTCGCGGGATGCGGAAAGGCAAGTTTTTTGGGAAGTCCAAATGGCGGTGTCATCCGCGAAGAAACGGGTTTTGGCTCGGGTGGGGTTTGTGACTGGGAAGTCGTGGGCGAAAGTATGGATCCCTGGGGGACACCTGAGAGGAGGTTGATGGGGTGGGAGTGGGAATCGGCCACTTTGACTTTGCATGTGCGGTTGGTGAGAAATGAGTCTATAAGTTTGACGAAGTGTGGGCTGAGATTTAGGGAGAGAAGTTTTTGGACGAGACCGTCGTGCCAGACTTTATCGAAAGCCCGCTCTATGTCCAAGAAGACGGCGAGCGTGCATCGGTTCAGGTTGGCACTTTTGGTGGTGTCGGTGTGGAGTTCGAAGTGGATCGGTGGGGGCGAAAACCAAATTGCTCAAATCTCAGGAGCTGCCATGCGCTCCTTTTTATACGTTCAGTGGCTCCCGGTCGGCGCTCGTGCTCCCCACTCTGGCGGCGGGGAAACACTCCTGCGCGCAAACGTGGCTTCCTGCGCATCGGCTACCGGCCCGCGCTATCGCTTCTTAGCACGGTCTTGAGATGCAAACGTTTGATAGGCGGCGAATTAAATTCCCAATACGTTTCAAGTATCTTTAGAATTTAGATTCACAAGCGAAACGTTACAGAGTAACCTAGAATGAAATGAGATATTGAGTCGGAACAGGCCCAAAGGCCTAATAAGTGAAGTGGACAATGATTATTTACACTTACATTACAACTGTTGAAAGTGTTATTGTAGTTAAGGCTGACATTTTAAATAAGGAACAACCCACAATTGTTCCTCTCTTTTTATTGAGCTGCATGGTGCTGTTATCTACCAATGTGAAGACAAACTCGAGTTTTCCAATTTAAAAATTTCTACCTCAGCTATACAACTTAATCAAGGGTTTGTTTCTGTGCTGAGCGTGTGGGTTCTAGGCAGGTGTGCGTCAAAGGCACAGACAGATGTTTTTTGCAGGTGCAAAAATATATATATCCCAATAGATAATTTTAAGTAAAATACGATTCTTGGCCTTTAAGTCACTATAATTAACGAGAAAATCTGTGAAATTTCAGGCATAGATAGAATAAACAGGAACCAAATGATATTTAACTGGTTCTAGCCAAATGCTGAATCTTTAATAAATTAAGCAAGAAAGTAAATATTATGTAAAAAAATTAATCTGTTACATAATTATTTATAAATGTATGTTAAGATATAAACTCAATTAAAATTTTTTGTAATGTTTCCAGTACCGGAAATCCTAAGTGAAAGGCAGGTATCCTAGCCATTAGACTATACTGGTTTATAAATTTTCTGTCTCAACCAGCTGTATAGGACGCAGATGCATGATATTTAAACCAAAATGCACTTATTTTAATGGCTGAATTTTTATCATTAAAATCAGTTCAACAATAAATTATTATTCAAATATTAACACATTGGAAATCAGATGGCCACTTTTTAATGGATTATTTAATCATTATAAGTGCTACAAAATATTATCAATTTATTTTCAAAATTGTTATATTTTGTCTTTTTACATTACATATCTACATTCAACAGTTTTGTGTTGGCGATAATTAAACTATTTAGGTGATTCTTATAAAACATCTATAAAATAATGCTAATTCGCCCTAAATGGCAACAGCTTAAATTTTTTAGAAAACACTTATTTTCAAAAAGTAAACATTCACAATAGCCCAATGAAAGATCAAAAATCATACTTCCCTCTTCTCAGCTTTACAGTTTCTGTTTTCTATTTTGCAAAAGTAAATTCTGCTGTTGAATGGCAGAAATACAAATGGAAAATGGCTACAAAAGCGTCGATACTTTAAATCCAATTCTACAATGCAAGTGCATCTTTTACCATTTATAAAATAGCTCACGATAACCAGCCAACATTTGTCCTTGAAATGAAGTCTAGTTCAAGTTCCTACAACACGTGTAACTGGATAATAAGTGCTTTCTATCTAGCATAAGCATAAAAGACAAATAGTCAATAATTCCTACCTATCTACTGTACACTTGCAATAAGTAAAAGTAGTTTCAAAGGCAATCATAAAGTCATCATATTATTTATCAACAGCAAGAATTCTTGATTATCAGGAAATTAAAGCAAAATATCAGGCAGTTAATTATAATTCAGTACTTAACAAAATTATTTACCAATAAGTAATTGCAATGAACAGTAAAACTAAACAGTAAGCAAAAGTACTCAATTTATGTATGTTATAGAATTCAATTTAAGATACAAAATCAAAGTAATAATTAGGAATAAATAATTAAATGACCTATTATTTTAAAAAAGTTTTTCTGAGGAAAGGAGCAAAGCACATTAGGAAAAGTAGGACCTTCAATGGCATATCGTTTGCATAATAGTCTCGAATACGGCATGGCAATATGTCAGCAACTGGAAACTAGAAGCTGTGGTTTGAACTCATTAGCCTAGATGGTAACCATGTTGGTGAGTACATACAGAATGCATAAACCTACAAAGAAATTTCAGCTTAATAACTACAGGTCGATTGTTTACAGAAATCTTACCCAAATATGTTCAGGTTCAAAGAACAATTTCTACATTTTCAAATCGCGGGCAGCAAAATGTTTTTCCGTTGTATGTGTCTTCATATGTTCCACTAAAGTACGCTTGCGTGCTGTTTTATACTCGCAAACAGAACAAGAAAAAGATTTCTCTCCTGTATGCGTCTTCATATGTTCTACTAAAGTACCTTTCCATGCCGTTTTATACTTGCAATCTGAACAAGCAAAAGGTTTTTCTCCTGTATGCGTTTTCAGGTGGTTCACTAAATTATGTTTTCGAGCTGTTTTATACTCGCAAACAGAACAGGAAAAAGGTTTCTCTCCTGTATGCGACCTCATATGATCCACTAAATTACGCTTTTGTGATGCTTTATACTCGCAAAAAGAGCAAGAAAAAGGTTTCTCTTCCGTATGCATCTTCATATGTTTCGCTAAATTACTTTTGCGTACTGTTTTATACTCGCAAACAGAACAACGAAAGGGTTTTTCTCCAGTATGCATCTTCATATGCTCCACTAAATTATGTTTTTGTGCTACTTTATACTCACAAACAGAACAGGAAAAGGGTTTTTCTCCTGTATGCATCTTCATATGTTCTAGTAAAGTACCTTTGCGTGTAGTTTTATACTTGCAAACAGAACAAAAAAAAGGTTTTTCTCCTGTATGTATCCTCACATGTTGAACTAAATTACATGTGTGTGTTGTTTGATACTCACAAATACAACATGAATAAAGTTTCTCTCCTGTATGCATCTTCATATGGTCCACTAAATTACCCTTCCATGCTGTTTTATATTCGCAAACAGAACAAGAAAAGGGTTTCTCTCCTGTATGCGTCTTCATATGTTCCACTAAAGCACATTTGCGTGCCGTTTTATACTCGCAAACAGAACAAGAAAAAGGTTTTTCTCCTGTATGCAACCTCATATGTTCCACTAAAGTACCCTTGCGTGCTGTTTTATACTCGCAAAAAGAGCAAGAAAAAGGTTTCTCTCCTGTATGCGTCTTCATATGTTCCGCCAAAGTACTTCTCCATGCTGTTTTATACTCGCAAACAGAACAAGAAAAGGGTTTCTCTCCAGTATGCGTCTTCATATGTTCCACTAAAGTACCTTTGCGTGCCGTTTTATACTTGCAAACAGAACAAGAAAAAGGTTTCTCTCTTGTATGCGACCTCATATGGTCCACTAAACTACATTTTTGTGCTGCTTTATACTCACAAACAGAGCATGAATAAAGTGTCTCTCCCGTATGCATCTTCATATGTTGTTTGGCTAAAGTAGTTTTGCATGCTGTTTTATACTCGCAAAGAGAGCAAGAAAAAGGTTTCTCTCCTGTATGCGTCTTCATATGTTCCGCTAAAGTACTTTTCCATGCTGTTTTATACTCGCAAACAGAACAAGAAAAGGGTTTCTCTCCAGTATGCGTCTTCATATGTTCCACTAAAGTATCTTTGCATGCCGTTTTATACTCGCAAACAAAACAAGAAAAAGGTTTTTTTCCCATATGGCTCTTCATATGTTTCACAAAAGTACTTTTGCATATTGCTTTATAATTGCAAATAGTGCATAAATAAGGTTTTTCTCCTGTATGTTTTCTCATATGCATAGTTACAGTGTTTTTCTCCGATGATTTAAAATTGCAAATACAGCAAGGGTGTAATTCTTTCCTCTCCACATTTTTCAAGCAGTTACTCTCGTCTTCTGCTACGTATTCACAGGCGTTAGGAATAAATGAATGCTGGATGAAACTTTTGCTTGCTGCACAAGTATCAAGAATTTCATCTTTTATATCTATTTCTTCATTTTTAATATTCATTCCACGATGAGCCACAGTGTTAATAGTACCTTCAACGATTTCTCCCCATTTGTGTAAATTTGCCACTGCTTCGTCTGCATCGACCTTCACCAGTGGTTCATGTAACCCGCTAGCCATTGTACTATACAAATTATTATCAGTTAACTCTTGCTTCAGGTCCATTGTTACAACAGAAGTAAAGTGTCTTGATTTAATAAATGTAATATCTGAAAACAAAAGGCAATATGATATTCAGGTAGGTTAAGTAGGTTATGTTTAATTAAACATTTTTACAAATTTTCGATAATCATAGTTTTAATATATTTACTTACATGGAATACTATGAAATTGAAAGAAACAACTCACTCAGGAGCGGCCTAGCAATAAACCCGATTTGGAATAAATAAACTTTATCCTACACATACATACCAGTATTACCAGGTTCACCACTATAAAACTTCCCCCAGCAAACCTTAAAAATCCCTTGCAATTCCCTCAAATTAAAAAACTCAGAAGTGTAACCATAATTTCAATAAACATACAGTACAAAATATTCTATATTTTTAAAACTTATTGTTTATAAAATGTAATTTCTCATTAATTTAAAATGTTCTTCTGTAAGTGTAAATGTTGTCAAGTCTCTATTATGAGCCTTGAATGAAGACCTATTTAAATAAAGGGTGTTCAAAAACTAGTAAGTTTAGAGTTGGCTATGTCTTGAGAAAATAAGGAGCACAGTATGTCTTTACTTATTACTGGCACCTGAACAAAAACACATCAAAGCAAATTGAGGTTATAAACTAAAAATTTTATTTACATTTTACACTTAAAATTCAATTCATTATAAGAGATAATTAAATGGCCCACCACCGGATTCAATACATTTCAGAACTCTATTCCTGACTCCATTAACTGCATTTTCTAAAAACTGAGGCATATTATTTATTTCTTCAAACTTCTCAATAATTCGTCCACTTAATTCTTCCAAATTAATAATAGAAGTTCTAAATATTGATTTTTTATGAAAAGCCATAAACAGAAATCAGACGGTGTCAAGTCACAAGATCGTGTAGTCCAAGGAACTTCCGTGTTCCTGCTATTAAGTCAGTTATCATAGAACTGTCTAAATCAACTGTAAAGTTTTAGCTATACAATGTGGTCTCGCTCTATCCTGCTGGAAAATTGCACTCACTTAGGTAATTCGTCATCGTGGAGTTAATCGAAAAATGGTTGTAAAATTTCCTTTAGATATCTTTTTACATTAATGTCCCGATTTTTTTATAAATGGTCCAATTAAACATCTTGCGCTAATAGCTGCCCAGACACCAACCTTTTCAGCATGCAGAGATGCTTAAAAAAACTCATGAGTATTCTCAGGGGACCATGTCCGATAATTTTGCCAATTAACAAATCCTTGCTTATAAAACCAAGCTTCGTCCGTAACAAAACGTTTTGCTGGGAGCATCTTGATTGTTGTTCAGCACACGTAGAAACCATTGACAGAAACGTAGCCTGTCACGAATATTATGTGGTAATAGTTCATGAACTGCCGTTAAACGATAGGGATATAATCCAGCCTTCTGATTGGTTGAAATCTCTACGAAAAAAAATATTATATCTACTCTCTAGTTTTCATTATAAGCAACATAAGAAAAATATATTGTCATGGTGTTCATAACATAAACACAGTTCAAAGGCTACTAAATATTACAGTATAATTCTGATTAACTGTAGTGTTTTATGCAAATACTTGTTGCTGTGTTTCTACACCTTGTCTTGGAAAAAAAAGTATAGTAGATCAATTCATGTGTGTTAGTACAAAACTTGAACGGCTCAACAATATTTACAATATTAGGCGCAACCAGCGGGTTTTGGAACATTCCTCTGGATGAGGACTCAAGTAAACTATGCACTTTTTCAACAATGTTCGGCAGGTATGCATTTTAGAGAATGCCATTTGGTACAACCACAAGTGAGGTTTTTCAGAAAATGTTTCAAGAATTTTTTCTGAAAAAGGTATGGAAATATATATCGACGACATCTTCTGTCATGCGAAAAATAAAAAAGAACAAGATAAACGTTTGAAAAGGGTTTTAAAAAAAACACAAACACCATAAAACTTAATTTAAAAAAATGTAAATTTGGCGTTGATGAAGTTAAATATCTTGGTCATAAGTTTTCGAAACATGGTATTTCACTTGACAAAGACAAAATCACAAAAATTTAAAATATACCCCAACAAAAAGATGAAAAAGGCGTTCAAACATTTTTTAGTTTTACTACATAGGTATGTAGGTAGATTTATTCAATAGTGAATACATATTTGAATGGGAAAATGAATAAAAGAAAGCATTTGAATTTTTTTTAAATATAGCACTAACTGAGCCAACTACAATATTTTGATCCTAATAAACACATCACATTATCAGTAGATACTTCAAAGTCAGGCCTAGGAGAAGTACTATTGTAAGACCATATTACAATTCTGACGCTGAACGATTTTTGTCTTATGTAAATTATATAAAAACAAAAAATCGAACCGCCACGGTTCACAGGCGCTAAATGCTGGTAACGGGTGTTCAAAATCTTCCAGGTTTGGAGTGGGCGCTGATTTGGTTGAACCAGCTGATCCTTCCTACACTTCATTTGACGTTTTAAGGTTATAATGAAGGTCGTTCTCTCTTCTGTGTAAGTAATTACTAAAAATTGCATTACCAAAAATGATTACAAAATGGTTTTTTCTTTAGAACAAAAAATGTGCATCATAGAAAGTTACTTTCTTAATGCAACAAAAGTTGATGGAGTTTGGACCTATTCAGTAGAAAACTGCATCGAAGAATTCCATAATAGGTATCCAAATGACCTTTTTATGCATCAACAATTTGTAAAAACTTTATAAACAGTTGTGTAGCGAGGTTTCATAAGAGTGGTACTGTTGTAACAAAAGGTGGCGGAGGACCAAAAAGGCGTACAGATGATGCCATTGCAGAAGTAACTGAGATTATACAGAATGGGCCCCATACTTTATGCTTAAGTTGATCTCTCTGTGGGGAATTTTACGCAAAGACGTCTACGTAGTTAAGTTATCTTGTATAATTTCGATTATACAACTCATTATAAATTTGGCCAATAGTAATTGAGAATTTACTTAGTTACTAGGTATAGATAAACGGATATACCCTTGACGACGTGGTATAATCACTTCGGTGTTTCGGTGGGTCCAACAAAGCAAAAATAATGGATAATAATAATCTAGAGCCATGATGTAATAACTGTCTATTGCAAATTCGAGGTTAGCAGGTTAGGTTTTGCGTCAGTTTTGACACAAACTGACGCAAAACCTAACCTGATATCGTCGAATTTGACATAGACTTACAGTGCCACCAACATAAACAGTGCCACTAACACGAACAGTGCCAACCTAAGAAATAAAATAATTTATTATTATCGCTCTATTCATTATATAATCAAGGGTAATACCACAAGTAGTGGATATATTTTTGACAAATATTTTGCGGTTTCCATGTAAATTATTGCGTTTAAATTTCACGATACAAAATCACATTAAAAATGTCACGAGCGAAGGCAAGTGACATTTAAATGTGATTTTGTTGAGTGAAATTTGCAATAATTTCTATGGAAATTGCAAAATATTTAAAAAATATATATCCACTTCGAGTGGTATTTGGTACGACTATTTAACAATAGTAATACATAACGGTTAACTTTATTGAAAAATAATCCAACAATTAATATAATTAATCATTCTCAATTAAATTCAGCGGAATACTTCCAAAACACAACATTTTAAAATTTTTAACGCAAGCAAAACTTTGTTCACACAGTTTGTTGGTGTTTAGTTTTACATAACCTAGCGATATCACTAAGGACAGAACATTGTTGCTAAGCCATATTTCCCAACAAGGCTGTTTAGTTTTTGAGTAGATACATTGTTTTGTGAATATTTTGCATGGTGCCCAATATTCACCGATATACTGCTGTTATTGGTTGAAAAAAGCAAATGCCTGTAATATGATTGGCTTATATGTTATAGTGTTGAATAGTCGTAACGAATACCACTCGAGCAATCGAAAATAATGATTATTTTTCACTCGTAACTCGACGTAATCCTTAAAATACCACTCGAGCTGCGCTCTTGTGGTTTTTCGCAGATTACGTCTCGTTACTCGGAAAATAATCGATTATTTTCGATGCTCTTGTGATATTATAACTGATTATACAAAATCGATTATATTATAGTAACTTCACTAGGCAACGCAATACATAACTTTTGTTGTTTTCATGGAGATGACTTTCAGCTAGGTTAATACAAACAAATCGAGCTGCCAATAAAATAGTTATTTGTTCATAATACTCAAATTTACTCAAAAAATAATAAAATCGAATACAATGTGTATTTCGTCTCAAACTTCCTGCACAATAACCAATCGTATCAGTTTGACAGAATAATCCTTCCGCTGACACGGTCGGACTATTTAACCTGTCAAACGGACACTTATTATTGTGCAACAAGTTATCTACATATAACCCGATAATATCGAAGTAATTATAGTATTACTTCTCAATATTTGCTCCTCTTCACAGAATCTACAGTCTGTGTTTGTTGCCACTCCTATTGTGTGCATATGTTTGTTCATATAACAGTGTCCAGTAGTTATCCTTGTTATGTGTTTTATTTTCTCCCTTCCATTATCCAGCAGTACCAGTGTCGCTTTCTTGAACGGTTCCCCTTTGAAGTTTCTAAAATGCCTTGCTTTAGAGTAGCCGTACCAGAATTTGCGATGTTTATCTCAGCTTCTAGTTGCACCCTTATCATACTATAAGCTATGTTACAGGTAGGTTCTGGTCCTATCAGCTGGATTGTGTTGGCTGACTTTGCTAATTTGTCTGCTTTTTCGTTGCCAATTATTCCCTGGTGACCTGGGACCCACAACAAGCTCAATTTGTTGTGTTCTCCCAGTTGAACCAGTTTTCTGTGGCATTCATATACCAGTTCTGAGTTAAACTTGTTGGATGACAGCGCTTTTAAAGCTGCTTGGCTATCCGTCAGGATATGTATTCTTCTACCTTTGTAGCATCTCTGCACCATTAATTGGGCGCAGGTTAGAATTGCTGTTACCTCGGTCTGGAATACTGTTGCATATTGTCTCAGGTTTATACTTATTGGATTTCTTGGTCCCGTGCCATATTTATGGCATTTACCCAGATTTCCATTTTCTGTTCTTGATCCGTCTGTGTACCAGACTTCTCCCTTTATTTTGGTTAGGACTTCTTCCTCGTTTCACCCTTTCCGCTCTGGAAGATATACTTCGAACGGTTTTTGAAACTGGTAAGATGTCTTTATTTTGTCCGACTTCATCTGCAGCATGATTTCCACGTAATCGATTAAAGATTTCGGTATGGTATCCCCGATGTCCAGGTTAGCGATCATACCCTGGTTTTCAGCCTGTATGCCCCTAGTCTCGCTTCCGTCTCTACCCTTAGTTGTAAAGGGGGAAGGTTCAGCAGAGCTTCTAACGCGGCTGTCGGGGTTGTTGACATTGTCCCCATTATTTCAAAACAGGCAATTCTTTGTATTTTGCTGAGCCGGTTTTTATTTTTAATATTGCTTTCCTTGTGCCGCTTTACCAAAGCTGCAAATGTTATCGTCGGTATGATGACTCTTGTGAAGAACCAGTATACCATTTTTGGTGACAGTCAGGTTTTTCCATTCTTCTGCAGGTCCAGAATGCTCTGGAGCCTTTGCTTGTAAAATGTTCCATATGGTGTTCGAATGTCAGTTTGGTGTTTAAAATCACACCCAAATATTTGACCTTCTCCACCATCTGCAATTCTTTCCCGTATAGTATTAAGTTCCTATACTTGATTTTCTTCCTTCTTGTGATTGACAGAAGCGAGGTCTTTTCCGGGTTAACACCATCGTTTCACAATGTTGATGGCCAACTGCATTCTTTCGAATACTACGCCCTCACATTTTCTTCGACGTAGCCTTGCGTGTATACGCCCTTCTTCTCTAGTTCTCGTAGAAGGTCATCCACCACGTGGTTCCACAGCAGAAGTGGCAATACTCCTCCTTGCGGTTATCCTCTGGTCACCGACACTTTCACGGTTGTCTCGTGAAGAGAAGTGGTTATGACTCTGCTTTTAAGCATGTTTAATATCCATCTCCTCAGGGTGTCATTTATTCCCTTTTTATTCAAGGCTAGATGAATTGAGTCGAACGAGGTGTTGTCAAAAGCCCCTTCGATATCCAGAAAGGCTTCTAGCCCGAAGGCTTTCGATTGTATAGTTTTTCCCCTTTATTGACTAATTCATGTATAGCCAGTTCGCAGGATTTTCCTGATAAGTAGGCATATTGGTGTCTGTGTAATGGAAAAATTGCCAGTACTTCATCCCTTATATACCTGTCAATTAATTTTTCTAGCGTCTTCAGAATAAATGACGTCAGACTTATTGATCGGTAAGATTTAGCTTGGTCATAGCTTTCCTTTCCCGGCTTTGGTATAAATACCACTTTTACTTTCCTCCAGCCTGTTGGTATGTAACCTAGGGCCAGACTTGCCCTTAGCATTGCACATAGACTGGTGGATAGTTTACCCTAACCCTGAGTGAGTAGAGCTGGGTAGATCCCGTCTCCACCTGGAGCTTTAAATGGTTCAAAACTATGTAGTTCCCATTTAAGTTTAGTTATGTTTATCACCTGATGTGTTGTCTTCCAGTTCTCTTGTGTGGTCCTGCGTAGAGGTTTTTCTACACTGTGATCACTGGTGTTATCTCTCTGTAGTAGTATACTGCCTGGGAAATGTGTCTGTAGCAGAACTGCCAGTGTTTCTTTCCCAGTCTCCGTGTATCCTTCTTCAGTTTTTTCAGTGATTTCACTAAGTGCTAGCGCTTTTTGGAGTTTTGCACATTCTGGTGCCTTGTCGACTCTTTTGTAGTACTCCCTCCATGAGGATCGTGTTGCTTTCCTCACTTCGTTGTTGTATCTTGTAAGGACTTCTTTATAAAGTCCTGAAAGATATATCTTAACTTCAGCTTCTCAAAAATAGTGAGATGAAAAAAAATTAATTAATATTATTGTTGCAGTTTCTCTAGAATGATTTTCGACAACAGCTTATGGATCGAGTTTAACAAAGTGATGCCACGGTAGTTATCAAGATCGGTTATCGCTCCCTTTTTAAATATTGGTATTGCTACACTGACTTTCCATTCTTGCGATGTGTTCCCAAACTTTATATAAAACTGTATAGTTTTTCTAGCGCCTCAAAAATAATTTCGACACATTTGTTTAATTTGAACGTCTACAAATAATCTTTTTTTTAATTTTAAATATGTATTCCTACTTTTCAAACTTTAAATAGCATACTCGATTGGTTCATTGTTTGTTTTTGCATTTTAAAGTAATCAACATTTGAGCTGCTCGTGCTATAACTTTCAAAAATCGTGGCCCTTGTAAATGCATTTTGAAGGAATAATATAACTCTCCCTCTTTCTCCCTAGTGCCGCTGAGGGTGTAAACGAATTGCTAGACGTAATGGCTGACGTGCTATGTGATTTTAATAATTGATCAATTAAATAATGTAACAACCGCGTTTGTTTTAGTTTTGAAATAAAATGTTGTCATTAGCTGATATACAGGGAGTTTATTATAACGTGCAATATGTAAATGCGTTTATTTTAAAATGCAATATCGAAACTTTACTAAGTATGTAAAACCATAATATATTCTACGGAGGAAGGAACTCTGTTGATAAAATGGTATAAAGACTTCAGTTTACAGCAAGTATGTAGGTTATTACATGCCCCGTTGTTCTTTCTGATACTTCTTTTTCAATAAAATTCCGGTTCATATATTGCATTTTAAAATAAACGCATTTACACATGGCGTGACGTACCCTTAGAAACCAATAGTAACAATCAAGTCCTCGTGGAAATGGGAATACCACATTGCGCGTTCAAATAAATTCACTGTATATTTTACCTGCGTGAGAATATTTAAACTAGTCGTTTCACGTTCAATAATTTGTGACCTGAACGTATTTTGCAGACTTGTAAACAAAATGAGATTTAGAAAAAGTAAATGACCTTCATGTAGGAATTCTTAAATTCGAAATCGCGTGTAAAATTGTTACGAAGCATTCAATTTGCCTACCACGGGCATTTATAGTAAAATTGATAACATCGATATAATTTCATAGCAATAATACATAGCGTTTCGCAAAAGCGTCAATAAGTTCATCAAATTATACCTATTTATAAAAGAATGTCGTCACCGAAATACTAAGTTTTTTTAATTAAAAATATATTTCATCATGAAAAAAAACCCAGAGATATAAACAATAAATTGTTTTCAATCGTTTATTGTGCAATTTAGATAACTAACATTAAGCCCATTTTCAAATATTCCCAGAAGGTGACAGAAATAAAATAAATATTTAAGAACGCCAGAAGAAAAATAAGATCCAGATGTCATTTCTTCGAGCTACGGCGATTAAAACGTTACACTATGCAAATTACTGTGATTATCCTGCGATATTTGCATTCTGGCTTTATTTACTTGTTATTGCGACCTGTACTTGAGTTGAGCTTATCTTTCAGAGTATTTTGTGCTACTTGAGTTTACGAATTCTCGTTTTGAATTCCTGGATACACTTGTCGTTATTTGATAAAAATTCGTTGGCGCTCGTTTTGAGTATATTAAAAGAACTGTACACACCGTCTCCAAAACGAGCTAGTTTCGGCCGGCAAATGTATCCAAGTAGTCACAAGGTTGGGTATTTCTCTTGAGAGAATAGCCAACGGAGATTTTTTATGATAACAAGAATTTATGGCGTCCAATGTGGTGGCATGTTTTTTGTAAATGTACCTCGGCACTTGTTCGAAATCTTGATTTGCTAAATTGGTGCAGTAACAAGACATGCATGATATCTTTTAGCCAGTATTCTTTATATAATGCATTTTTTTATTTTAATATGTTTTGCTATTTAAAAAATCTTTACGTGCGATACAAAATTTAGATTTCGGGAGTTGATTTCAGTAACGTTTTATTGTAGAAGTAACTTTTGTGAGCTCGTTCCGTATCGTTCGCGTGTACTAGCATTGTGCCTTATCCCAGTTTGTAGTAGCCACGTTTTTGTCAAGTGTAGATATTTGGTTGTGGAGGTTTCTTACCTCCCTTGTAGATTTGTATTACGTTTTTACGTTTCGGGCTATTTACAAAATTATACGACGCTTCTGGTATTAAACATTTATTTACAACGATTAATTACGATTATTTACAAACACAAGAATTATGAAGGCAGAACACAACTTACTTATAAACTACAGGCACTATTTCTAACAGCGATACACTAATTATTTATATACGGCTTAACAGTAATGATTTATATGGTTATACACTCTATTTATTTACACTGGATTAAACATCAATTATTTATGTGGCTATTTATGTTATACACGCGTTTATTTATGTGGCGGCCTTACGCCTTCGAGTTTGATGAGAACTGAATGAGAACTGGATGAGAACTGCGCTGAATTCAGACGGCCGTGTATTTATATTCGCTGGGGAGAGGTTCCAGACACATGCATGACGCACCGCATCGGGGCCGCTCTCGCATCACCTGGAAAATGACTCATCCCTCCGCAGCTGGGTCCAAGGCCGCTTCCCGAAGCTCCGGAACAATGACTCATTCGTCCGCAGCTGGCCCCAAGGTCGTCTTCTGGCGGCTGTGCCTCACGCGTTTGCAGCTGCCTGATTGCAAGGTCGTTACAGTATTTTTGATAACCGCTAATTATTGATTTATTGTGTGATTGCCTTGGTGAATCTTCTGGTAAATCAGCTTCAGATGTGGCCGTTGGTAGCCAGGTTTTGTGCACATTTTGCAATGTGTTTATGTGTTCTTCAAGTTCTTTTGGAACCCTTATTCGTTTTTTTCCTTTTGTTCCGTTTGAGTGATTGATTGGTCACATTGTGAGTTTAGCCAGTACGATGGGATTTGTTGCGTGAGTATGCTTTGGTGAGTGAAATTTCTGAATGGTTTCGTTTCGATTGCTTGCGCGTTTCTGAGGTTTTGCGGATTTAGTATGCTTGCGTTTTTCTTAGTTTTGTCGTGTGAGCATGTTGGTTTAAGGTGGATGTGCTTATGGGGTTTCGTTTAACACATTTTTCTCTCAAGCCGTTTCTTAGAACTCTTATCTCTTGGTTACTTTATTTCTTTTCTCTTTCGTTTTTGACAAGGTTCAAGTAAACTTGTTGGATTGATGTTGGTTTTCTTTTGAGACCGGATTCTTTTTTTATGGCCCTTTGGGATGCAGTCGTGACGTTCTCCGCTTTAGGCGAATTTGGCCGTTTGACGCCATTTGTCGTTTCCGTCAGCTGTGTGTGTATTTTTCAGATTATGCTCTTGCGAATGGCCACATGGAAACATACAGCTTTATGTGCACTTCTGGTTTGTTTTACGTGTACTAGTGTTGAAAAAGAAATATGTCTATGCCCGTTCTAACAATTTAATGCTGAATTTGCATTCAGATAGCATTCCATAGGTGTATTTACGACTTCAGCGGAATTTTCATTGCATTATCTTTTATCCGTATTCATGGCACCCATCAATGACGATATGAACGATTTACTATAGCTGGCTGCCAAAATAGCACTCTGGGATTTTTATAGAGTGTGTATTTTTCAGTTTATGCTCTTGCGAATGCCACATGGAAACATAAAGCTTTATGTGCACTTCTGGTGTGGTTTACGTCTACTAGTATTGCAAAATAAATATCTCCATGACCTTCCTAGCAATTGGATGCTAAATTTGCATTAAGATAGCGTTCAAAGGTGCATTTGCTACTTCTGCGGAGTTTTCATTGCATTTTAACATGTTTTATCCGTATTCATAGCACCAATCAGTGACAATATGAACGATTTACTATAGCTGGCTCCAAAAGAGCACTCTGGGATTTTTATAGAGTGTGTATTTTTCAGATTATGCTCTTGCGAATGGCCACATGGAAACATAAAGCTTTGTGTGCACTGCTGGTGTGGTTTCCGTCAACTAGTATTGCAAAATAAATATCTCCATGACCTTCCTAGCAATTGGATGCAGAATTTGCATTAAGATAGCGTTTAAAGGTGCATTTGCTACTTCTGTGGACTTTTTATTGCATTTTAACATGTTTTATCCGTATTCATAGCACCAATCAGTGACAATATGAACGATTTACTATAGCTGGTTGCCGAAATAGCACTCTGGGATTTTTATCCAGTGTGTGTATTTTTCACATTATGCACTTGCGAATGGCCACATAAAAACATAAAGCGTTTTATGCACTTCTGGTGTGTTTTGCGTGTACTAATATAGCAAGTGAAATATCTTTATGACCTCCTAGCAATTGGTGCTTAATTTGCATAAATATAGCGTTTAATAGGTGCATTTGCTACTTCAGCGGAATTTTCATTGCATTTTATGATCTTTTATCCGTATTCATGGCACCCATCAATGACGATATGAACGATTTACTATAGCTGGCTGCCAAAATAGCACTCTGAGATTTTTATAGTGTGTATTTTTCAGTTTAGGCTCTTGCGAATGCCACATGGAAACATAAAGCTTTATGTGCACTTCTGGTGTGGTTTACGTCTACTAGTATTGCAAAATAAATATCTCCATGACCTTCCTAGCAATTGGATGCAGAATTTGCATTAAGATAGCGTTTAAAGGTGCATTTGCTACTTCTGTGGACTTTTTATTGCATTTTAACATGTTTTATCCGTATTCATAGCACCAATCAGTGACAATTTGAACGATTTACTATAGCTGGTTGCCGAAATAGCACTCTGGGATTTTTATCCAGTGTGTGTATTTTTCACATTATGCACTTGCGAATGGCCACATAAAAACATAAAGCGTTTTGTGCACTTCTGGTGTGTTTTGCGTGTACTAGTATAGCAAGTGAAATATCTTTATGACCTCCTAGCAATTGGTTGCTGAATTTGCATAAATATAGCGTTTAATAGGTGCATTTGCTACTTCAGCGGAATTTTCATTGCATTTTATTATCTTTTATCCGTATTCATGGCACCCATCAATGACGATATGAACGATTTACTATAGCTGGCTGCCAAAATAGCACTCTGGGATTTTTATAGAGTGTGTATTTTTCAGTTTATGCTCTTGCGAATGCCACATGGAAACATAAAGCTTTATGTGCACTTCTGGTGTGGTTTACGTCTACTAGTATTGCAAAATAAATATCTCCATGACCTTCCTAGCAATTGGATGCTGAATTTGCATTAAGATAACGTTCAAAGGTGCATTTGCTACTTCTGCGGACTTTTCATTGCATTTTAACATGTTTTATCCGTATTCATAGCACCAATCAGTGACAATATGAACGATTTACTATAGCTGGCTGCCAAAAGAGCACTCTGGAATTTTTATAGAGTGTGTATTTTTCAAATTATGCTCTTGCGAATGGCCACATGGAAACATAAAGCTTTATGTGCACTGCTGGTGTACTTTACGTCTACTAGTATTGCAAAATAAATATCTCCATGACCTTCCTAGCAATTGGATGCAGAATCTGCAATAAGATAGCGTTCAAAGGTGCATTTGCTACTTCTGCGGACTTTTTATTGCATTTTAACATGTTTTATCCGTATTCATAGCACCAATCAGTGACAATATGAACGATTTACTACAGCAGGCTACCGAAGTAGCACTCTGGAATTTTTATAGAGTGTTTGCTTTTCAAATTATGCTCTTGCAAATGGCTACATGGAAACATAAAGCTGTATGTGCATTTCTGGTGTGTTTTACGTGTACTAGTATTGCAAAATAAATATCTCTATGCCCCTCTTAGCAATTGGATGCTGAATTTCCATTAAGATAGCGTTCAATGAGTGCATTTGCGATTTCAGCGAACTTTTCATTGCATTTTAACATATTTTATCCGAATTCATAACACCCATCAGTGACCATATAAACAAAACCGCAACGCCGATAAGAGTCGGGTCTACGACGGGTTGACTGGGACCTTGAACTTACGCGAGCGCGGCAAACAACTTAAAAAACGGGAAGCAACAGGATCGTATCTAGGAAAAATGACGAGTGAAGGAGAATCAACGGATGATAAAAACAAGAGAAGAAGACAGTACGAGGACGACGAGGAAGAAGCGCAAGCATTTGGAAGAAGTAAAAGGATGATAAGATCGCCAGCCAAGGCACAAAAGAGTAACGATGAACTAATATTAAAGGAAATTCGAAAAATGAGGCAAGAAATGAATGAAGGATTTCAAGAGAATAAAAAGGAACTAAAAGAGTTAAAAAAGGAAATAAAAGAGCTTAAAGAAAAAGAGAAAATATGGCAACAAGAAAAACAACAATTGAATGAAAGGATGGAAAAAATGGAAGAAATATTAGAAAAACAAGAACAGAAAAAGCGAAAAAACAACATAGTAATAAAAGGACTGAAAACAAGCGAAGAAAGAGCAGGAGAAGAGATTGAGATTTTTTTGAAAAATGAACTAAATGTACAAGCAAAAATAACAGAAGCTTATAAGATAGGGAAAATACCAGAAAGAAGAATCATCGTTGCAACAGTAGAAACATTCAAAGAAAAAATGGATGTAATGATAAATAAAAACAAGCTTAAAGGATGAAGTATCTATATAGAAAATGATCTAACAAAAAATGAAAGGGAAATACAAGCTAGAATAATAGAAACCGCCAAAGAAGAAAAACAAACCGGGAACAAAGTGATAATTGGATATCAGAAACTAACGATAAATAACCAGCGATACGAATGGAACAAAAAAGAGAAGAAACTTCAGCTTTTTAACCCGGAAAAAAACGAAAAACAAAAAAATGTGATATGGCAGGAGCAGGAAAGGATTAAACAGAAGACGACTAATGCAACAGATATGGACATGAATAGGAAGCAAATAAAAATGAAGAGCAAAAAGAGGAATAGCAAAAAAATGAAAGTAGCAACATGGAACATAAGAACAATGCTAACACCTGGGAAGATGATAGAAGTAGCCAAAGAATTGAAGAGATATGGAGTGGATGTAGCAGCTGTACAAGAGATAAGGTGGAAAGGACAAGGAGAAATAAATAAAAGAGACTTTACAATGCTATACTCAGGGGAATCAAAACAGGGTAGCAATGGCACAGGATTCATAGTGGATAACAAAATAAAGATTATAAGTTTTAAACCTATTAATGGTAGACTGTGTTATTTAAGAATAGAAACCAAGCCTTTAAATACATCTTTCATTTGCACATACGCACCTACAGAGGTTGACAAGCAGGAAGAAAAGGACAAATTCTACAACGAGTTGGAGAAGGCGACCGAAAAAGTACCAAAACACGATGTACTGATTGTACTGGGAGATTTGAACGCACAAATTGGTAAGGAGAACTTTGTAAGGGAAGTAGCAGGAGAACATACACTACATGAAAAGACAAATGACAATGGAAATAGGATATGCAACTTTGCAATAGCAACAAATATGATAATCAACAGTACTAAATATAAACACAGAAGGATACATAAAGAAACATGGGTAATGCCAGGAACAACAAAAGGAAACCAGATAGACCATATATTAATAAATCAACATCAGAGTAGGACAGTTACAGACGTAAGAACATACAGAGGTGCAAATGCTGACACAGATCATTATATGGTAGTTGCGAAAATGAGACAAGATTACAGAAGCAAAAAAGAAAGACAAGAACACAAAAAATGGAACATTGAAAAACTATATACAGAAGAAGGAAGAATACAGTACATAAAAGAAATTGTTAGCGAGATAGAAAAAAAGGAGAGTGAAAAAGACATAGAGAGAGAATGGAGGAATATCAAACGAATAATCGTAAAAAGTACCGAAGGAGCAATTGGGTACAAAGAGAACAAAATTAAGAAACAGTGGTATGATGATGAATGTCAAGAATTAGTCAACATAAAGAACAAAGCGAGAAAAGAATGGTTAAAAACCGGAAAAGAAGAAGACCTCGAGAATTATAAGGAAATGAAGAGATAATCACAGAGGAAATGTAGACAAAAAAAGAAGATTTGGTTAGAGGAAATGATGAATGAACTAGAACAGAATAGTAAGAATAATAATACAAAAAGGTTTTACCAGCAAATGAAAACACAAAAGAGAAAAAACCCGGTGAAAATAAGAGGTATAAAAGACAAATATGGCAATGTAGAACACGATGAAAATAAGAAGAAAGATATTTGGAGAGAACATTTTAGTAACTTACTATATGAAATAGAAGAAGATAGAAGACAAGAGCAACACGAAATCAATGAAGAAGTGGAAGAAGAAAGAGTAATGGAAGGACCAAAGTACGAGAAAACGAAGGAGATCATAACAAAAGTAAAAAATGGAAAGGCGCCGGGATGCGACCAAATAAATGGAGAGATGCTCAAATATGGAGGGGAGGCACTATACAAAAGAATACACAAACTGATTGAGGAAATATGGAAACAAGAAAAGATGCCTGCAGAATGGGAAATGGGAACAATTGTGACAATACCAAAAAAGGGTGATTTAGAACAATGTAAGAACTACAGAGGGATCACATTACTAAACACGACATATAAAATATTCACAGCAATGCTCCAGAGGAAACTCACAACATACACTGAGAAGGCAATTGGTGATTATCAAATGGGATTCAGGCCAGGCAGATCAACAACAGATGCCTTACATGTCATGCTGCAAATATTAGAAAAGTGTTATGAGCACGACATACAGCTGCATTTACTTTTTATCGACTTCAAGCAGGCGTTCGATAGCATCAAGCGAAGAAAGATCACACAAATACTGGAAAAAATGGCAATACCAAGAAAACTAATACGCTGTATTCAAATGACAATGAAGAATTCAAAGGCAGCAGTAAAAACAAGGGAAGGACAAACAAAAACATTTGAAATCAACAGGGGAGTACGCCAGGGAGATACACTGTCAACCACACTTTTCAATCTGGCATTAGACGAGGCAATAAGAGGAGTAAATGTACAAGGAAGTATAATAAATAAAGAGGCACAAATCATAGCCTATGCAGATGATATAGTAATTATATCAAGAAGCTGGAATAAATTAAAGGAAGTTTTTATAAGCTTAGAAAGGGAAGCAAAGGAAGTAGGGCTTGAAATAAATAAAGATAAAACCAAATATATGAAATGTCAGAGAGGTGTAATAGATGACACTAAGGAAGTGAAGATAGAAAAATACACTTTTGAAAAAGTACGATCGTATAATTATTTAGGAATACAACTAACGCACAATAATGATCGCAGCGACGAGATAAAAGAGAGAATCCAGATGGGGTATAAAGCATATTACGCAAATCGAGACACGCTGAAGAGTAGAAAAATCAACACAAAGACTAAAATACGAATTTATAGAAGCTTAATAAGACCAGTGGTATTATACGCGGCAGAAGTAATGTGTTCAACACAAAAAGAAGAAGAACAATTGCGAATATTTGAAAGGAAGGTAATAAGAACGATAATGGGAACAAAAAGAATGGATGACGGGGAGCACATACAATACATGAATCACGAAATTTTAGAAATAATGGAAGGAGAGGATATCGTGAAGGTAATGAAGGCTCACAGGATTGGATGGCTTGGTCATATATGGAGAGCGGAAGATACAAGAATAATCAAAGGAATTACAACATGGAAACCTGATCTGAACAGGCCAAGGGGGAGACCAAGAAATAGATGGTACGAAGCAGTGGAAAACGATTTAAGAAGTATGAACATAAAGAAATGGAAGGAGAAAGCAAAAAACAGAGTAACATGGAGAAAGATAGTAACAGAAACAAAAAGTCATCAGAAAATCTAGAGGGAAAAAGGAAGACTGACAATCAGGGGCCTAATCCACCCCAGAAAGTGGATTATTTACTTCGGAAAGAAGAGGCAATATTCTACCCAGAATGAAATGCCATATATATATATATATATATATATATCAGTGACCATATGAACGATTTACTGCAGCTAGCTGCCGAAATAGTACTCTGGGATCTTTATAGACTGTTTATTTTTCAGATTATGTTCTTGCGAATGCCACATGGAAACATAAAGCTTTATGCGCACTTCTGGTGTTGTTTTACGTGTACTCGTATTGCAACAGAAATATCAGATGCCCCTCCTAACTATTGGATGCTGAATTTGCATTAAGATAGCGTTTAATAAGTGCATTTGCAACTTCAGCGGAATTTTCATTGGATTTTAACATATTTTATCCGTATTCTTGGCCCCCATCAGTGACAATATAGACGATTTACTACAGCTGGCTGCCGAAATAGTAGTCTGGGATTTTATACAGAGTGTATTGTTCAGATTATGCACTTGCGAATGGCCACATAAAAACATAAAGCTTTATGTGCACTTCTGGTGTGTTTTGCGTGTACTAGTAAGACTAGTATAGCAAAAGAAATATCGTTATACCCCTGCTAGCAATTGGATGCTGTATTTGCATTAAGATAGCGTTTAATAAGTGCATTTGCGACTTCAGCGATCTTTTCATTGTATTTTATTATATTTTATCCCTATTCATGGCACCCATCAGTGACAATATAAACGATTTACTATAGCTGGCTGCCGAAATAGCACTCTGGGATTTTTATCCAGTGTGTGTATTTTTCACATTATGCACTTGCGAATGGCCACATGGAAACATAAAGCGTTTTGTGCACTTCTGGTGTGTTTTGCGTGTACTAGTATAGCAAGTGAAATATCTTTATGCCCTCCTAGCAATTGGTTGCTGAATTTGATAAAGATAGCGTTTAATAGGTGCATTTGCGACTTCAGCGGAATTTTCATTGTATTTTATTATCTTTTATCCGTATTCATGGCACCCATCAATGACGATATGAACGATTTACTACAGCTGGCTGCCGAAATAGCACTCTGGGATTTTTATCCAGTGTGTATTTTTCACATTATGCACCTGCGAAATTGCGTTTATTATGTTTTATCCGTACTCATGGCGCCCATCAGTGTCAATAATAACGACTTACTACAGCTGGCTGCCGAAATAGCACTCTGGGATTTTTATCCAGTGTGTATTTTTGTATTCATGGCACCCATCAGTGACAATATAAACGATTTGCTACAGCTGACTACCGAATGCCAAATGGAAACATAAAGCTTTATGTGCACTTCTGGTGTGTTTTGCGTGTACTAGTATAGCATAATAAATCAGATGCCCCTCCTAGCAATTGGATGATGAATTTGCATTAAGATAGCGTTTAATAAGTGCATTTGCAACTTCAGCGGACTTTTCATGGCATTTTAACATTTATTTGCAAATAAATTTTGCGGTTATCTAGAAAACTAAAAATCTTTTATTACAATCTTTTTTCCTATTAGTTATTATTTGACACGAGAAATATATCCCCAAGATTATAGGTATACGTTGAGAATCACCCTGTATTTTTCAGAATCCATTATGTAAAGTTATTATCAGTTAAAATCCATCAGTCAACTGTGGGTCACCTGGTACTATACACTAAGGTAGTTTTTATAAATTTCAATTTCCTAGTTTTAGTTATAACTGAAATGGTATACCTACAGGTATCTCAAAAATTGTCAGTAAATTCGCATAGGCACTTTTAATCCTATTTTTGCAAACAAAAATGTCAAAAAGTATTTAAATGTTGTTTGCATCGAATATTTTTTTCCAAAAGTTCTAGTTCTAAGAATAGGGCGCTACACAGTTTTCAAAAGTTTTGTTATGTTAATTGTTGCTGACAAATGTACACAGATAATTTAATTCCTTGATATGCTGTTATACATCTTTATATATGGAATGCAAAGCTAGAGATTTTCAGAAATTAAAATTAAAAAGACTTTGTTCATAAAATTTGAAAATTGCCATAAATTACTTTTTTTCTATAGCAAATGTTAAAGTGTGCTTTAATCGACTCAAAACAAAACGTCAAGTGTTACTTTAACATCAAGGGTAGATAACGTAATTTCATTTTCTAACTTTTATTTAGATTAAATATTACAGCTACGTATTATCCTAGCAACCCAATCTAGCTACTGAGATTTTAAAATGTGATTGACTTTCCTTATTTTCCTTTGAAGCTATTAAAGTTCTTGCTATAGAAAATAATTGTATTATACACGACGATAGTTATTACTATCCACTCTTGAATTATTAACGTCTCGACTTCTTCTCGACGTTAAACAATTCACTTGTGGATAAAATTTAACTTTATCGTCTTGTATAATAAATTACCATTTTAATGTGGTCGTTTATTTTTAATTTAATTTAAATACAGGTCTATGTACTTTCGTTTTATATAATTTTAATTCTAAATTTCGATATAAAATTGTTTAATTTTTAACATAAAAATGTTAAGATTTTTACAGTACTTTTTAGCCAGAATTACACCATCTATATATAGCTCAATTTAATAAAAAAATTAATAAATTTATGATATTTTTTCATTTTTAATATTTGAAATTTCAAATTTGTTAAGTTTGTAAAGCTATTTTACTGTTAAAAATTGAAAATTTTACAACGTAAGGTTTTATACAGGGTATTATAGAAGACCGCGTATTTTTACAAAATTGTAACCAGTGTTAGAGCTCACCAAACTGAATAACTTTTCTATTTGTAGTTGTTTTAATCGTATATATTTTCAATCAATTATTTTGCGTAAAACATTTGTAATACGATTATCAGTTAACACAAAAACAAACCGCCAATAACTTACCTATCCACTTCATTTAATAAGGTTGCTTACTGATTAGACGTCAACTAAAACTTTTATCAGTACCTATGCAGTTTTTGTTTGGTTGTGTTTCTTGTGCTTTGTACCATTTGGATATTATGCCATGGGCAACTCAATTTTGGGGGTGGTTTCGAAAAAATTACAAATGAAAAAGTTGTTCCGTTCGATGAGATTTCTGTGTAGTTATCTTAACGATACGAGTTTGATTGCCAAAACGAGGCGGTAAGCCGAGTTTTGTGGAAATAAAACAAGTCTTGTTAACTGCCATAAGCAAAACGTGTATTGTTCAATATTTTATCTTCATCAATAAATTCTGGTTCAATGTATTTTTTTATATAAAAAGAGTGCGGTAATATCTATCCATTACCACACTCAGTGCGATATTGAAGCTCTTAACGATACTAAAATTAATTTGATTAATAGTCTATAACAACACCGATGAAGATAACATTTATTACGTGGACTTTCAAAACACCCTGTATGTGTAAGTTTGATACCTGTATAATTCTAAATCTGACTTACCGCTTTTTGGCTCTGCAGAGAGCATTGAACTGTATATACAATATAGTTCAATGGTAGAGAGAAATGCGTAGGTCCTTTTTGCCCAACTTAGGGAGGATTGCCAGATTTTTCACCGAACGGTTTGGTTTTTGAAGTATCTGTTCGTTTTAGAAAATCAGAAAAAACGGACAGATGCCTTATTATATTCGTATCACTTTGTAATTTTCGTGCAATATGATTAAAATAAATCTGTAAAACAATTCTCACCGGTTTTTTCTTCCGATGCGTCTGGCAACGTGGCAACCCTGCGGGACCGAGTAGTTCAAAAGGCAACGAATGATAATGATTTTATATGGCGTCGTTGTGCAATTAGGTAATTAGGTATTGTTCTGTGGTTGTGCACTCCCAACGTATTTGTTACTATGGGTGTTTTATGCAATTATTGTTGATATTAGGTATTTCCGAATATTAAACCGTGAGATATTTACCATTTAGAAATCATTAGTCAGGTGATGTCGATACAGAAGTTTGAGTAAATATTCAAAACGTACCTGCTATACTCCATCCCTATATTTGGAACGTAACCTAAAATATGCTGTTTGTTCATTTACTAACGTAATTCGTTTGTCACAAACTTGCTAATCGGGTGCACTACATACACCAAGAAATGTAACCTAAAATTGCAGTTTACATAACTTCACTTTAGATCAAACACTATGATTAATACTGAACCAGATTAACAGTACAATATAAGAAAATAAGCAGAAAGATTCAAGGAAGGTCACTACCATATTTAAAATTAGTTTATAAATCACAGTTTTGATTAAAATAAAGGCAATAAAGAGCATTATCACGTTTAAAAATGCACTATTTATTCTGCTTATTTTCATATATTGTAGTTTTAATTGGGTGGTATTTAACAGTCTACCAAATTTACCCAACCTTTTCGTAACTTTCGTTTCCCAAAAATACTAAATGCTCACCAAAATTAAGAAAATACATAATCTTAGAGCGACAACCAAAAATTGACATCATGCTAGTCTTTTATACTATTTGTTCCTAAAAATAACTTTCGTTGGCTAAAAATGCTAAATGTTCACCAAATTTTATTCCGCATTTAATTCTAACATGTAACCCAGATATTTAATTTTCGTCAGCGTCTTATATTATTTAGCATTTAAAAAACACTATTTCTTTGGCAAAAATACACAATGTTTACTATATTTTATACCACATTCAATTTCAAAAGTATACTCAGATTTATATTTCTTGTTGGCCTAAATATCACTTATAAGAAAAATCTATCGTGTTTTATTAGGTCTTGTTTATTAATGGGGACATAGAAATAAGTCTGAAGAATTCTTGGAAATAAATCAATAATCTTTATATATATAATTCTTCTGTACGTGTGTATGTAACTGAACTCTTCCTAACCGGCTGGACCGATTTTGATGAAATTTTTTGTGTTTAAGTGGGTGTCCGGATGGTTTAGATTTACAATTGGACCCGATAAGTCGCGCTGCAATCGGGTTCTAGACAATTTAAAAAAAAATTGACGAGATTTCTTTTTTAATCTTTTTAAGATTTCTCGCATATCAAAACATATAACCCCAAAATTTCACCACCCCCCAATATTTTTCAAAATTAAAAAAATCGAAAATTCGAATATCGAAAAAAACGTTTGATGAACCCACTGATAGCAGGCAGCGGGCAGGACAACGTCTGTCGGGTCCGCTAGTATATATATAAAAATCTAACACAAATTTCACAAAACAAAATTGAAAATTAAACTTATTAAGTTTTTTCATACGGCAATACACTGGTTACACTCACTGTAAAAGCTACCAAACACAGTGTGCGGCGCAAGCTGAAGCGTGCAAGAAGTTTTTCTGAAAGCGACAAGGAGAGATGCTCGAGCTTATTTCATTTTTGGAGTAACAGAATAATTATTTGACGCACAAGTAGTTTTTTCGAGAAAGACTAAATATAAATGGATAGCGCGAATATTTATTATGTACAGCACGGACGCGTAACTTGAGCGTTCTAAATTTGGTGAACATTTAGTAAAATTGATAGACATATGGAATTTAAAATGTAAGCAATGGTAAAACAATACGCAACATAGCTATTTTAGTGGTGCTGTTCTCATTTTCCGAAGTATAATAATTTGGGTTCCATTAAGATTTTTTGATGTTCATTAATTTTTTTGGTAGACAGAGCTAGGGATGTATGGTTTAATTTGGTGTACATTATATTTGATCCCGTTTTAATTTGTTTCAGTATTTATCGTAGTGTTCGATCGCAAGTGAACTGTAATTTTAGGTTACATTTCTTGAGAGTGGATCGCCACCTTAACTGTCAGTTTGACAAAACCTTTAAAGATGAACAGAAAGTGTTTTACTTTCTGTGTCTCGTATCGAATGAACGCATAGAAAGTGTTTGTAGCAGCATTTCCATAAGAACTATCTTTACAAATATAAAATGTAACATTTTCTAAGCCTCCAAACGTTATTATAAAAATCTTACTTTCCATTAGTGAGTAGGAAATAGCATTTGTAATATGAGTATTCTCTTCTTTCAGAACCACATCAAAAGTGCCAGTGTAGAATCGGTCACGATATCGACAAGGTGACTTGCCTACTTCCACAGATTTACATCATTGGCTTCAGGTATGCTTATTTTGTCACGTGAATATCGTGAATATGGGAAATGGTCGTTAACGGTCATAAAATACTTCATTCACTCAAAAATATGTGCACTAACTTTTATGTTAATTTTGAATTTTCTAATGTTTCGAAACCATTTAACTGTGATTCTTGAAAAAACTGGTTAATTTCTTAGAATATTACCGTACATATTCAAACAGACAATAGCATGGGACTATCTGAGTTTCTATGGAGATAATTGATTTCAGTTAACTATTCAATTAATCTGTCAACTGTTTAAAACTGACCAATGAAAATCCAGATTTTGATAGTTCTTGACCATTCAAAATATAATGACTGATTTATTTATATCACGGCCTCCTGGATTAGTGCGAGACTGACGTCTCTATGCGGCCCGCCGCATTTTTAGTTCAAGGCGGTTTTTATAGTTTGTAGAGGCGCTACAGTACGTTGCGCTTGTGCCTTTGGTTACATACGTCCACGGCCTTCTGGATTAATATTAATCTAGAAAGTCGTGCCTACGTTACAGATAATTTATCAAAAACCCAACAGATAGCGCCAAAGTACGTTGGTCTCAGAATCACAAAAATTATGCAAATGTGGCAGGCCGCGTAGAGACGTCAGTCACGTACTAATCCAGGAGGCCGTGATTTATATCTTTCTTTAACAAATGTGTTTATTAAATAAAAATAAATTTTTGTTTTCTGTTGCTATAGAAATGATGTAGCATGATCTAGATTCACTAAAAAATAACTTGAAAATTTTGGTTTGTGCGTTGAATAGACCCTCGAATACCATTCTTAGTCAAAGTTACATAGATTATTTTTGCAGTAATATCACCACTCGTGTACATTGCGCTTGTGATCGTATTACCGCCACAAAAATAGTCGACTTAGCTTGGACTACTCATGGTGATTATTTTATGCTAGTGCAATTTCAGCAATACTTTGTGTAATGTGAACGTTACAGAATTTTCGTTTCTTGAGGAAACAGTATGTAGGGCGATATTCTTTACTGAATATCTCACATGCACTGAGTATTCCCAAATAATTTTTTCCTGTTAATCACTCGTACGTTTTGTAAAATCATTTATGAGCTCGAAAAAATTGTAATATTCGGTGCACTATAGATATTAAGGTGGTAATTAACTTGTTTTTTTAACTATTGGATAATTATTACTGATTACTTATTGATTGGATGCTGCATATATTTATGCCTACGTATTTCCTTCTTTGCAAATGATTTTTACCTCTTAGCTGACAGTGTGTAATTTTTCGTAAAAAGAAATATAACAACTTATAATAATAAACTCTTGAAATATATATTATAGTTATGATTTATTGAAACAATAACATGTTGTTATCTTGTGTTTTGTATCCCCTAGGTATCCAAGAAATATTAAAGAGTATTTGTTTATGTAATAACCGTTTTGATTTGAATAAATAAGGTTTTATTACTATTTTAACAGCCCACCAACAATTAAAATAAAAAACTTGTACAATAAAATAGAGCATGAAGCAGAATCATTACTGTAATAATATTGTACGGCACTTTCATGAAACCTGTTAGTATAAAATTTGTAATTATTTCTGAAACATCACGCTTTAGAAATAGAAATACTAACAGCTTGTTTAGATTTTTAAAACCAAATTTTAGAGTTTTTTACTTTTTATTCAACAATAAACTTGTGTTAACAATCAGTTTATTATTTTATTAATTATCTGTATTTCTAGACAATTTTTCTATTCGAGGTACACCTCTGTTAGGCGGTATTTCTTTTTAACCCATCAGTGCCTGCTCGCGAGAGATTTCTATTTATACGAGAGGAATGTGCATAAACAACACCATTTCGAGATATTGCGAGGAATAATTACATATAAAAAAAGAACTATTTAACACAGCAGTAATTATAAAATGTTACGATGCATGTAAAACAAGCGAACACTCCTAATATTCGGACATGTTTTTAATTACAGAGTGTACTAATTGGGAATCTTTAATACGCCATTTTTGATGTTTTTCATCTATGTAATCTCTCTTGTGTGGACACTTAAAACTGCTGATTTAGTTAAAGGGATTAGAGACCTGCACGGGTCCAATATATAGGACCCGCATCTGACCTGCGAACCGCAATTTACACATGTTGTATACCCACGACCTGTCATTTCAAATCCGGACTTGACCTGCAAATTTTGCACTTTAAAGCCACACTTAACCCAAAATTTCGAATATTAGACCAGCACGGACCTGCAACTTGTTTCAGATAGATGCATAAACAGAAGAAAGAAAGTTTTGTTCACACTTCGACGCTTAAATTTTTATTAGATATAATTCATTTTTACATAAACAAAATTTATGTTGAAGAAATGAAGCTGTCTCCGCCACCCGACCCGTAATTTCAAATCCGCATCCGACTCGATACCTGCAATATTGATATAAATACTACCTGCAATTCGACCTGCAATGCAGGTAACCCTCTTACTTACAACTCCGCTATAGATTGCAGCTGGCTCTCATAAAGGGCAGAAGTAGTGGTGCTAGCAAATATTCAATTTTTAACTACCAAACTATAGTTCGCGTGGCGATCGTTTTCACCAATCCACTTCGAAGAATATAGCTGTTCACTTGCGAAAATAAAGATGCAGAGGTTTGGGGTTTTATGATCGACCTCAAGTTGAACGTACTTACCTGTTATATGAATCGAAAGTAAAAATTAGAATGCAAAGCACGTTCTCTGTTTAGGTGAAAACCTTAAATATCTATTATTTGACCCTTACAACCAGATGTGACAGAATTCGTCGCCGACCCCACAAATTTGTATCCTGTATAATCTAATGCATTTAAGTACGCGCTATCTGTGATATTATGGCTGAACTTTCGGAGTAAAGTTGACTCCCCAGGTTCTGGTTTGGATTCTGAAAGCAACAGGTTGGATCTGTCCTCGGACTGAGCGGGCATCGCTCTTTTATATGATTCAAGACGGCCGACCTGGTAAACTTAAAGTGGGGCTCAAACATGCTAGTTAGGTGGGAGCCGGAGAGTAGGGAATTCGTGATTTTAGCGGCACGGCGAAGCTTGCGTAACTCGTCGGCTTCACACCTGCGCGATACTGTCTTATCAACGGGATCTTTTCGGAATTCTCTTTTATTATCTTTTACGTGGCTCCAAATATTCGCGCGTCACAAATTCTTGTGGCGTGATAGCTTGTATAAGTTGTTACGTTCAAAACAATTTGGAGGCACACGAAACATAACTTTTTTGAGCCACCCTATAAAATCAAAACTATTATAGTAATGTGCATCACCTTTGCACCTTTCTGTAACTCTCATAGTTTTAGAAATATCTTTCACACCCGCACCATGACCAAAAGTACAACTTTACGCCCAGCAGACTGTATAGTACAAAAAAAACCTAGGGGCTGTAAAGTAGATGCCCGATCATGATAACTAACGATGAAAGTAATGTTGAATTATATAATTTGCAACCTTCATTATAAGGATAGTAATACCTTCATTTGTTAATATTAAAAATACAACATGACATGTTGTAAAATAAAATAGCACCTGCAACAGAAAGTGGCTCTGAAGGTTTCCTCCTAATTTAAAAATTCAAAACATGTGACACATCATCTAATAGTTTTCTAGTTACAAGCTTTAGTGTGTAGATATTCCTAAAAATGTATTTAGAATAAACCATCTTAGTAATGAATTTGAAGGCAATTGTGCCTAAACCATTGTACGTGCCTCAGGCCCAAAGAAAGTGTACACCCTTGGACAAATCAAGGCTTTCCGGTATGTGTCGGCGTCAAACTTTGTCGTTGGGCGTAAACTTTCTCTTTCCGTCCTTTATACAGAAATAAATATTCTGTTTAGAATGTTAGTTTTAAAATGACAGTTTTCTTTACAGAATAGTATTTATGTATTGAGTGCATTATCAATGAATTATGCTGAATGCTTTAAATTTCTTGAGAGATATTATCTTGATTATGCACTTGGTATTGAGATGGTTTAATGCTCGCAATTTAATTCTGTATGCATAGAGAAATATTGAAGTCAATTAAAGCACAGAGTTGAAATATTTTATTCAATTGCAATCTAGGCAGTAGTTGAAGTTATTAAACACAATGGAAATGAGATACAAGAAGCATAATTAGTGGGATAAAGGCTAGCATAAGAAAATCAGGTTTCCGAAGGATTGAATTTGAAGTTTGAGTAAAAGAAAGATTTAAGATGGCTAATATAATAGAATATGATAGGTTTGGGCATATTTGAAGCCGGACCAAATGTAAGTAAATAATGCAAAAAGTTAGTTATGTGCATAATAAATATGAGCGTAGAATTATTAATGAACCTACAGGCCAGTGAAAAGCAAGCAAGCTGAAAGGTAGATGGAAATCAAAGTAAGATAAGATAGAATTTGCAAAGAGTAATGCAGAGCGAGGGCAACTGAAATGAGTAATTAGTGACGTGGTTAAAATTGAACTTAAGTGCCAGTGCAATTTAAAACTAAGTGTTCATAGCAGAGCAGTGATAACTAACAGTTTATGTGACAAGAAAGGACAATTTTTATGTATAAGAAATAAAGACAATTTCTAGTTTTAAGCAACAAGCCAGGATAAAAGATAGTAGCGCGTCGTTTTTACGTCACAACTTAAAAAAAACCAAATTAGATGTTGCTAGGCGGCAGATTCGATTCAGTTTACCTGTGGTTTCCTTGCAAATTTCGCTTTTGAATATCAAAATAAAATGCTATCTGCACCTGCGAACCTTTTGTGGTGTAAGTCAATTTTGTGAGGTTATAAATTATTGAAGCGAGTAGAGCAGTTGTACTGAAATTTTGAGTATTTGAGCTACTCTGAGTTAAATATTCTACAGAATTCTTTTAATATAAGATTGAAATTTGAACCTAACCTGCGCTATCAGTCTTGTGTTTTGCCGGAACAAGCCCATAGGATTATTGCAATTTGATAAAATATAGAACGGGGCAATTAACCATTTTATTGGAGAGTAATAAATACGTTTCATTTTGGTTAGCCTAAGATACTGACAGGCAAGTTTTGCATTTTTAAAATTTAATATAAGTGCCCTGAGTATTGGGTTGTATGCCCAATAGTACATTGACTTGGCGATTTCCTAACATAACAGTATATATAACATTTTATTTTGTTTTGATTTTCAAAAAGGACGAAAGTTCTAGGATTCAGTATTTTGGGCACAAGCGTCATTGTTATGCCGTTACTGTAAAATTTTATTTTTTTTTTACTATGGTTACTGTGTAGATTATTGATGCTGCTATATTGTTTGTTGTATTGCTGAGCAACGCTATAGGCCCCTCATGGGTCAATACACAAGCTTATGGTTCTAAAATAAAATCTATATATTTATCTGTAATTTGCTAATTCTAATAATACCTATTTGTTCCAGGTGTTACAATCTCAAAAATTCCCATAATCGTATATTACTGAGCGAAAAACTATTACTGCTCAAGCCGACATTAAACTACCTATGATGTCCACTAATCAAGGAACAGCAGATAATGATTTTTCTAGTTCAACAGCAACTTCGCTGCATATATTAAGAGACAATGGGAATGAAGATGTTAAGAAATTTTCTATCAAACAATTCATTGAAAGCAGTAATGACATCAGCAAATCGGAAATTGATTTTAAATGTGAGCTTGAAATTAAAGACCAACATTATATGGCTCAAAATTCAACAGCACAGAGTTTGGTTACACCTACAAAGCCTCATACAGGCGAAAAACCTTATTCTTGTTCTGTTTGTAGATATAAATGTGTCAATAAAGGTAACTTAGTCAGACATATGAGGATACATACAGGCGAAAAACCTTATGGTTGTTCTGTTTGTGAATATAAATTTACCCAAAAAAATCATTTAGTCACTCATATGAGGACTCATACAGGCGAAAAACGTTATTCCTGTTTTGTTTGTGAATATAAATCTGACCACGAAAATAATTTAGTCAGACATATGAGAACACATACAGGTGAAAAACCTTATTCTTGTTCTGTTTGTGATTATAAATCTACCCAAAAACATTATTTAGTCACACATATGAGGATTCATAGAGGCGAAAAACCTTATTCTTGTATTGTTTGTGAATATAAATGTGTCCGTAAAAATAATTTAGACAGACATATGTGGACTCATACAGAGGAAAAACCTTATTCTTGTTTTCTTTGTGAATATAAATGTGTCCATAAAAATAATTTAGTCAAACATATGAGGACACATACAGGCGAAAAACCTTATTCTTGTTCTGTTTGTGAATTTAAATCTGCCGAGAAAAATTATTTAGTCGAACATATGAGGACCCATACAGGCGAAAAACCTTACTCTTGTTCTGTTTGTGGATATAAAACTGCCCACAAAAATTATTTAGTCAAGCACATAAAAAATCATACCGGCGAAAAACCTTATTTCTGTTCTTTTTGTGAATATAAGTCTACCCAAAAAAATAGTTTAGTCAAACATATGAGGACTCATACAGGTGAAAAACCTTATTCCTGTTCTGTTTGTGGATATAAAACTGCTCACAAAAGTTACTTACTCACGCATATCAAAAATCATACAGGCGAAAAACCCTATTCCTGTTCTTTTTGTGAATATAAATCTACCGAAAAAAATAGTTTAGTCAAACATATCAAGACTCATACAGGCGAAAAATCTTATTCCTGTTCTGTTTGTGAATATAAATTTACTCAAAAAAATAATTTAGTCACACATATGATGACTCATACAGGCGAAAAACCTTATTGTTGTTCTGTTTGTGAATATAAATTTTCTAGAAAAAGTAGTTTAGTCAAACATATGAGGACTCATACGGGCGAAAAACCTTATTCATGTTCTGTTTGTGGATACAAAACTGCCCACAAAAGTTATTTAGTCACGCATATAAAAAATCATGCAGGTGAAAAACCTTATTCTTATTCTTGTTCTGTTTGTGAATTTAAATCTGTTGTGAAAAATAATATAGTCGAACATATGAGGACCCATACAGATGAAAAACCGTATTCCTGTTCTGTTTGTGGATATAAAACTGCTCACAAAAGTCTTTTAGTTACACATATAAAAACTCATTCAGGCGAAAAAACGTATTCCTGTTCTTTTTGTGAATATAAATCTACAAAAAAAAATAATTTAATCAAACATGTGAGGACTCATACAGGCGAAAAATCTTATTCCTGTTCTGTTTGTGAATATAAATTTACTCAAAAAAATAACTTAGTCGCACATATAAGGACTCATACTGGCGAAAAACCTCATTCTTGTTCTGTATGTGATTATAAATTTGCCAGGAAAAGTAGTTTAATCAAACATATGAGGACTCATACAGGCGAAAAACCTTATTCCTGTTCTTTTTGTGAATATAAAACTGCCCACAAAAGTCTTTTAGTCACACATATAAAAACTCATACAGGCGAAAAGCCTTATTCCTGTTCTTTTTGTGAATTTAAATCTACCCAAAAAAATAGTTTAGTCAAACATATGAGGACTCATATAGGTGAAAAATGTTATTCTTGATCTGTTTGTGAATTTAAATTTACCAAGAAAAATATAAATAATCAAACATATGCGGACTCATACAGATGAAAAACCTTAGTCCTGTTCTGCTTGTGAATTTAAATATTTTGTGTATACAGGGTGTCCCAGAAATAAGCGCTAATACAAAAACCCATAAAAGAAGCCAACGACTTAACACATTTGCCGAAATATGAAAATTGGTTTATGGATTGCTGAATTTAAAACTACTAAAGTTTTTCCTAAAAAATGCAGTGCGCCACCACTTTCTAGTTTACTGTTCCTGTCCTATTAATTGCTGTTAAAAATATTGGTGATAACCATAGCAACATTACAAAAATCTTGTCACTTTTGAACGAATTTTCTTAGCAACTATATCATTCTGAAAGTGGGCTTGTTTAAGTCGGATCAAGGGGTTTTTTAATCAAACTTCAAAATGTTCAGAATAAAAAAATATGAAGTTTTTTGGAGCAATTCCCATTATCAGGATACTGGAGTTTTTTGCACACTTATTTCTAGGACAACCTGTATAGTTATTCTTATTTTTGGAATATAGTATATATTACGTATTAATGGAATGTAATTAGAATTGTTATACTTTAGATTAGTGTAAAATACATGTAAAAATTAGTTTATTTCAGTAGTTGAGTATAATTAGAATAGTTATATTGTAGATGATGCAACAAATATAAGTGTAACCCTACACCAAAAGGTGAATGAGTTTTTTAACAATATATATGTATATTATATCTTATTCAGTAATTTAGTAAGCATCTCAACAAATAACTAGACAATATTATGAAGTAGTAACCTGTTCGACCAGTGAACATTCACAACATATTGCTATTTTAAGCCTTTATGATTATAATAGCAATTAATAATATTTTATGCATATCAAATATTATTTTATAAAATGTTCCAGAAATGTGCTGAATTAATTTTTGTAAATAGTATAAAATGCAATTGGGCTTCCTAATAATTTGTAAAACGGTATTAAATATACTGTTAACCTTGATTTGAACAAAATGTAATCAGACTAGGTATGGAAGCAAGGTAAAACGATGTAAGATCGAAGACAAACAATTGGGGAAAGGAAGCCATGCTGTGAGATGGTGTTAATTTGGTTTCTGCAATAAATAATTGTTAATTTGTGAATAAATACGCTTTTCTCAATTCAGTGAGTTTTAAAATTAATCGCATATTCTGTGGGTATGCTGTAGTAGAGTGCAATGACTTATAGCACCACTGCAGAAGTTTAAAAAAAGTGTTGTGATTAGTGCGTCAACTGGTAGCTAGTATTTCGGTGGCTGCTTTGGAGGTCCTAGTAGATTAGTTGGAGCTCCTGGAAGCTGGATGTAGGCAGTGATCTCATAGAAAGCAGTAGAACGCTAGGTGTGGGCAACGGCGTGAGCTGGAAGCAGTTTTTGTATTGCAGCCGTGGAACTACAGGAGTCGTTCTGCAGAGCATTCAGCGGCTTGGATCGGCAGGCCAACAGCGAAAGCCGGGGCCAAGCATCGTTGGAGTTGCTAGGAACTGGAGTTAAGCCCTAATTGCGATTCCAAAAGCAACAAAAAGGTCAAAAAACTTCATCATAAAAGATTGAATTTAGTGAATTTCTTGGTGGCGTCGGTTTTATCAGCACTTCCGGCACAAGCGTCCTCCGAGTGTTTTTTGTTTGTGACATGTATTTACTTACAGCAATTGTTATCACTAAGCAACACTTTAATTACGTAATCACAGATAATTTGATACTATTCAATCGTGCATCTATTTAACTTCGATTTCTGTAGTACTGTATCGTTTCACCCCCTATAATAGGGGCGTTAAAGATTTATACCTCAGGTTAGCTCAATCGGAGGCAGGTTTTGCTCTAACTCAAATATATACTTTCAGGAAAACACCAGATATTTAATAGAAAGATATATTATGTTTAACTATATGCACAAAAATAAGTAATCATTTCATGTGAAATGAATTGTATATAATGGAAATAACAGTTTCGCCTGGGGCGTCGCGTTTCGTTACTTTCTGATGAGCTGCAACCGTACTGACACTGCTGTACGGCAGGCGGGCACGAATGGTTATTGAACAAGTTCCTCGGACATTTGCGAAACGCACCTGTTTGGCGGCAACGGACCGAATTGGTATCGTTAATGTCCCGGCTGGCTAACCTCCAAATCTCAGTTTTGATTGGCGTTAATGGTGCTAGAATCACATGTATAGTTGCGCTGATATATGAGATAACTACACCTTAGTGTCAAGCTAGGAGTTCTCGCGGGCTTGGTAGGTGTCCTAGGAGTTCGCAGCGTATCTGTCTGAGTGACGGCGATGCGAAATTCTGCCTGTTTTTCTTACATTAATTTCAGCGGGCTTCGGACATTGACTTCCGGCCGCTTGCGAAGAATTTGCCCCGCGGTTGATTCCACAGGCGGGTTCGATGTTTCGGCTTCGAGAAAACGCCTCTACACGTTCCGAGGGGGTCCTTCAGGTAGGTGTATGCATGCTGCTACAGGGTTTAATGTACATTTAGGCGGGTCGTGTAATTTGGATTCTCAGGAATCCTGTGATTAAATACTTTTGGGACTATCATAGGGACGGATTGTAATGCCGGTTTTTAAGTGCTTGGATAGCAAGGTAGGAGCCGGACACTGCGAACAGTCGCCGTCTCAATCTACCTCCAAGTGAGGTTGTTAGGTTAATAAGCTAGGGGACGGGCACTGCGAACTGTCGTCGTCTCAAACTACCTTCACGTCAGGTTTCTAACTTCAGGAGAGGAGTTTGGGATAAAGGTAAGTCCGTGGACTCAGGATCTGGGCTGGGCAGAATCAGGACTGGACAGGACAGGTAATCTCAAGTGACGTTAACTGGTCGTGGAGCTTCTTTTATACTCTTCGGGCGTGTTATCAAATCAGCCGCTTCAGACATTCATAGGTGGAAGGGAGCGCGAGGGTCGACTCTTCTTAGTTTTGCGCAGAGCGGGCCCGAGTTTGTTATCACTTATTCGAGTGTCGGCAAGATGCACCCCGTGATAACGCTTGATTACGCGAGGATAAATTTTAATACATTTTTAATGTTCATTTATAAATTTATGCAGATACTAGCGTTACAGTACTTATTTCGTATTGTTACGCCTCATTTACGCATTTATTCGATTTTAATGTCTAGGTAGGGTACTTAGTTAATATTTCGCGCTCTTATGCCACGCCTACTTTTGGCTTGCAGCCCGGAACGTATAAAAATGTTTTCTCGGCGTTCTTTTCCGACTTGTCGTTGTTACCGGCATGAGGCCAGCTTAAGCGCGTACAAAGTGTTCAGTGAATGCATGAGCGTGCATTTTGATTTTTGTGTAATGTTTGCCCGCACCTATTCGGTGGAGCTGCATTTCTGAACCATGCATTAGGGACGTTTCAATCCAACGCTATTGTCGGCGGAATCTACGCTTGCTGATTTACTTCTTCGCACATGGTCCAGAATACCTCGGGGCAAGTGAAGGAAGCCTTCTTCGGGCTGTATTTTAATTCAACCGTGTTCTATCGTGGACTATTTTCTTCTTGTAGCAGTCAGTGAGGAGCCGTAGGACAGAGTTTGCAAAGCTGTTAGCTTCCATTGCATTTGATTGCGGACGTCACCCAGGGCATGATCTTGAACCTTTCATATCTACCAGTCGCGTGAACTTCATAGAGCGCAGGAAGGGACCCGATTCCCGAACTTACAGATTAAAGTTTTCCCTGTCGCTTTGAGCTCCGTTCAGGCATTTTGACGCTTGGCATCCTGACGTGAACTTGGAAATGTGCAGTTCGCTCCGCGAGCTTTGTCCCTGGAAGCACACAACACGTTTCTTCTCAAGCCACGGGGTAGACACCGGTGTATCATCACCTTGCAAACAAATGCCTTATTTTAATATGTGGGATAATATTATATTGCTGTTTTGTGAATTGGTAACTATTAAAATTTGTGCGTTTTTTTGAAGGGCCTCGTAACTTGTCGGCCGATATTTATATTCGTTAATCTACGTCAACTTGCGAATAGTCACCTGTAGTTTATATATTAATTTATTATTAGACTGTGATACTAGCTTTGGAGGTTTGATTTCGTTACGGCTACCTATGTTATTTTGAAGCCTCTCTTTCAGAGAATCTTTTTGTGTGTGTGCTATTTGAGTTTACGAATTGTCGTTTTTGAACACCTGGGTAACCTGTCGTGACTTAATAAAAATTCGTTGGCGCTCATGGCATCTCTTTCTTCTGTTTCTACCGTTACAGATTTAAAGAACTGCACACGCCGTCTTCGTCTGAGCTAGCGGCAGGCAATTGTACCCGAATGAACAATAAGTAATTTACTGAAAGTAAGTGATGCATATTTTGGCAGCTAGGCAGTCATCGTGAGTAGAAACTGAAAGAAAGAACCCCGTAATAAAGTTAATTGAAGTTTACCTCTGAAGATATGCTCTTCACCAAAGTTGGCTGAGGAAGTCTTTCTCTGATGATTTGATGAATACACTATCTTCAGAAGTTTACTTTTTATGTATTATTGTGGTAGAATATTTTAACGTTTGTCAGGGGGCATTTTTTATTAATACATTTATACGTTAAATAATAAAAATGGTAAATGTAAATAATACATTTATTTACTTAAGTACATCTTAATTTAAAATTCCAAAGTTCTGGTTTTGATAACTGCTTCATTATTTTCTTTGACCGGAACTTAAATAGTACGTAACTAAATAACGTAATTATCTATTTCTTTATTTCGGTTTTTAATGAGCTCAAATGTGGCAGAACGTAACTAAATAACGTAATTATCTATTTCTTTATTTCGGTTTTTAATGAGCTCAAATGTGGCAGAATTATTTGAATTTAATTCAACATAAAATCTGGTTTAATTCAACATATAATAGAACAAATAGTATTAAAAAAGTAATTTCATAATAGTAATTTACGATACAAGTGCGTAAAGCTATTATTTAGGCACGAGTGAGGTAGAGTTAAAACGCGAGCGAGCGAGCGTTTTAAGCCCCGCAAGTGACTAAAGATTATTACATTTGCTACACACGGGAATTTTATTCGCACGTAAAAAACAAAAATTATAAATACTTTACAGCAGGGTGGTACAGGAATCGTCTAGTCGTGTAGCAAACGTTTGCCAAGCTAGGTCCTGAGCAGGATGGGGTGGGTTGTCCGGAAGCGCCACTGGTTTGAGACGGTCCAAACCAGAAAACCTACAGGTGGCCGTGTAAATTCCTAAACCACTAGCTGTTTCACAAAAAAAAAATAATAAGAGACAGAAAACACCAAGACTCGAAATAACCTAGTTATTTATTTCAGTTTGTACACCTTCGAAATTCTGTGTCATACTTGGAAAAAGGCAACACAATTCTGTGATAATAGTATGTAAATGGGATAGTTTGTAAATGTAATTTTAGTGGTATGTAATGTACAAGATTTTATATTAATAAAGTCTAAAATGTGACTACGATAATCGCAATTCGTTCGAGTACCCGTGTATCAACTACGATAGTGACTTAAATATAATTAAAAAAAAACAGCGATACCGGAATGCGGGAGATTAGTAAGTTCTATATCGCTTGATTAATTAGGTAAATACTCTATCTAGTCGCGAACCTCTTCGAATTGGTACCATTTCGCCTAGGGGAGTGCTAATACACATAACATGGTGTATTTACGGTGCTCATATTATGTTAAATGTTAAATTGATGCTCCCGGAGACCCTCGCCAATAATGGTTTAAATTTTGAACATTGACAAGTATCTGACGCTCGAATGCGACCAAAGCAGTACTACCAAACTTAAAGATATTAAATGCATAAAATGACATTATCCTATTACACCAAAGTAATTGCACGTGATGTACAACGAAGCTATACAATATTTCGCATGTAAAACGACATGAATTTCGCTAGCATATACCTAGGTAAGTACAATACATAAAGTAAAGATCATTGTGCCATAACGAACGATATTTTCAGTTCAATAAACACCAAAAGGTAGATAACGCTAGGTGTTGTAGATACCTGGATCGTGCACAGAAGGATCGCTACATCAACAGCTATGGGGGATAGCTATTAAGATGTCCACCAGCTCGAATAACCTCCAAAGAGTCAGGGCTTCATCTAACTTTGCAGGTGAGAAACGTAGTCGAGTGCAGTCACCATGGGGAGAAGCCTTGCATGCGAACTATCACATGTGCTGAGGGGCTCGGATTGGAACGGAATTGTTGCTCCAGGTGCCTTAGCCAAGCAACACCAATGCCACAGGCATAATGGATCCCGAAAAATCGGAGAACGATACAGCAAACTAGGACGAGGAGGCCAAACTATTACGAGGAGGCCTAAATACGAGACGTTATCGAAAAATGTTCTACGGCAACCATAAATCAACATACCAGAGTTGTAATGCGGCCTCGAGTAAGTAAATTGCAGAAATATATATTTATCCCAATACAATCGGATTCATTTTAGCAATATAACACCCATTTCCTATTTCTGGATGGCAGATTCCTCAAAGAAATATGGAAACTATATAATCCACTTAAGTGAAAATTTCCAAAGATCACATGCAGCTCCAAAAAGGAAAACTTAAAAATGGTCGCCGGAAATCGTACTATCAAAACAATTTTCAAAATTGTTACTCAAAATTCCCTAAACAAGGATTTTTCAAAAGTCCCAAAAATTGCAAAAATGAGTATGCAACCAAAGCTACACCTAACGTATGCAGGTGAATCTAACTATATGAATGCATTTAAGATAAGAAATTATCCAAACAATCCTTAACTGTATCTAAATGTAAAATTACACGTAACAGACTCTCCCCTCACTTAAAAATAGGTAAATTCCCTGAATTTACCGACGTAGAACCTATGCCTGCACCATAATGAAGCTTCGAAATTTTACAGGTACACGAAAAGAACTATTGCGGATACCCAGCACATTCAAGCCAATGTCAACGAATTTAGAAGCGGATACGTAGCCAAAAAAAAAAAAAAGTACGTTAATGTCGGAAGACGAAAGGAAATAGGGGAATCACACAGGGTCTTAAAAGATTGATGGTTGAGAAAAGGAGTGAAGGGATAAACAGCTCTCCACATGAATGTCATGCAGAAAAGGACATCGGAACATCCGTCGCTGCTGGGTGGTAAAGGCGCGCCGGTGGATGAACCGATCCAGGCCCAAGTCTACACAACACCCACCGAGACACTGTCCACCAAGAAGAGGAAAATGAAAGGTGAGAGTGGTGAAAAAAGGGGTAAGGGATTAAGGAGCTCTAGAAAAGAAGATAGCGGACGACACAGAAGAAGGATAGGAAGGATTGTCCGTTGTCACGTCAGTCAGTCATCGTAGGGTGGAATTAAGTGAACTACCAGAAATTTCAAAATTGGAAAAAGGCCGAAAAACGTTTGAAGTCATCACAGACAATGGGTACCAGGCGCGGGACCCCGTAGGATGCACCGCGATCATAGGCAACCATCCTCTGCGATGACAAAAAAAAATAACCCTACACCCTACTAGTCAAGGAAAGTGTGCAGCCCAGGATCGACTACACACTGAAACACCATCCACAGTGACCAGATGGCGGAACACCGGAAATGAGACTGCAAAAATGTCTCACTCCTGTATGATGGAACGTCACTGTCCCACAAGGAGGGGGAAAGAACGAGATGATAAAGTTCCCCAACAGCGAGTCCTCCCTTCAAGCAGCCCAACCAACCATCCAAGACTTTACAACAAAAGGGGGAAAGAACGAGATGATAGAGTTCCCCAACAGAGAGTCCTCCCTTCAAGCCCAACCATCCACCCAAAGGTTCAACAAAAAACCCTTGGTCCCTAAAGCCTAACCTAACATTCAAAATCCTAATGCCAAACTCGAATGCAAAGTCCAATGCTAAGTTTGTCTTCGTTACGACAATCCAACAGAATCTAGTTTTCTTCATCTGGCGGGTGTTGCTTTATGTCTTTGACATGCCATGTGCCGCGAAATGTCCCATCTTCATCTTGAAGCTCGTACGTAACAGGTGATAATTTCCTTCGTACAGTCAAAGGCCCAATAAATTTTGGAGCGAGCTTTGCGGTGAAGTGTTTGGTGGCGTCGGACAACACAAAATTGCGTCGGTAAACTCTGTCGCCCACATTATATGTCACTTCTCTGCGTCGTAGGTCATATCGTTGTTTAGATCTGGCATGAGCATTCAAAAGTCTCTTATGTATATCTTGATGTAGCTTGTCTAACTCTTTAAGTTTATCAGATGTCTCACATTTATCTGTTTCAGCCTTTACACCTGATTTAAAATAATCACCCCTAGGAACATGTTCACGTGCAAAGTTGGCAAAGAATGGAGTCACTTTAGTGACTTCATGAACTGAGCTCCTGATAGCGCAGCCCACTTTAGGCAAAAGTTGTTCCCATTTCTTGTGGTTATCTGCAACATATGAAGCCAACATAGTTTTGATGACACGATTAACTCTTTCTACGAAGTTAGCTTGAGGATGATACGCAGGAGTGTAAATAATTTTCACATGGTAGCTGTCACATAACTGCATAAATTCTCGTGAACGGAACTGCACACCATTATCGCATACTAAGTACTGAGGACATCCAAAGAATAGAAAAACATTTTCCTCAACTAATCTGGTTACAGCGGCAGCTGTAGCTTGACGGAGTGGAAACAGTAGCACAAACTTGGTAAGTTGGTCTGAAATAACTAAAATGTAACTGTAGCCTCTGGATGATCTAGGTAAGGGACCACAGATATCTACTGCAATCATCTGCCAAGGTTTTGTGACATTCGGGCGCTGTCCCATAAGACCAGCTGGACAATTCTGTTCAGGTTTCATGGCAGCGCAGATCTTACACCTTCGAATGTAGTTGGCTACATCGGATCGCATTTTCGGCCAATAGAAGCGATTCTTCAGGCGTTCGTAGGTTTTGAAGATGCCTGCATGGCATGCTGTTAATGCGTCATGATGTTCATGGATGAGTTCTTGACGTTTTTCTTTCGGCACAACTTCTTTCCATGTTTCGTTATTGTCTCTCAATCGCGGGTAGGTACACTTGAGATATTTATAGATTTTATTATCTTCGACTCGCCACTGTGGAAATTGCAATGGTTTTGACATAATTTTTGTTTTTAGATTGAGATACCAAGGATCTCGGATGGGTGCTGGCTCTTCAATCGTTATCACCACATAATCCGATCTGGAAACAGGCTTTGACGACAAAAATTGCTTGAAATTATTGACCGGCTTCTTCCTTGTTTTAGAGCACCGGGTCCGGTCGCCTACCGTGCTCCTCGCTCGTTTCCCGAGCATCTCTTACAAGTGCGGCTGGTTACTCCTACTTGCCCGCATCCATAACAGTACATCCGTTTAGGAGCAGTACACTGCATGGCTCGATGTCCTGACTTGGAACAATTCCAACAAGTAAGTGATGCAATAGCAGTTGGGGCTTCTGTAATTTTATTACTAGTCTTCTCTCTGGCTAGGTGGTTCTGGGAAGTGTTTGTTGGAAGCTCCATTTCGCTGAAGTCAATCAGAGGCTTTTCTTCGACTGCACAAATCGGTGGCTTTCCCGCACGCTTGCAGTAAGCTAACTCTGGTTCAAGTAAGTATGAGTTAGGCGTAGGAGGTGCTTTAAAATTAGTTGAAGCTATTTTGGCATCTTCTAAAGCCATACAAGTTTGAGTAAGTTGAGTAATAGTATAAACCGGGTGTAATGCTAATTGCATAGCATAGTACGGCTGTAAGTTCTTCTTAATTATTGCCAATCTTGTAGTTTCAGATGGAAGTTGAGGCAGCCTGCTGAATAAGTTGTCCATGGTTGCTATATAAACAACCACTTTTTCTGATGGGTGTTGTGTGCGGCTTCGAATTTCGTCCCAAAGGCGGATCTCGTAATCATGAGGGAGAAAGTTTGCTTTCAACTTGCTAATCAAGTCGTCCCAATCGATGATAGTACGCTTCACTGCTCGGTACCATATCAGTGCGTCTCCAGTGAAAATTTCTACTGCTGACTGAAGCAATTGAGCTTTTGGAATTCCACGTGCTTCTCTTAGCTCTTCTACACGCACTAAGAAGCTTGTTAAACTGGACGATTCACCATCATAATGAATGTTCCACTTGCTGATGGGAATAAAGTTGCTGTACACAGGTCGAGAACACTCTGGATATATCTTACTTTCAGCGGTAGGTATGAGTAAGTTTCCAGCTTGTCTATCTAAGCTTGTTGTAGGTCTTACAATCTCGCTCAGTTCCATGGACTTCAGTTTTTGCTGTAAGTTGCTGTCGTGATGGGAAACTTCAGCGTTACGCTCTGGCGTTGACTCATGGAAGCTCACTCGACGTTTCGATGGTTCAAATTGTGTTGGGAATATCGACATCTCATGATCAATGAGTTGCCCGATGGCAGTTGCATTTTCTTCTGCACCTGTAGTTGCCAAGGATGTGGTAACTGGAAGTAGTAAATTAGGCTCATCTAGAATAGATTGTTGTTGAGACTGAACTGTTGCTTGCTCATGTATAGTTTGTTCGTGGTAACCTAAATAAGCTTGATCGATAGCTATAGATAACTGACCTAATTGGGTAGACAGTATTTGCTGATGCTGTTGTTGCATGTTGTTTTCGGCATTAATTCGACGTAAGCGACCTAAAACATGGTACATTCTTGCCCTAATGCGTTGTACTTCATTATCTTTGTTATGGACATTAAAATGTTCTAATGCCTCTTGCAGTTCGTGAAGTTTTGTAGCGCAAATCTTCAGTTCTTCATCAGGCTCGAAATAAATTCCTGTTGTCACGTCTAGCGTTCCTAACTGCTGTCTATGCATAGCGTCTCGCAAAATTGATCTCTTCTCGGTTACGTTCGAACCCACTGGACATCCACGAATTAGCAATTCATACGTTAGCTCGTCCGCCAATAATCTTCCAACATCCATTGTAATTGTCGTAACTAAACAATCCTATACCTATACTAAAAATACTAAACCTTACTAATAAGAGCACAAAAGAAAAACAAAAATAGCCCTTCAGTACTAATAATACTAATACCTACTAATATGCCCAAAAATTGTACCTAATCTAAACACACATTCCTAAATTCTAACAAAATTCCTCAAGATATGCAACAAAATGGCTATAATCCGATAATTACCGATACGACAAGGAACCAATCGATACTAATCAAATACTCTATACTGCACTAAATGCCAAACTACTTAACCAAAGGCTCCACGTCAGAGGCGCCAAATTTATTACATTTGCTACACACGGGAATTTTATTCGCACGTAAAAAAACAAAAATTATAAATACTTTACAGCAGGGTGGTACAGGAATCGTCTAGTCGTGTAGCAAACGTTTGCCAAGCTAGGTCCTGAGCAGGATGGGGTGGGTTGTCCGGAAGCGCCACTGGTTTGAGACGGTCCAAACCAGAAAACCTACAGGTGGCCGTGTAAATTCCTAAACCACTAGCTGTTTCACAAAAAAAAAATAATAAGAGACAGAAAACACCAAGACTCGAAATAACCTAGTTATTTATTTCAGTTTGTACACCTTCGAAATTCTGTGTCATACTTGGAAAAAGGCAACACAATTCTGTGATAATAGTATGTAAATGGGATAGTTTGTAAATGTAATTTTAGTGGTATGTAATGTACAAGATTTTATATTAATAAAGTCTAAAATGTGACTACGATAATCGCAATTCGTTCGAGTACCCGTGTATCAACTACGATAGTGACTTAAATATAATTTAAAAAAAACAGCGATACCGGAATGCGGGAGATTAGTAAGTTCTATATCGCTTGATTAATTAGGTAAATACTCTATCTAGTCGCGAACCTCTTCGAATTGGTACCATTTCGCCTAGGGGAGTGCTAATACACATAACATGGTGTATTTACGGTGCTCATATTATGTTAAATGTTAAATTGATGCTCCCGGAGACCCTCGCCAATAATGGTTTAAATTTTGAACATTGACAAGTATCTGACGCTCGAATGCGACCAAAGCAGTACTACCAAACTTAAAGATATTAAATGCATAAAATGACATTATCCTATTACACCAAAGTAATTGCACGTGATGTACAACGAAGCTATACAATATTTCGCATGTAAAACGACATGAATTTCGCTAGCATATACCTAGGTAAGTACAATACATAAAGTAAAGATCATTGTGCCATAACGAACGATATTTTCAGTTCAATAAACACCAAAAGGTAGATAACGCTAGGTGTTGTAGATACCTGGATCGTGCACAGAAGGATCGCTACATCAACAGCTATGGGGGATAGCTATTAAGATGTCCACCAGCTCGAATAACCTCCAAAGAGTCAGGGCTTCATCTAACTTTGCAGGTGAGAAACGTAGTCGAGTGCAGTCACCATGGGGAGAAGCCTTGCATGCGAACTATCACATGTGCTGAGGGGCTCGGATTGGAACGGAATTGTTGCTCCAGGTGCCTTAGCCAAGCAACACCAATGCCACAGGCATAATGGATCCCGAAAAATCGGAGAACGATACAGCAAACTAGGACGAGGAGGCCAAACTATTACGAGGAGGCCTAAATACGAGACGTTATCGAAAAATGTTCTACGGCAACCATAAATCAACATACCAGAGTTGTAATGCGGCCTCGAGTAAGTAAATTGCAGAAATATATATTTATCCCAATACAATCGGATTCATTTTAGCAATATAACACCCATTTCCTATTTCTGGATGGCAGATTCCTGAAAGAAATATGGAAACTATATAATCCACTTAAGTGAAAATTTCCAAAGATCACATGCAGCTCCAAAAAGGAAAACTTAAAAATGGTCGCCGGAAATCGTACTATCAAAACAATTTTCAAAATTGTTACTCAAAATTCCCTAAACAAGGATTTTTCAAAAGTCCCAAAAATTGCAAAAATGAGTATGCAACCAAAGCTACACCTAACGTATGCAGGTGAATCTAACTATATGAATGCATTTAAGATAAGAAATTATCCAAACAATCCTTAACTGTATCTAAATGTAAAATTACACGTAACAAGATGCTTTATGCATGTGTATCGTACAATATTTTATCTACGATAGAATATAGAAAACACGGTAAATATGAAAAAATATTAAATGTAAAGGATTACCAGCAACCGGTCGTAATTTTGGGTGTTTTAAAAATTTTAAAACACGTTGCTACTCACAACGTGCTTAATGGAATTTTTTAAATACGTTACTACTGACGACGTAAACTAATGAAAACATGTTATTAAACAGTCGTTTTACAAACTTAAAACTGCCAACTAAAAGGCAATTTTACACACTGTCTTAGATAAAGCTTATTAGGGCATTCGTCTTTTGGAAAACATGTGTTTGCAACATGGTCTTATGCGATAAAAGTTAACCTTATGGAACTTGTTTTTTAATATATTGTTATAGTATTAGTACAGGGGTCTAAAAATCAGATTAAAATAATACAATATTAAAAATTATAAAGATGAATTTAGATATGAAATGGATATCAAAATTATTAAGATGCATTTAGAAAAGAAAGGAAATATAATTTATAATTTTATTAAAGTTAATTGAGAAACAGTAGGATTTTAACTTGATTTAATATCTGAAATGAAATTGGAAGTTAATGACAAATACTTTTTCGAAATGTACTATTTAACATGGTACGTATTAATCAAATAATAAAGCTTTAATTGTATGTTGGACTGAAAAGAATAGGCTAGATCGCTAAGGAGATAGTATTTATCGATAAGAAAAAATGTTTTGAAACGAAAATGGTGTAATACAATTCTGTAAAATTTGAAATTAAGAAATAAACCCTTTTATAAGAGTTTTAAAATAAATATTTGGCATAATAAATGGATTAAAGTCACATAAAAACTGGCGCAATGAAGAAAAGTAAAAACTAAAATATTAAAAGAAGAATATGAGAAAACTAGATGGATGAAGACTAGAATGTGGTGAGAAAAGCAATTTAATACAATTATAATCTACAAAGGCAAATAAAAGTAAGGGAATGTGAATTGAGTTTATTGTGAAATTACATTTGCATCGACTGAATTGGATAACAAGGAACGCTTTACAAGGGAAGTAGATTATATCGACATCATTAGCAGAGTGAGAAGATTGGTGGGGCTTGTCAAGTGATATCTGGTGACTTGCCTGTGGTCAAGATTCATGGTGCTGGGTTGTAGCAGAATTCATACGTGTGATTTGGTTGAACATTAAAGTAACGCATCTGTGGCTGAGGTCTATTTGTATGCATACTGTGATGAAGCTGTAGATGCTGATTCCTATGGCAAACTAGGTTCCTGTGTTGATTTGGATTCGGATTCTGGACATCTTGGCAGTTGATTGTCAGTTGATGCCTTCGCCGTGGATTTGAGTGGAGCAGTTTTGTAGCGCGGTCAGTTGCAGAGATTGGAGGTATTGGGTTTAGCAGAGGAGAGTGTTAAGTTTAATAAAAGGTAACAGAATCCAGGTACTTTAAAATAACAACTGAAAAAAAAATAAAGAGTAAAGTGAGTTAATTTTAATTAAGGAAGTACTTACTATTTGAGATTGTCGTATGACAAATGTAACGATGAAGTAACGGGTGTTCGTTAATTATTCCGGTCAACTCATCTATGACAAAATGTTCTTTTTGTCACAGCATGTCTTAGATTAAATCACATAGACATAACCTCACTTTAATGTAATTGTAAACATGACAATAATAAAACAGGCTGATATAACTTTTAGATAATTTACTATAAAAGATGCTGAAAATGGCCACCATCTTGTTGGTAACATTTGAATACACGATGCTTAACAGAATCGATCGCATTTTCTAGCATGCGTGGGGTGTTATTAATTTCATCAAATTTTTGTGAAATTCGTTGCCTAAGTTCCTCTGAATTATTGATTGGTGTAGCATATATACAGTTTTTAATGTGAGGCCATACAAAAAAGGCACAAGGTGTCAAGTCGCACGATCACGCAGGCCATGGGATTTCTGTATTTCGACTGACAATTAGATCGCCAAAGAATTGTCGTAAAATAGCCAATGTTTCATGTGTGCAGTGAGGTGTTGCACCATCCTGTTGAAAATACCCTTCTTGCAGATCATCATCCGCGTTTATGTTGCCTATAACTTAGAAGCAATAATCAAAAAGTCTAATTTTGAGAACATTAAATAAATTACCTTAAAAAAATATAGATCCAATTATCCTTCTACCACTGATGGCAGCCCAAACCCCAATCTTCTCAGGATGTAGAGACGTTTCAATAATGGCATGAGGATTTTCAGTGCTCCACGTTCTAAAATTTTGTGAATTCACAAATCCCGTTCTGCAAAACGATGCTTCGTCAGTGAAAAAGCATTTTCTTAGTGTTTCATCATTGTTATTAAGGATGTTGATAAACCATTCACAAAATCGCAATCTTTGTGTAGGATCACCTGGCAATAATTCTTGAACTACAGTCATACGATACGGATATAACTGCAAGTCTTTATGCAACATCATGTGGCACGTTCCTACAGAGAGGTTAACTTGTTGTGACAAATTGCGAATGGAAGTTCTAGGGGCATTTTCCTTTACTTCTGTAGCTGCAACTATAGGCTCGGCACTACGCTTCAATGGTCGGCCTGCACCTTTTTGATGAGCAATACTTCCAGTTTCGCGAAAAAGTTTGACACAGCGATTAAGATTGTATTGAAATAGTTTATAATCAACAACCTCGGCGGGAAACTTGGTACGATACTCTTCCAAGCAATTCTGTACTGAATATTTCCAAATGTCATTGACGTTCACCCCATTACGAAAATAACTTTCCACCATAAACGTTTTGTGTTCTAATGTGAACACCATTTTATAAACGTAAAAAATAACGATGATATAACACGTAAGTTATGAAAAGAACTGACTTTTCAACAAAAACTGCAGAGGAAAACGTATTTCTAACAATCTTTTGAGACGAAATGGCAGCTGACGTATTCGCGATTCGCGCCGGCGGGGTATATTACGAGTTACGACATGCGCTTCAAATTAATTTATTTTGTCAGAGCACGCTGGACCGGGATAATTTATGAACACCCGTTATTTGTAATTGAATTTTCAAAACTAGTTTGAAGTGTCAGTTGACAGAAGTTTTGAGTTGTCATAATAATATAGAAACATAAAATTTCAGAATATAAGCAATCTATATTAGAAAGAACTCGATCTGATTTTCAGTCAAGTGTATCTACTGCCGCTAGCAGAAAATAATTTTGATTATCAAAAATAAATAAATAGGACAATTAAATGAATTAAAATTCAATTATATATAATACAACATGACATAAATTGGGCAAACAGAGTGGAACTGATCACCTTAACAATATTTACATAATGCACTACAAAATAATGTTTCCATTTTAAATAAAATGTTAATAACGCCATATCTCAAATACTGATATTTCCAATTAAATTTAAATTTCCAATTTACGCTAGGCATATTTATATCATTATCTAAAGCGTGCTTGTTGTTAAGTAAACTTTCTAAATCGCTTCTTTTCCTTGAAAATAATAATAATTAAAGACTTCTCAGCACATAAGATTAAATGCTTTCAATCCACTTCTTAGTGGATGTGGGTCTGCAATTCAACCTAAAATGAATTTTCTTATAAACCTTCATGAGAACGTATTGTCTAGTTTTCCAGAAAAATTCCAAAATGTATTAGAATAATCTGAGGAGGGGAGACTATTTGTAAAAACTGTAGTATCTTCATTTTCTGCAGTAAATTTAACATTAGTCTTGGTGCATTCTCAGATCTTCCAGTGTTTAATTTGTGATTTGCTATGCCAATGCGACCAGGCCAAAGCGATTCCACGAAACAAGGGGGAAAAAAGGAGGTGATTTTGGGGGGCTCTTGGGATTGGAACTTCTTCGCGATGGGTTGTTACAGGACTGTTCATCGGCGCAGTTTTTCCAACCATCAGCGACGACCAGTCTCGATCCCTGTCTTGGGTTTGGTTTGGTCTCGGGTTCCTCCTGGGGTCACTACCGTCTTCACAGGTAGTTGCTATATTGTGGTGTGGGTTTGGGTTTTTATTTGTGAGCGTTATTGAGATTTTTCTCACCTGGGTTATGACCCATTTTATTGTGTTTTGATCGGGCTCTATTGCGTATTATTTATCTTAGTGTAGAAAAATTGATGTAAAATTTTTCTGTTCTGGTAAGGGAGGAGTTGTTACGTTTCATTTTCTCCGCCTTCCAATTTCGCATTGTGTAGTATTCATTCCGCTTTGTTACGCATCCTTCCACTCTGATGTCTGTGGCTGCGCCGTATGTATTTCCCGCGCTGCGCCACACCCATTTAGCCTCGCGGAGATAATCTTTGAGTACTGACATTTGTTTCGAAACTACCTTTCCGATCTCGCTTGCGAAACGAATAACATGCCGTGGTAACAGTTAGAATTTCGGAGGTTTAATTTTGGGCTGCCGTTAGTTCAGTGATGTGTATGTGAGCCTTCACTGCTGAAGTGAATTTATTCCCCGATCTTTGATGTAAGGGGAGCTTGACTTTCACACCTTGGCGGAACCTTCATGCTGCCACGTGTTTCGCAAATTCACCTAGAAATCTTTCCGGGGTGAGTAAGAATTCGCTTCGAACTATTCTGTCGGTCTTATTATGCTATCGTGGATTCCTTCCTTCTTTATAGCACCTCGTGCCGGAGGGCCGATTTGAGGCTTTGGCTACGGCTGTCTTTCGCATGCACATGTGGACGTTTCATGCGTTGAGCTTTTGTGGATCTCCGGACCCGCTTTGACCCCTGCTGCTGATGCTGTCTGAGCGCAGGAGAGGATACTATATGAAGGCTTACTTTCAAATCTGAATTGTCCTAGTATCGCACGGTGAAGTCCCCCCTGAGCCTGCACTGCGAAAATTGTGACATTGCCGCTGTAAGCTTTGCCTGCCTAAAATCTATTTTAATGTGTGCGTTACGGATATTGTTTTGTTGGGGTTTTAAGAACTGTGAGTATTATTCTTAAGATTTGCCAAGTCTAATCTAATTAGTCGTAGCAATTAATATTTTGGCCACCTACGATTCTGATGGTGGATGTATCTGTGATATTTATATATACTGTAATTATATTTCATGAATTATACTGTGATATTTGCATTCTGGGTTTATTTATTACTGTCTGTAACTTATATTTGAGTTGAACTCCTCTTTCAGATTTATTGTGCTACCTGAGTTTACGTATTCTCGTTTGAATGCCTGGATACACTTGCCGTTATTTGATAAAAAATCCGTTGGCACCCGTTTTGAGTATTTAAAGAACTGGTCGGCCAGCAATTGTATCCAAGTAGTCACATTATGTATTGATTTTGAGAGATTAGCCAACGGAGACCCTATTTATGATAAACTCTCTATAAATTACTACAATGAACAAAAATGTTTTTTCCAAATTTAACTAAAACTGAAATTGGAAGAAGAGCTGCCAAAATATTTTTGGTAATATGTGGTTTTACCAATAAAATGTGTTTATATTTAATTTAACTTAAGGTATTTTAGATTAGCGAATCTCAGGTTCGTACTATTATTGGTAACTAGCTGTTACCCGCGACTTCGTTCGCACGAGGTTCATTATTAGTGTATTAAATAATGACTAATTATTTTGTTATCCCATCCCATCCTATCCCCGTTCTCGTCCCCGTCCCTTTCTCCGTCCCCGTCTCCGTACCGTCCCATCCCGTCCCGTCTCGTCCCCTTCCATCCCATCCGTTCTCTTCCCTTTTCGTCCCGTCTCGTCCCGCCCCGTCCCGTACTTTCCCGTCCAGTCCCGTCACGTTCAGTCCCGTCCCATCCCGTCCCTTCCCGTCCCTTCCCGTCCCGTCCCCTTCGATCCCATCCCATCTCTTTCCGTCCCGTCCAGTTCCGTCCCGCCCCGTCCCGTATTGTCGTATCCCGTCCCGTCCCGTCTCGTCCCTTCCCGTCCAGTCCCGTCCCGTCCAGTCCCGTCCCGTCCCTTCCCTTATGTCATGTCCACCGTCTTGGAATAAAAATAAATGCCATTTTCGCAATCAACGTCATAAAAAACCTCAATAACGACACCCATGTCGTATTTTAGGCTTATTTACTTACCCCATTTTACCCCCTAAGGGGTTGATTTTCGGAAAATCACGAGATACGTGTTTCCTTATTTGTTTTTAGGAGTACTCCTACGAAGTTTCAACTCGAAATGTCTATTTAATATTATTTCTCCATACAAAATTGGAACCACCATTTTACCCCTTTAGGAGTTGAATTTCGAAATACCCTTCCTTATTCCTTGTATAGGGAACCGCTGTGCAAAATTTCAGCTTTCTCGGTCCAAGGGTTTGGGCTGGGCGTTGATGAGTGACTGAGTGAGTGAGTCAGGACTTCCAGTTATATACGTATATATATATATAGATTATGAAAAGGGTTTGCCAACAACGAGTTTGAATAAAGGTGATGCTAAAACGCAAAATCAAAATCAGCATTTTACAATAAAAGATTTATACAACTACGTTGTGAATCACTTGGAATATAGTGAATGTAAGACAACTTTATATAAAATTATCAAATCCATGGGATTTCGCTATAAAAAATGCGGCAATAAAAAATATTATGTGAAAGCTCACATGTTCAAGTGGCGAGAGTGAAATTTTTACGGAAATACATTGAGTATATGCAGGCATCTGAAGAAATTGTATTTGTTTTCATTGATGAAACCTGGATATACCAAAACGGTTCCCAGATTCGAACTTGGACACATGATGATGACAAAAAAGCTCATCCAAAACGCATTAAAAGTGAAGGACAACGATTTACCGTGTTGCGTGCAGGATGCAAATACGGTTTTTTAGAAGGTTGTAGCTTGCTTCTGGATACAAAAATAAAACATCGTGATTTCCATCATACAATGAATGGCGAAGTATTTCAAAAATGGGTTCAAGAGCAACTTATTCCAGGTATGGATCAATTACAAAAAAAATGTGTTGTGATAATGGACATCGCCTCATATCATACAGTAAAACTAGAGAAACCTCAAAATTCTAATTCTTCAAAGCAGTCTTACAAAGACTGATTGACAAAACATAAAGTGCAGTTTGATGACAATATGCTTAAAAACAATTATGAGACATAATTAAACCTTTAATTAATGATACTAAAGCGGCTTATGTTATTGATGAGTTATTAAAATTACACGGATATAAAGTCTTAAGACTTCCTGCGTATCACTGTCAACATAATGCCATAGAACTGGTATGGGGATTTTCTAAAAATTATTCCAATAAGAATATCTTAAAAACAGAAGCAGTATCAGATCTAAAACGATATACGTGAAGCAAAAGTGTGTGGAAGGAAGGTTTATCCAAATTCACAGCTGAAATGGGGAATAACAGTGTTGTTCACTGTGAAAAATTAATTTTATCTACTCCAGTGGAATAAGTAACGCATTACGTCACCCATTTGACACTATTTCAGTTAGGCAATGAAGCTCATTACACCACTCAGTTATGTAATGGTTTCATTACGCAACTGAGTTGTGTAATGACTTCATTACCTAACTGAAATAGTGTCAAATGAATGACATAATGACATTTGCCTACTAAAATATTTTTGAAAATGACAGATCTGACATTTCTCTTAATACACTTTTCTCAATTTTAGGCAGTCGTAGATAAAATTTTGTACAATACATGTGTGACAATGCATCATTAATATACTTGTGTGCTTACATAACTCGTGCTACGCACTCGTTTGTAACTTACACACACGTATATTAATGATGCTGTTATCCCACTTGTATAGTAAATAACTATTACAGGACTAGAAAAAATATATAGGCGATTTGCCTGTTCAGAGTGTTCCACCTTTTGTTATTTCCTTAACAGAAGAATCAGATAATTCAGATTTACCAATATCTGATTCCGAATAAAGGATTTTTTGTTATATTATTTGTTTACCAATGCATTTATATTAGAATATTAAATTCTATTTTTAAATAGATAAGTTTAAAAACTTACGTTAATTACATTAATCTGATTTTTATCAATAATTCATTTTCCTTTAAGTAGATATTTCTGATAATTAAAAAGAAACCATTTCATAATGCAATTATTGTAAACCTCACAGATATCTTACCTAACCTCAATGAGTTTTTCTCTTGACACTAGTAACTAATTTAGCTGTACAGTCTCAAGACAAGTTTTTTCTTCAGGTACACCCAATGATTTTTTTAAATTTTGACAAGTGACAGTGCCGATGTCAGATGAACAGACTATACATACGTTTTTGATTATTATTTTTGCAGTGACGTGAGGTTTCATATTGAGAGGTTGGCATTTTAATTATTGTAAATTGTAGTTCTGTTTTTCATAAACAGATATTGTCCGCAGTACAATACCTATTTAGTTAAAACTAATTTATAAAATCAGATTTTAAGTTTATAACAGGCACAACTAAAATTTAAAATAGTTAATTAAATGTCAACAACTCAACATGAAACCTAACCCCACTGCAAAAAAATTTACCAACACAAATCAGTCTAATGATAGTGCTTGCTGCCAATTATTTCCTTAGAATTTCGCTATTTGCATTTCCATATAAAATTGGACTATAGGTAAAACTTTCCCCAGTTAGTCTAGGCCAAAGACCAAGTTCAAAAGTTAACGCTAAAATAAAAAACTGATGATTTTGAATAGAATTTAAATTTTTAGTCTATTACCCAAACTGCCAAATCTATTACTTTTACGGAAAAAAAGAAAGAGTTGGCAACACTGCCCCGAGTAGATCAATAATGCAACGAATACATTTATACGGCGTTTGTGTGTATTTGCTATGATCGGTGTTTTAATACAATTGCGGGTATTAGGCATGCATCTGGCAGATTCCGTTCAATTTTTCAAGGCCACTACATCAAAATATCAACCGTTTATATTTTTGACCCTGTTCGGTATGTATGAGTATTGGTATAATATTTGTAAATCTTTATATTCCAGTAAGCAACTGAAATATTTATTTGTATATGTTGTATTTTAGATGTTGCTATTGAAACACGCTGTATCTTTACGTTGTTTATTCACACGGAAATATGTACAGACGTCGCTAAACTTATGTCTTACCCTAAATACAGTTACCACGGAAGTCGTGAACTCGCTGCTTCCTTAAGCACCCTCGAGTGGGGGTGGTCATTTCCCATACACCACATACCTCCACTATAAGTATGAACATAATTAACTTACGCTATCTACAAATTCTACCTCCACCATAAGTATAAATCTAACTAACTTACTTATGCTAAATCGATAATAACTTTCACTATTTACAAGGATCTCAACTTAGTAATATATTCAGTTATCAGGCACATTACCTACTTAATATTCGTGTAGTGTTTGACATAACTAAAAACTTAATTTTAGCAGAGCTCGCTTTACTCTAGTGTTTTTCCTTTGCGGTTCTGCACAGCAGCCGATATGTTTCCGCACCGATTAAACTTAAAAGTGTTGCAGCCTGTCGCTTCGTAGGGCCGACATCGCTAATTTGGTTAGCACCAAAATATTGCTCCAACCGTTCTTGATAGATCACGCAATTGTCTCTGATAGGATCGAATTCTAACAACGAACCGATTAACGCCATTTTAATCACGCACCAAATTAACGCAGCTTTTTTTACACTACCGAAACCGATTCGCTTTTACCTCGTCGCCACTGATGTATTTTAGATGTTGCATAAACTGCTATTAAAACATGCTGTTCTTTATTCACACCAAAATATGTACAGACGTCGCTAAACTTATGTCTTACCCTAAAGACGGAAGTCGTGAACTCGCCGCTTCCTTGAGCACTCTCGAGTGGGGGTGGTCATTTCCCATACACCACAGTATAATAATCATAGAAAGTAGAATTTGCTGTACTGAGTGATTGTTTGAAACCCGGTCGTAGGGAGGGTTGCAATAGCACGAGGTCAGCAAACAACGTTCTATGCGCAATGTACACATTTTTTTTTTCTAAGAGCTTAATTAAATATGTTTGAAAACTGTTTAATAGTTCATAATTTAGTACTTCAAAAATAATCCAAAACAAGTAAATGGAAAAAGCTTTTGTAATATGAATATTCTCTTCTTTCAGAACCACATCAAAACTGCTAGTGTAGCATTGGACCCAATATCGACAAGGTGACCTGTCTACTTCCACAGATTTACATATTAATTCGCTTCAGGTAAGCTGATTTTGTCACGTGAATATGAAAAATGATCGTTAATGGTCTTAAAACACTTTACTCACTTAAAAACATATTAGAAATGTGCACTAACTTTTATGTTAATCTTGGATTTTCTAATATTTCGAAGCTATTTAACTGTGATTTTTAAAATAACTGGTTAAATACTTGGAATATTGCCGTACATATCCAAACAAACAATAGCATGGGACTATTTATCTTAGTTTCTATGGAGATAATTGATTTCAGTTGACTATTCAATGTATCTCAAAAAATAATAAAAAACTAAATAAAAAAAACTAGTAGCTGATTTATATCTTTCTATTTTAAACAAATGTTTTTATCAGATAAAAATCAATTTTTGTTTTCTGTTACTATGGAAATTACATAGTTTGTTACTAGATTCACCGAAAAATAACTTGAAAAATTGGTTTTGCGCATCGAATAGTCCCTCGAATACCATTCTTAGTCAAAGTACGTAGATTATTTTTGGTTTCTTGACGAAATAGTACGTAGGGCGATATTCTTATTGAATATCTCACATACAGTGAGTATTCCCAGATAATTTTTTTCTGTTAATCACTCGTGCTTTTTGAAAATTATTCGTGAGCTCAAAAAAATCGTAATATCAGTGCACTGCAGATATTAAGATAGTAATTAACTTGTTTTTTAACTATTGGATAATTATTACTGAGTTGGTTTACTTTTTGATTCAGTACTGCATATATTTATATACACATATTTTCTCTTTTGCAAATGATTTCTACTTCTTACTTTAGAGTGTCTTAATTTTTTATAAAGGGAAATATAACAACTTATAATAATAAACTATTTAAATATATATTATAATTATAGTGTATTTGAAACAATAACATGTTTATATCTTGCATTTTGTATCTGTTAGGTTCTTAAAAAATATTATAGTAAAGAGTATTTGTTTATGTAATAACAGTTTTGATAAGGTTTACTACTGTTTTGACAGCTCACCAACCATTAAAAATAAAAACTTTTATCGATTTTGAATATCTAAAATTATCTAAAATTACACATTTCAGTTGATTTATAGTAAGTTACGATTCAAGTAACGTCAAGCTTTTTACATTACGAGAGAATAGTTTGAATGAACGAGCGACGTTAGGAGCGAGTTCTTTAAAATTCTCGAATAATGTAGAAAGCAGATAACGTTACGTATATCGCAACACGGTTTATTTTATCCTAAAATACTAATCTTTTTAAAAAATAGGAATACTTGATATTAATGGCACAACAGCGAGACATATCTGATATGGCTGTGGTGGTATCACTCAATACGGTATTGTTGGTAGCACTGTCAGGTTATGTTAAATTCGAAATTTGCAGGTGAAGTTTTGCGTCAAATAACAAACAAAACGTAACCTACTTACATTGAATTTGACATAGACTGACATTGTCACTAACAATACACGTCAGTACTGTCAACATGCTAATAAAGTATCGTTATGTTATTTTTCTTAACAACACTAGTGTTGTTAAATTCATCTTAACGGAACTCGTTACTAAGGAGTTATTATTATAATAACATAATAGGATAAAATAAAATACTTTTTCTACTCCTTTATTAGTAAATTGCTCATTAAGCACTGTTTACTTGATTAGTAAATTCGTTGTTACAAACAGTGTTACGTAATGATAATGACTAACACGTAATTTTTTTTATTACGTTACAGTTAGCTTCTGTTGTTTGTACGAAGCGGTGTAGGGATGTGACTGCAGCCGCCTAATTTTTAAAATGGTGTGACAGATGATTTGACAGTTAATAAAATATTTCTTTTTCGTTTAACGAAATGAGTGTGACCGTAGAAAAAGTATAGTACGCAACTCGGGCTATAGAGCAATTACACGCTCGTGGAATTACACACGCGCCGCTACGCGGCTTGTGCGTAACTTTTCCAACTCGCGTGTAATATGCTTCCTACAGCTCTCGTTGTGTAATATACTATTACACTACATGCTATCCATTCTCAAATATGTAATCAAGTAGTCGCCCGTCAGTGTCACGCTATTTATTTGGGAGGTTAGTCGTGTTCTGCTAGATCTCCAATAAAATAAGCAAAGTTTTTGTTGATTTTTGAGTTAATTAGTTAATGTTGATAACGGAAGTACATCAGTCTTTTGAAATGTTTTGTTTTAATGTTTCATTTTGTAGTGTGGCGAAATACCCATAAAATTAAGATGATTATTGAAGAGCCACAAAGAAGTCAAACATAATTTTAAACATAGTAAGTCTTCATTTTATTATTTATTATTATTATTTTGAATGTACTTTATGTCTATTATAAAATAAAATAGATCATGAAGCAGAATCATCATTACTGTAATAATATAGTAGGGCACTTTCATGAAACCTGTTAGTATAAAACTTGTAATTATTTCTGAAACATCACAAAGATATTTACGTGCTAGAAATACTAACAGCTTTTTATACAACAGTAAACTTTGGTTAACAATCAGTTTATTATTTTATTAACTATCTGTATTTCTTGACAATTTTGCTATTAGAGATACACCTCTGTCAGATATTTCTTTTTTACCCATCAGTGTCTGCTTACGAGAGATTTCTGTGTATATGGGAGGATTGTGCATAAGCAAAACCATTTCGAGATATTTCGAGGTATAATTCATCATCATCATCATAGCCTGTGGGATCCCATTATTGGGCAAAGGCCTCCTCCAGGGCTTTCCATTTGTCTCGTTCGTTTCCATATTGCATCCAGTTTTCGCCTGTTAGATGTTTTAATTCGTCAGTCCAGTGGGTTTTTGGTCTGCCTCTTGGTCTTCGTTTCATATGTGTTGTCTATTTTGTAGTTCTTAATGTTCATCTGTCTGTCATTCTGCAAATGTGCCCGGCCCATCTCCATTTCTGTTTCTTACACTCGTGCACTATATCAATTGTGTTAAACTTACGTCTTGTCCACTATTTTCACTTTATCACTTAGTTTTATTTTTAAAATGTTACATATCATTTTGTAGTGATGGGAACGAATGAATGAAAACTATCGAATAGTTCGATAGTAACCGATTATTCGAATTATTCGATAGGTAAAACGAATGAATGGTTTTATTCATTCGTCGTAATGAATGGTTTTATTCATTCGTCGTAATGAATGGTTTTATTCATTCGTCATTTATGCTATCGGGAAACAACTGAAATGGCAAGCCGAATGGAACGAATGAATTATTCATTCGGTTTTCGCCGGTTGCTACCTATCGAATTGCGATGTACAGCACTTTTGCAGTAAACTATAGGTTATTTGGTGGCCAAAACAAAGACCCAAAATATTAAATGAATCGACAGCCACCCATTAATGTCCCATTGTCTATTCTAAAACAGATGGAGCGCATCGCGAATTAGATATCACTTAAACTAACCTATTGTACAGGAACTCTAAAGCAAATTAGACATTGGATCTACAATTTCACACATCGCAACTAGTATTATCAATTATTATCTTATTATTTTATTATTATACGCCTTTAAAGATATTCTGAATTGTAAAGCGAATATGATATTCAAGTAAATGCATTGAATAGTTAGGAGCATTCATTTGATAAGTATTTTTAATCAAATGGCGCATATAGGGAAAGCGAATAAAAATATTCGAATATATTCATTCGATAGTTGGTACTAGTTATTTAGTAAGTATTCGATAGTAGAAATCATTCGATAGTGCCCATCACTATCATTTTGTTTTGTGTAGTTTCTAGTTTTTTGAGCTCATTTTTGGTCATAGACCATGTTTCTGCACCATGCTCGTGAGATAATTGGGTGTTTCCGTTTTTAATATTTCTTTTAGTGACCAGAATTTTCTCCAACCTTGTGTGATTCTCCTTTGTAGCTCTCTTTCTCTTTTGTCTTCAAACGTTATTATTTGTCTTAAATAAACACTTTCTTCTGCAGATGCTATTTCTTTTTCTTCTATTGTTACTTTGAGTTTTCGTACATTAGTGATAATCTTCGTTTTGTTAAAGTTGATTTGTAGCCCTATTGTTTTGCCGGCTTCATTTAATTTATAGCATTTTGCTCAATTCTTTGCTGTTTTTCGCAAAAACCGCCACATCATCTGCAAATCTAAAATTTTATAAACTCTTTCCATCGATCAGAATAGCTTTGTTTTTCCAATTTAGATTTTGAAATAGATGTTCTAATGTGATGTTAAATAGGTCTGGAGATAACGGATCACCTTGGGAAACTCCTCTTTTGATTCTTAAACTTGCACCTTTGCTTTCTAGCTGTGTGTATGCAGAGTTATTTTTATGTAGTTTCCAAATTAATTTTATATACTTATTTTCTACTTTGAAATGAATTAACGCTTGTATAATGCTTATATGTTCTAGGGAGTCAAAGGCTTTCTCGAAGTCTATTAAGGCAATGTAAAGTTCTGTATTATATTCATCATGTTTTTCGATAATTTGGTTAATTGTCTGTGAAGGTGATCAATTGTCGAGAAACCCTTTCGAAATCCTGCTTGGTGTATTGTGTAATTTGGTTCTAATTGTTTGTATAAACGGGTTTGGAGAATACTTGTGAAAATTTTATATATATTTGTGATCAAACTTATTGGGCGATAATTTGTGAGTTTTTCTTTCCCTCCTTTTTTGTGTAGTAATATGATTGTTGATTTGGTCCATTGTTCGGGTATAATTTCTTCTTGTGTGTTTTTATTAAATAATAAATGTAGTTTGTCTAAAATTTCATCTTTAAGCATAAGTTATCCCGTCATCTCCTGGTGCTTTCCCTCATTTTGAATTTGCTATAGCTTTTCTTATTTCTGATTTTTGGATTGGTTGGGCTTTGCTTTCAACTTCTATGGGGATTAATTCATTGATGTTTCTGTTTTGTTTATTGTTATATAGTTGTTTGTAAAATTCTGTTGCTATTTGTATAATTTCATACCTATTTTGCACTAGTTTGTTGTCTTGGTTAGGGTCTTCTAGCTTGTGTATCCATTTTTTCCCTTTATCTAGCTGTTTGTTAAGTCATTTTGCTATTTCAGATGCTTAATTGCATTTCACGCCGTTAGTTAGGTCATTTTGGTATTTTGAATAGCCGCCTAAGCTTAGAGCAGCGCGCCCGTATGCTAAGCCCTTTTAACTCTTTATTTGGCTCCATCGCCTAATTCCAGAATCACGATTTCGCACATAGTTAGCCTAAAAAGCAGTATTTGTCGTCGGTTGGAGCTCTCCTCTGATGGCGTTTTTCTGAATTTTGAATAGCACGCTGTGGCGGCGTGATACCAGCGTGGCCCGCATTGGTTGGTTTCATTTCATCGCCTTGCGATTCGCTGTGGTTTAGTCACATGGGGGACGCGGCGAAGGTGACCTTTTGCCAACGCTTCCCTCGGGGATTGAGCCGAGAGCCGTCGTTAAAACAAGAGGTCGGATAGTGTATGTGAGTTCGTGCGGCGCTCCCGCCATTATGGCGGGGGCGTCAGTCGTTTTCCCGTCGGGTGCTGCTTCAGCAGTTATGTTGCGGGCGTTTTCGCCTTGAAGTGAGTCTTCCAGAGCCCGTGGCAGAGAGCGCTTGTGTGTGGTGGTGGTGATTCGAAATTTGTCGAGTGATCTTCGGCGTAACGTGGGTGTTTTGGAGCCCAGTTCCTGCTACTATTAGTGAGGGGTCGTGCCCCCTTCATCTCGACCTACGAGGATTTGGTTCAGCAGAACGAGTGAGGCCCCCATCATTTTCGTCGTCCCGTTGTACGCGTCTTGACGCGTCTCCCGTCGCCATTGAGGCGGTTATGCATTCACCCCCTTTCGCCGTTGTAACACCGAAGGTACCTACCACCTACGATTGCAGCTCGTCGCAACTCAGCTGTACCAGGCTCCCTCGCCGCCCACGCATTAAGGTATGTGCCTTTAACCTGATTACCGCTGTGAACGCGAGTGTTACTCATTACTACTCATTACCACGCTAGTGTATTCATTCAGACTGCAGACAGTTCAGGCCGTGAAGGCTAATGTAAATCGTCGCTGCCCTTGCATAAGGCAATGTGTATCTTTGTACCTATTATTGCTGTTCACTAATGTTCAACATCTGTCGTTAAGCTTAGAGCGCGCGTGCCAGCTGGTGCCCTTAATTATAGAGTAAGGTTAGATACAGGGCGACGCATTCTGCTACCCCATTGTAACTCGAAGTGAAATATATGATTGGTTAGTTAAGGGAACTATTGTTTGTTTCGGTTTGTGCATGTTCTGTTACAGATAGACGCCCCTTTATTGTACGAATTATTGTACGACGGAACGAGGAAGCTGTGAGCGTGCAGGTGAGTGGGACAGCTGCGTAGTCGTGGTCGGATGGACACCTAATCACAATCCTTGCTTAAGGCAATCCCGAAGTTGTTGTTTGACCTTGCAACTCTTGAATAATCTTATTGGCGGAGTATTTTTGCATGCTTCGCTCCCGTCTAACCGTCCAGGCCCGGTTAGCCGGGTTACGACAGGCTTGGTGGCGCCCTCATAATTTCGACATACCCTGTATATATTATGCCACAACGCGCTTGCCCAGAACGTATCGTGTGACTCACGCCCGACTCCCTGAGCGTTCCAGCCGTGGCCTATTAGCCTATTTCGAACCGATTTCAGGGCAAGTGTGTCAGGTTTTCAGGACTGATTCCGTGGTGCGATGCTCACCTTGGGTGGGTGTCGTAAAGTCCTTTTAATACCGTAACAGGCTAATTTTGGCGGCCCAATCGCGTGGGGCTTGTTGTTTGTTGTTGTTGTTGGACGGTAGTAGTCTCGTTAAGCCCACCCGTCGTACGTCTTAATTTTGGCTATTCCAACGTCTGAGGCCTTGTATGTTTGTTTTTCTTATTAAGCCACCCGTTGTGCCTTGATTTTGGCTATTCCAACGTTTGGAGCCTATTGGTGCACGGCAACGCTCGACCTCATTTTGGGGTTTTCTTTTTTTGCGCTGTGTGTCTTAATTTTGGCGCCCAATGTTTTTTTTTCGTCATTTCGAAGTGGTATGGACTGGTAAACCGTTTTTTTTTCTTAGTAGAATATTTTACCGAGCTTCTTTTCTTGTTTTCTATTTGTCTTTTCCTGTTTTCTTCTGTTTTCTATATGTCTTTTCTTGTCTTTTCCTGTTCTTAGTTTATTTTCATTGGTTTTCTTGACCGTGTATATGTTTTTTCTTAGTTGTCATTTGTCTTTACGTTTCTTTTCTTGTTTTCTATATGTTTTTTCTTGTCTTTTCTTATTTTCTATTTGTAGTTTTGTGTTTTGTTGTTGTTTATCGCCTTTTTGAGTTTTCTTTTTGTGTTTTTCCATGTCTTTTCATATTTTGAGTATCTTTTCCGTCATTTTTACCGTCGTTTCTTGTTTTTCTTAGCCAGTTCATACTACCGAGATCTCTCGTTGCATTTAGTGCAGATTTTATCCCGTATTAGTCGGATTCAGTACCAGATGTTGTTGAGTGAAGGTACCGACCTTGTTTTTTTTAAGTCTTTTCGAAGGCTTAGTTGGGAGTTTCGATTCCCTGTCGTTTACATTGTTTAGCCTTGGGCTAAGTTGACACTTTTGTTGTACCGAACTGACGTTTATCAATTTTGACGTTCACGTTATCGAGGTTTACCGATTTTGACGTTGATGATTACCGATTTTGACAATTTTTCTTTTGCTATCGTTTGGTGTTGTGCCGCGTTGATTTTTGGTGAGCAGGTTGGAATTCATTTTCAGCTTCATCACTGCGTTTTGGTTTGTTGATCAGTTTTGGTGTGTTGTTGGTGTGCTTGGGGAGATTCGCTCGTGCGGTTATTACGTCCCTCAGGCCATCTTCTTAGTTGGTTTGGTGTAGTTATTTTCGTTGGCCTTTATCTCATACTCATTATTATCATGTATCGCCCAACCGTGTTTACCGACTCCTTCATGGACACCCCTAACAGTCATAGTAGTGTTTTGTACACTTTCCGTTAGCATTTAACGAGTTTTTGCCGCTGGTCGGAATGTTTCGTATTTGTTGACGATTTGTTGTCATTTACTGTACCCTTTTTGTCTGATGACGTCATGTTGTCAAGTATCGTGTTCTTTGTGAACAGTTTCGTTGAAGCTTCTGAGCTTTGTGTGGCGGTAATGGCCTGCTGTCCGCATGAGGTTTCTTAAGTGTAAAGTGTTTGAGTATTTAAAGGTTTTTGACTTTTTTTTTTGTAGTAATGCCCTGTTGTTTTCGTGGCCTAGCGCTCTTTTACCGTACCGTTGGCCGTCGCCATTTTCAACCACCTGTGTGGGATTACATAAAGAGAGCGTGTTTCTGGTCATTTTGTTTCGTGCGGACCCTGTCGTCGTAAGGTAGTCCCTTTGGGCCGCATGGATTTCTGAAAAGGATTTATTGGGCATGCGTCATCGAACGCCTACACCCTTGGAGACTTGGTTCTTCGTGATTTTCTTTTGGTGTTCGGTGTTGGAGTCATTTTCGAGCTCGCGCTTTGCGGTTTAATAGTCGACTTGGCTCCGGCATCGGCATTGATTGAGGATTTCGGTGGACTGAGTTTTTCCTATTACTGATTAGCTATTTTTGACTATTTTTGACAGTTTCTGTCACAACCATTTCCCTTTTTTTTTTGGTGGTTCATCCTCTTCTCTTGGGTACTCATACCAGTTGTGGGATCCACACAATGCGCCGATCTCGTGACGCGCAGCGTGCCCTCTTCAGGTAACCCTTGGGTGGGACTTTGGACTTCCATTTCTATACCCCCCCCTCTCCCTGTGTTCTTTTGGAACGGTTGGTCGGAAGTGTCCACAGGTGTAAGACCTATTTTACCCGATTTTGACCCAAACAATTTACGTATTTTCTACTGGCGTATCCAGTCTTTCTTCTTCCTCTTCTCTCTTCCCACCTTTGCACCCTATCTGGTGGCCAGTGTGCGTAATCCCTTTGGGGGTGCACTCTATCGTATCGAATGTTTTTTTGTTTTGTTCGTTTTTCGTTGTTGCGTTTTCGTTTGAGTTCTCGTGGCGCCGCAGCCAAAATGCCTCGTGGTTTTATAAGAGACTTCGGGGAACTCTCTTTCAAGTAAGGGGAGTGTTAAGTCATTTTGCTATTTCAGATGCTTAATTGCATTTCACGCCGTTAGTTAGGTCATTTTGGTATTTTGAATAGCCGCCTAAGCTTAGAGCAGCGCGCCCGTATGCTAAGCCCTTTTAACTCTTTATTTGGCTCCATCGCCTAATTCCAGAATCACGATTTCGCACATAGTTAGCCTAAAAAGCAGTATTTGTCGTCGGTTGGAGCTCTCCTCTGATGGCGTTTTTCTGAATTTTGAATAGCACGCTGTGGCGGCGTGATACCAGCGTGGCCCGCATTGGTTGGTTTCATTTCATCGCCTTGCGATTCGCTGTGGTTTAGTCACGTGGGGGACGCGGCGAAGGTGACCTTTTGCCAACGCTTCCCTCGGGGATTGAGCCGAGAGCCGTCGTTAAAACAAGAGGTCGGATAGTGTATGTGAGTTCGTGCGGCGCTCCCGCCATTATGGCGGGGCGTCAGTCGTTTTCCCGTCGGGTGCTGCTTCAGCAGTTATGTTGCGGGCGTTTTCGCCTTGAAGTGAGTCTTCCAGAGCCCGTGGCAGAGAGCGCTTGTGTGTGGTGGTGGTGATTCGAAATTTGTCGAGTGATCTTCGGCGTAACGTGGGTGTTTTGGAGCCCAGTTCCTGCTACTATTAGTGAGGGGTCGTGCCCCCTTCATCTCGACCTACGAGGATTTGGTTCAGCAGAACGAGTGAGGCCCCCATCATTTTCGTCGTCCCGTTGTACGCATCTTGACGCGTCTCCCGTCGCCATTGAGGCGGTTATGCATTCACCCCCTTTCGCCGTTGTAACACCGAAGGTACCTACCACCTACGATTGCAGCTCGTCGCAACTCAGCTGTACCAGGCTCCCTCGCCGCCCACGCATTAAGGTATGTGCCTTTAACCTGATTACCGCTGTGAACGCGAGTGTTACTCATTACTACTCATTACCACGCTAGTGTATTCATTCAGACTGCAGACAGTTCAGGCCGTGAAGGCTAATGTAAATCGTCGCTGCCCTTGCATAAGGCAATGTGTATCTTTGTACCTATTATTGCTGTTCACTAATGTTCAACATCTGTCGTTAAGCTTAGAGCGCGCGTGCCAGCTGGTGCCCTTAATTATAGAGTAAGGTTAGATACAGGGCGACGCATTCTGCTACCCCATTGTAACTCGAAGTGAAATATATGATTGGTTAGTTAAGGGAACTATTGTTTGTTTCGGTTTGTGCATGTTCTGTTACAGATAGACGCCCCTTTATTGTACGAATTATTGTACGACGGAACGAGGAAGCTGTGAGCGTGCAGGTGAGTGGGACAGCTGCGTAGTCGTGGTCGGATGGACACCTAATCACAATCCTTGCTTAAGGCAATCCCGAAGTTGTTGTTTGACCTTGCAACTCTTGAATAATCTTATTGGCGGAGTATTTTTGCATGCTTCGCTCCCGTCTAACCGTCCAGGCCCGGTTAGCCGGGTTACGACAGGCTTGGTGGCGCCCTCATAATTTCGACATACCCTGTATATATTATGCCACAACGCGCTTGCCCAGAACGTATCGTGTGACTCACGCCCGACTCCCTGAGCGTTCCAGCCGTGGCCTATTAGCCTATTTCGAACCGATTTCAGGGCAAGTGTGTCAGGTTTTCAGGACTGATTCCGTGGTGCGATGCTCACCTTGGGTGGGTGTCGTAAAGTCCTTTTAATACCGTAACATGTTTGTAGACTTCTTTGGTTGATCCTGAGTGGTGTAGAATATTATTTATTTTCTTTTTCTGTGGTTCATGTATATCTCTTCTTATTTCTCTTTTCGTTCATTTGTCTAGTTATTCGAATTCTACTTTACTTTTCCCGTCTGTTAGTCTTTTTGGTTTCAATATTTCTCTTTGCTTAAAAAGTTCCTTTGTGTTTTCTGAAAATTGGTCTGTCTTCCTGTTGTGTTTAATTTTCGTGTTTTGGGTGTCTTTACTTGCTTTTTGTAGCGTCTTTTCTAGGTCATTATATCGCTTGAGTGGTTTTTCCTTGTTGGTTTGTATTCATGTTTGTTTAATCTCTGAAACTTCTTTGTGGCGTGAATTCATAATTCATATTCTTATACGGGTATTTCGCCACTCTGCAAATTAAAATATTAAATAACGAAAATATTAACAACGAACGTTTCGAGGGACAATCTGCCCTCGTTATCAACGAATAACAATTAAAACTAACAATAAACTTATCTTTTTCACTGGAAGGAAAAACGACCAACCTCCAATGAATTTTTTGACATTGACGTTTGTTGATATCTGTACCTACTTGATCTCATCTTTAAGAATCGATAGCCAACTATTGTCTAAAAATATTAAGAAAGACGTCACGCATTTTTCTTCGTTAAGTAAAATATATGCCGTTTCCTTAATTTTTCGCCTAGTTGACATCGATTCTTTAGACAAGATCTTTGTGTTGTCCCATTGTATTTTATGGTTTTCATCCCAAGCATGTTCTGCCAGCTTATTCGTTGATAACGAGGGCAGATTGTCCCTCGAAACGTTCATTGTTAATATTTTCGTTATTTAATATTTTAATTTGCAGAGTGGCGAAATACCCATATAAGAATATGAATTCATGTTTGTTTGTTGTAGGTTTCGCTTGAAGTTATTTATTTTCCAATAGTGTGTTCGTTTTATGATATTTTCTGTAAAAAGTTTGACCCTTTCATAAGGTTTTTGTATTTTTAGAGTCATTCGTATTAGTCGATGGTCGAAGCTGAATTCAAATCTGTTCAGTACTTCTGTGTTTTTACTATCTGTTTATTGTTGGTAACAATGTAATTAATTGGGTTTTTGTGCTGCCCATTTGGTGATAGCCAAGTCCATTGTTTTCCTGGTCTTTTCTTAAAGAGAGTATTTGTTATTATTAATTTGTTGCTAACTGCAAGTTCTATTAGTTTGAATCCTCTTTCGTTTCTCTTTCCATATTCAAAGGGGCCATATACTCTTTCTTCTCCTTCTGTGCGTTTGCCTATTTTGCAGTTAAAGTCGCCCATGATTACTATGTGTTTGACTTCACTTTTATTTGTGTATTCGTGTTGTTTTATATAGTAATGCATAGAACTGGTCTATCCCTTCTTCTGAGCTGTTCTTTGTTGGTGCATAGATTTGGATTATGACTAGGCTAGAATGATTTTCTATTTTTAATATTAAAACTGCGATTCTTTCTGAAATACCCCGAAATCCTTTGATGGTTGTTGAAAGATTTTTGTTTACACAGAAGCCTCCTCCGGCTTGGCTTTTATTTTGACCTATCTAATATAGTATTATTCCATTTTTTTCTTTGTAGTATTGTTTCACCATCTGTTCTTACCTCAGCCAGACCTAATACGTCCCATTTTATTTTTGTTAGTGCCGCTTCTAGTTCTTTGACGTTTTCTTCTTTTAGCAATGTTCTTACGTTAAGTGTGCATATATTTAATATTTTTGTCGTTTTTGGTTTGTTTACTGGAGGGTTTTGGTCTATATCACCCCTCTTGACCAAAGTTGTGGGGGATATTCTTTCTTTTATTGTTATTTCTTCAGTTTTGTCCATGGCCATATCGTGTGTCGTCTTATTAGTGGTGTCTTCTGTTGGCTGTAATTGCTACACGATAGGTCTGTCCTCACGATGTTGATATGAGCTTAAACTTCCAGATCTATGGCTGAATGGTGTTTCGTGAAGTATTGTTGTTTTTGGTAAGTGTGGTGCTAAAAATGTCTGTAATGTTGCTGCTTTATTTTTCTTTGTTTTGTTTTTGTTGATTTCTTCTGTGTTTTGTCTTCCTCAGGTAGGTGTAGCTTTTTTTATTTTTCTTGCTTTTCCTTGATCTGTTACAATTCTTCTCCTTCTAGTTTCTTTCCATCCACAATCAGCGAGTTGTATTTTAGTATTGCGTTTTCCCTTTTTTCTTAAGTACATCATTTTTTCGAGAATATTTCTTGGATAGTCTTCATCTCTAGATATTTTTGATCCTTTTAGCATTTTTTTGTTTTCCAGGATAAGATATTTAAGTCTCATATTAATTACACTTATAACTATTGGACTGTCTGTGTTTTTAGATATCATTTTTCTGATCAAATGATATCCCTTTCGTTAAATTGTATTTTTAGGTTTTTGATCAAGAAATTTATAACTAATTTGTCTAAATCAAAATAGTTTTTTGAATTCATTTTAAGTCTATATATTACTAAGTTCTTTTTCCGTTGTTCTCTTTCAATGTTGTTGAGTCTTTTCTCTTGTTCTGCAATTTTCTTATTGATTTTTACTTGATCGTTTTGAGTGTTTTCTATTAACTTTGTGATATTTTTGTTATTTGTATTTATTCCTTCGTTTAATTCGGTTTTAATTTTTTGCATGTCTTTAGTTGATCGTTTTTTACTCATGCATGCGTTTATTTTCTGATAATACTTTCTACCGTAAGGTGTAAGACTATTGAGTTGAGTTAATTTTCTTCTTCCACTCTTTTCTGTCCTGTGCTAGCTCTTCCACCTCCTTTCATTGAATCCTTCTCTCTTCTGCTGCTCTTTTCACTTCTTCTATCCAGGTTTATCTTGGTCTACCCCTTCTGTTCTTTCCCGGTACTTTCGCCTTATAGACTCCTTGTGTGAGTCTCTCTTCCATCATTCTATTTATATCCCCAAGCCACCTTAGTTGTCTTTTTTGGATTTTTATTGTTGCTGACTTTATGTTTAATTGTTCTCGGAAGACTTCATTTCTAATTCTGTCTCTCCTCGTCTTTCCCTGTATTTTTCTTAGGAACCTCATTTCCGCTGCGTTTATTCGGCTTTTGTTTCTGTTTGTGAGTGTCCATATTTCTCCACTGTATATCAATGCTGGTATCACTACTTTTTGTACCACTTGTGTTTTAACTTCCTTTGATACTTTGCTTTAACCAAAGAATGTTGCATTGTATAATTTGCCAACTTTTCCTATTTTATCATTCACTTCACTATCCTGTTTGCCGTTTGCTTCTATTACAGTTCCTAAGTAATTGAAGTTTTTCACTTGTTCAATACTGTGCCCGTCTAGAGTGATGTGGTGTGTTTTATCTGATGTTATTATCATAGTTTTTGTTTTCTGTACGTTTATTTCCATGTTAGTTTTCTTCATTTCGTCTTTTAGTATGTTAATGTTATGCTGTAGGTTCTTTTCTGAATCTGCCATTATTGCCATATCATCTGCAAATAATAGTTCTGTTAGTGTTATTTGTTGTATTTTCCAAAAACCTAGGTGTCATGGTCTCATTTTTTGTTTTGCCTTTGTTATAGACTCGTCCACCACACTTGAACAAAAGTGGGCTCAGAACACATCTCTGTTTTAGGCTTTCTGTGGTTTCAAATTCTTGGTATTTCTCTTTCTGTGTTCTCTTACAATGTTATATGTTTTTTCATACATTGCTTTTATTATGTCTATTGTTACTTTGTCTATTTTCTTTTATTTCTAGGCTTTCCCAGACACATTTCTTTTAATTCTATCGAAAGCCTCTTCTAGATTTACAAATCCTATATGTAGTCCTCTGTTTTTGTTTATGGCTTTCTCTCTATATATACATATATATTATATATATATAATATAAAGATCGGGTCCCGTGTTCTCATTCCTTTTCTGAATCCATACTGTGTTTTCCTCCAATGTATTCTCTATTTTTCCTTTTATTCTTTTTTCTATTATCCGAGTTAATATTTTGGCTGGTATGCTCATCAGTGTTGTTATCCCTCTGTAAATTGTGCATTCTCTGTTATCTTTCTTTTTATATAGTGGTAGTATAACGCCTACTTTCCATTCTCTTAGTATTTTTTTTTTGAATTATTATGTTGAGTAATATTCTTAGGGCCTCTTTCCTTGATTCATCCATATATTTGATCATCTCGGGTGTAATGTTGTCAATTCCTGGAGATTTTCCCAATTTTATTTTTGTTATTGCGTCTTCCATTTCTTCTATTGTTGTTGATAGGGCTTCTTGCTTTTCGTAGGTTTCATCTTCTATTACTTCTTACTCTTTGTTTGCTTCTGATAGTTCTTTAAAGTATTGTCGCCATCTTTCCATTATTTTATCACCATTTGTCATTATATTACCATTTTTATCTTTCATGTTTTTCATATTATATTCTTTTTTCTGACGTAGTTGTCTTAGCATGCCATAGAACAATTTTTGGTTGTTCCCGAAGTTTTCATTCATACTTTGCCCAAACTTGCTCCATGATTGTCTTTTCGCTTCTTTCACTGCTTCCTTTACTTCCTTTCTCTTTTCTTTATATTTGTCGTAGTCTTCTAACGTTTTTGTGTTCAAGTTGAAACCAATGAATTGTTTTCTCGTAATTATGCAGTACTCTCCGCCTGATAGCAGGCAACCTTCGTTGTTTCTCGAACAATACAATCCGCAATTGAAACAGATCTAGTGGAAACACAGGTTTCTATTTTCTCTTTGGAAAGTTCGTATTTAAAATACCGGTTCATGGCTCTGTATTATCGGCACCAACAACTTCCGCCGTTGTCATGAGATGGCGTTAGGGAAGCGTCGTTTTTGGTGAAAAGTTGCTTGCTAAGATGTCTGCCCGCTAAATTGTTTGTTTGGACAATCTTCGAGGTGCATCGTCTCCCATGTAGGAAGCTGAACTGAAAGAAGGGTTCGTAAAGGACGCCCAAAGAACCTAGTTGTTGTGGCAGCCGCTATTTTAACATCCTTTCCGTCGATGGGCCAGAAAAGTTACCAAAACCTCTGTTTGTGTAAAGCACATTTTTCTGTTAGGCGAATATCAGACTTTTCTGGGTAAGCACGCTTCTCTCTCTTCTTATTCGACCACTAATTTTGGTTGTGTTTACTCAGCTCCTTGCTTCGGGCTGAGATCCTCCTTGCTTAGGGCTGAGATCATCCCAAAGTCGATGGCTGTGGATCCTCGCACACCCCTCGGAGAGATTTGAGGCAGAGTCCTGTTTGTGGTGGCTCACAGCTTCCCGTAGGAGCAGCCCCCTGGTGTTTGGAGTGAGCTCGTGAGGCCGAGCCTGGTTTGAAACCTACCTCGATTATTTTGCAATTTGTTATATGAACTCTCAAACGATTTCGTTGTGCGGCATTGTATTATGTTCGTTAACTGCTAGGATGCACTGGAATTTTCAATTGCCTGCGTTATCTTGTTTAGCAATTCATATAGGGTTCTGTTATTAGCGGCTTCACCGCAAGTAATTGTTGTAATCAAGGGTCACACGAAGTGCGAGCTTCGCTGTGCTTATGTTAAAGTAAATTCGCCGAAGCTCATTTTGGATTGAAATTTCGCTGAGCGAGTGGCAAACCTAGTTGCGATAGTTCCATGCTCCTTCGGATTAATTAAAATAGCTGGAACAATATTCAGCAGTGCTTATTTCCATAAGGCAGACAGATCTGATTGCTTACGTGGGTATCCGTAAATTATTAACTTGATACATATTAAAAAAATGGAACGCAGTACAACGGTAACATTCTCTTAGCCTTCGGTTTGCTATTAATCAATGTGTTTTGGCCTAATTTAGTGCTGAAAGTAAGCTCATTTAGAAATTAGTTACGAGGCCGTCAGCCTAG